>OX421246.1:6463664-6468664 GCA_949125135.1 Alcis repandata | reverse complement strand
CGCGAGCCAAGTGATCCACCGTCCAGGGTAATAGTTTGTGTATATTATCACCCCTGATACAATTTTTTTATTTTTTTTAATATAAAAAAATAATAATCTTAGAACGAAAGGGAGAGAAGAGACAAAGAATATGAGAATATTGTGTAGGTATGTAGGTACACCACACACACAACACGCACACACACACTCGATATACTCGCACTCTCGCACTCTCGAATCTAAACCGTTTGAACGTTTTATTATGTTGACGGACGCGCGCGCGGACTACTACGGGGACTCGGATTACGGATTTCTAATCTTCAAAGTCACGAATTTATCCGGCGCGCGACGCGACGAAGACTCGCGCTGCGGGGCGCGTGTCATACGTCTATCATGGACGATTTAACTTTATATATAGTATAACAGATTACTCGAAAACAAGCAACGAGATCTCGATATAATATACGTTAATGATCCTTCCGCAGGTTCCCCTACGGAAACCTTGTTACGACTTTTACTTCCTCTAAATGATCAAGTTTGGTCAACTTCCCAGCGACGCCGACGGCCGTGAAGCCACCGCGTGTCAGTCCGAAGACCTCACTAAATCATTCAATCGGTAGTAGCGACGGGCGGTGTGTACAAAGGGCAGGGACGTAATCAACGCGAGCTTATGACTCGCGCTTACTAGGAATTCCTCGTTTATGGGGGATAATTGCAAACCCCAATCCCCAGCACGAAGGAGTTTCAACGGGTTGCCCGGGCCTCTAGGCCAGGGAGAACATGTTGATTCCTTCAGTGTAGCGCGCGTGCGGCCCAGGACATCTAAGGGCATCACAGACCTGTTATTGCTCAATCTCGTGCGGCTCGAAGCCGCCGGTCCCTCTAAGAAGAATTTTAATACGTCGCCAGTGAGTTGCGCGACCGAAATCACGCACACCGAAATGACGACGCCTATTTAGCAGGCTAGAGTCTCGTTCGTTACCGGAATTAACCAGACAAATCGCTCCACCAACTAAGAACGGCCATGCACCACCACCCACCGAATCAAGAAAGAGCTGTTAATCTGTCAATCCTTCCGGTGTCCGGGCCTGGTGAGATTTCCCGTGTTGAGTCAAATTAAGCCGCAGGCTCCACTCCTGGTGGTGCCCTTCCGTCAATTCCTTTAAGTTTCAGCTTTGCAACCATACTCCCCCCGGAGTCCAAAATCTTTGGTTTCCCGGAAGCCGCCCGCCGAGCCATTGTAGTAACGTCGGCGGATTGCTAGACGACATATTTACGGTTAGAACTAGGGCGGTATCTAATCGCCTTCGAACCTCTAACTTTCGTTCTTGATTGATGAAAACACCTTTGGCAAATGCTTTCGCTGATGTTCGTCTTGCGACGATCCAAGAATTTCACCTCTAACGTCGCAATACGAATGCCCCCAGTTATCCCTATTAATCATTACCTCGGAGTTCTGAAAACCAACAAAATAGAACCGAGATCATATTCTATTATTCCATGCACGAAATATTCAAGCAGCATTTTGAGCCCGCTTTGAGCACTCTAATTTGTTCAAAGTAAAATTGTCGGCCCACCTCGACACTCACTGAAGAGCACCGCGATAGGATTTTGATATTGAACCGGCGTGTTACCGCCGGCTCACCGACGATATGCTCCGCAAACGTGTCAGTATCACCGCGGATGCGGTGCACCGACAGCGCGGCGCACAAATGCAACTACGAGCTTTTTAACCGCAACAATTTTAGTATACGCTATTGGAGCTGGAATTACCGCGGCTGCTGGCACCAGACTTGCCCTCCAATTGTTCCTCGTTAAAATATTTAAAGTGTACTCATTCCGATTACGAGGCCTCGTAAGAGTCCCGTATCGTTATTTTTCGTCACTACCTCCCCGTGCCGGGAGTGGGTAATTTGCGCGCCTGCTGCCTTCCTTGGATGTGGTAGCCGTTTCTCAGGCTCCCTCTCCGGAATCGAACCCTGATTCCCCGTTACCCGTGACAACCATGGTAGTCGCAGAAACTACCATCGAAAGTTGATAAGGCAGACATTTGAAAGATGCGTCGCCGGTACGAGACCGTGCGATCGGCAAAAGTTATCCAGATTCATCAAAGTTAACGACTTCGGACGCGAGGCCCTCCGTCGATTGGTTTTGATCTAATAAAAGCACTCGTCCCATCACTGGTCGGAGTTCTGATTGCATGTATTAGCTCTAGAATTACCACAGTTATCCAAGTAACTGAGTAAGATCTAAGGAACCAAAACTGATATATTGAGCCATTCGCGGTATCGCCTTAATACGGCTTGCACTGAGACATGCATGGCTTAATCTTTGAGACAAGCATATAACTACTGGCAGGATCAACCAGGGAGCTCACGAGTCTAACACGTACGTACGAACGCGAGACGAATCGCTATATATAATATATAAATAGCGGAACAACTCCCTCGGCGGTACCGTTCGAGAGGTGACCGGACCGAGGTGTGTCTCTCTATCTTTATATTCAAGCAATCCATACACACGAGACGACGATGATGAAGATCGGTCGCGAGTGAGAAGATTACTTCTTGTGTTGTTGTGTTGCGAGATCTGTTACGATCCATTCGCGAAAGTTCGTGACCAAGACGGTGCTTTGAACGACACTCCGTAGATTATTACGTTTAGCTACAGATCGTTTGTGTCTTATACGATTCCGCCCGGTGCTGCGAGAGCCGAGAAGATATAATTTCTCCTATCACCACTCGATGTAAATATTCATTGCAAAACGGGCAATAATCTATATTATATAATATTGATCGATTTCGATCATCATATATACATATAAATTATATATTAAGCCCCCGTTTGCACAGTTTCGGTGGGTCGAAAGCGGACTATCGGTTTCGTGAGCCGCTCACGAGCGGCGCACGACCGAGTCGCGGTCAGCGAGGTATGAACCCGGCACACGCCCCGGCAGGCAGCTCTCTCGGTCACGAGAGAGCTTACCCCGGAACGATGTCGGGCCGATCGTATACACATACAGTGAAGGGCCGGAGACGAGCGCGGACGGGTCTATGGCATAATACCCGGTCCGCGGAGCATCCCCCGGCCTCTGTTGAACCGCCCGCCCGGCGCGCGAGAGCCTTTCGGCCCCCGCCTCGGGCGGAGGTGGTACGCTGGAACTTCTTATATTATACTATATAACTACGGCATATATACACAAATAAAATATATCTCTACCTGTTTACATGCATGCGCGCACAATATAATATACACAAGAACGCGTACCTCACTGGTGTCGATCGACACGGCGTCAATATATTAACTATTTATCATTATATTGGAATGAAATACACAGTATCTCTTCTCTCTTCCCCCTGCCACCTACGGTGGTCCTTGTCTCGGCGCGTTTTTCGCTCACGAGGCTCGGTTTTGGTGTCTCTCAAGCATCTAGAAGAGCCCCGACCCTTCGAACGCTCTCCTCTTGTCGACAGTCTCTCTCGAGCGCTATCGGCTTCGACGGAAACACTCACACTGTGAGAACGCACTCGCCTCTAACTGTAGAGTCTTATTATTCAAATCACATATTAAAATTTGTACCACCAATTTGGGGGAGTCGTTTAATATGTTTAAATTTGACATAATACTAGAATTAGAGGAAACGTTTGCGTACCAGAGCGCCGTCTTTTGTTTTTTATTATCTTAGACTGTGGTTAAGAGCGTGAACTCGAGCCGCCGGCTCGAGTTCACGCTTTTAAACACAGACGATTTTGACGTTTCCCAGGCACGCGAATAGTCCTTTCTACAGGGGCGAGAGAGAGAGAGAGAGAGAGAGAAAGAAAAACAAAAAAAAAATCACCAAAAAATCCCCATCCTAGAGATTCGAAACTCTAAATTTGATCCCATGCACCGCATTATGCATGCGGGGCTTAAATCGTGACGTAATAGTTAAAAAAACAAATAAGAAAAATAAAGGGGGGCAAAAAAAATGACAATTTTTCAAGCCCGAAACATTCGCATACTAATAACTGCATCCTAACATTCGATAGTGTGAACCCGGGGATTTTTGATTCGTGACGTCACTAGTAATCAAACGAGTGATTTAATTCAAGTCTGCATTAGGTACCTACCTACCTACTATATTATGTAAGTATGTGATCGCTCCCCGTGGAGCGAGCCGAGATTCATGTTCATTCAATTGAAAATTCGAAACTCTAAATTTGATCCCATGCACCGCATTATGCATTCGGGGGTTAAATCGTGACGTAATAGTAAAAAGAGAAGAAAAAAAAAAACAAATAAAAAAATAAAGGGGGGCGAAAAAATAATTTTCAACTCCAGAACGCTCGCATACCAACAAACTACCTATAGGTAGGTACCACTATAACATTCGGTAGACTGTGCACCCGGGGGTTTAATTCGTGACGTCATTGGTACCTCTAATCGAGCAAGTGATTTTAATTTAGTTCCGCATTAGGCCTGTGATCGCTCTCCGTAGAGCGAGCTGATTTGACTCGAGATAAAAACGGCTAATTATATATCCTCTATTGTTATAGAAATCCGTAATGCGCGCATGGGGCTCAATGCTCAGTGACGTCATTGATTGATAAAAAAAAAATATCCTTATTTTTTAACAATTACGGGCGGGGCGTCAAATTCACTGTGTCGTTGTCGTTGTAGATGCATTTATATTATTGGTATGCAATTATGTGTATTATTATAATTGTGCTAAACTTTTTATACTAGATTTTTTTTGCAGTGGGTGTGGGCTCGGGCTTTGGCGGAGTCGATGAGGGCGTGGCCGCGGCCCGTTCCGATCGGTGGAAAAAAAAAAGCATTCATTAAAACAATTCACTTACCTCGTTAACTCACAGCGATGCGATGCGCTGCGCTGCGCTGCGGCTGCGCTGCACTGCGCTGCTCTGCGCTGCACTGCGCTGCACTGCGCTGCGGCTGCGCTGCGCTGCACTGCTAGCTAGCTAATAGCCAATTAACCTGAAAACAGGAGATACTCACAGGTTAGTCATACCTTTTTTTTTTGT
>OX421246.1:2313507-2770964 GCA_949125135.1 Alcis repandata | reverse complement strand
GAGTCCGACTCGCACTTATTTGTGTTATGTTTAGAGCATCCAAATAGAAGCTTGTTTTAAAATGTTTTGTAACTTTTATTAGGTACTTGTTAGCCCCCAACAGAGAGGATGTTATTTTAAAACTTTCAGCTCAATCGTAAACCGGAAAGTGGGTCAAAAACTTTCTAAATTTGATCTCAAACTGGCAAATGCCGCTACCAGTGAAACTAAATCCAAGCTAGCAAAAATAGACGTCTGAATATCAACAGCATAAATTAATTATTTATTTCGGCAACCTAACAGTCGAAAGTTGTTCTCGACGAAAATAGATATAGAACGAACGCCTTCTATTTTGGTATAAATAGAAATAATCTCTCTAGAACAAATACGAAGAAACATAATAAAGTTTCTTGAGTATTCCGAAGCTGTAATACGAAAAGTATAGCTTTTTGACTTTGGTAATGATAATAATTGTATTTGACTGTGTAATAATTTTAATTTTAATTTGAGTTATGTTTTTGATTATGGGTACATTTAACCTGAAATAAATTAATTTTGAATTTTGAATTTGAATAGCTATGTCCAGCTTTACGTAGGATGTGATATCTGTCAGGAGTCATACTTTTTCCTGAAAAGAGTAATAAATAAGTACTTATGTTATTTTTTGGCTATTCAGCTAATGTTGGGTAACCTTGGACTTGAGTTTGATTAAATTTTGGCTTTGACTGTGATTTAATTGGGCGAAAAATAAATGATACGCGTGACGTCATAATTAAGAAAAACATAATCGTAGGATGTTTACTTTTATTTTAGTTCGAATTCAATCTAAATATAACTTACACTCGTAGCTTTGCTTGCGGTTTCTAGATTCCAATTTTTCCGATGCCCTTAGTCAAGCACAGAGACTGGCCACCGAAGAGGCTTTAGTAGGGGTGAAACCCGACATAAGCCGGTTGCACCCTAACGCAGCCCGGTATCTTCTAAAGATTTCCCGCCCGTTTATTGCATTTTCATCAGATTTAGGTACATACGAGTAAGTTTACCAAACAGCCCAAACGGGCATTGGAAAGTGGTTCTACTCGTAATATAGTTT
Source organism: Alcis repandata (assembly GCA_949125135.1). Taxonomy (NCBI): domain Eukaryota; kingdom Metazoa; phylum Arthropoda; class Insecta; order Lepidoptera; family Geometridae; genus Alcis; species Alcis repandata. The sequence goes on along the minus strand of OX421246.1, from coordinate 2,769,892 downwards.
CCAAGATTTAACTCAGACAAAGATACTCACATACCTACTAACTAAAACAGCAAGTTTAAGTCTTCTTACAAGCAATATAAGCTTGTAAAAAGGCTCAAAGCCCGTATTGTAGAGACCAAGAATACATACGAAAACTAACACAACAGCACTAAAGCATAAACTTTACGAGTAACCCATTATGACCTATCAACCTTGCCATTCTAAGTCACCCACAATATCTTCATGATGACGTCAGCACTGATAAATAGGTACCTACCCCATTTTACTCCATTCTGCCCCAATCTAACCAGGAATAAAACTAACGAGCAGGGCAGGGGTGGAATGGCGTGCTGTTACCATCATTACCTACTTAGGGAACGAAGTAGGCATTGTGGGCTAGTGGTGGGATGGGTTATGTTTTGGCCGGATTTGCCGGATGTGATGAAACAAGCAACACTGAGAAAAATGGCCATCAAAATTCCGATGATTCACCTAAAGTACGGAGCATACTGAAATCACCAAAAAGTACGATGATTATGACGTTTATACGGTGACAACCATCATAATATATGGTTGTCACCGTAAGAACTGGTGCTAATCATCGTACTTTTTGGTGATAATTATCAGTATGCTCCGTACTTTAAGTGAATTCATCGGAGTTTTGATGAATTGTGTGAAATGAAGTGAATTCATCAGTCTTTTAGCGGAATTTAGATGGACATTTTTTTCAGTGTAGTAATAGAATTAATTTACTTACTAAATTATGTCAAAAATATTTATTGACCTTAAGATACATTAAATATGACAGGTAAGTCACGTACAAAGCTATCTAAGAGTTAATTAGATTCTGTTCTCAAGATGCAAGTAGAATCCAAATTGAAAAGACAGTCTACTCAAACAATAAATCAATGAAACCATAAAAATCCAAATTAAATAAATTACTGAATCATAAATTATCAAAAATTACTGAATCATAAATTATCAATATATTTTTTTCCAAAATTCAAATAGCAAATGCGACTACTTTAGCTTGTAATATCCTCTACTCTATTTCTAATCTGTCCACGATTAAAAATAAGAGTCACAGTAAAATCTTTTAAAACATCTTATATTTAAAAATTCTTTTGACGTTAAAAGAGGAAGGAAAACCTATTCATATCGTACTGATCTTACGATTTCCTCGAATACCTATTCCTTTAAATCTTTCAGTTCAAAGGGATTCCTACACACACAAATCTGTCTGTGAAACACCCTAGGGGTAGGAAGTAAACAGTAATCTTAACATTTTGTTAAGAAAAAAACAGCTGTATCATTTGCCAACAAGTCTTTGATAACCAAAGAATAAGGACAAAGTTCATTGATAAAAAAAACTTTAGTTAAATATTATTTAAGAAGATTACTGTAATATTTATTATTATATTTGACGACCTGTTTGGCTCTGTGGTAGTGTATCCGCCTTATAAGCCAGAGGTCCCGGGTTCAATTCCTGTTCGAGCAGGTGGTTGAATGATGATATCTGTTCTGGGTCTGAGCGTTAGTTGTCCTTGTCTTTGTGTGTGTCCCATGGCATCCCCGACACAGGGTATCCTAGTAGCTATGAGTGTGAAACGTTTATTTATTTATTTTTTCATTTTTTTTTTGGAAACTAACGCACGCTTTTATTAGGTAAATGCTATACTTACAGCTATAAAATAGCTAAACTTAAATACTCGTAAATCTAAAATTAATTATTTCGTTGTTAATTTTATGCTATTTTGAAATTCAATGCTATACAAAATGGTGAAAAGAACCTACATGGTACAGACTGACCTTTTATTTACACTGCTAAACTAAAATCAAAATTATCCGGACAGATGCCGATTTTGCCGGAAAATCAGCAGTTTTAGCCGGAATCACCACATTGAACATTACTTCCTTAACGTACCTATTTTTTAAACACGATTACCAAAGCTGTTCCTAACGGTACTTCCAAATCCCAGGTGTAAAACAAATCCTGAGATAGCGATCGCCCTTAATCGGTTCTGCCGTTGAAGCAGTAGCAGAAAGTACTGTAGGGCATCCGGCTATAGCACATCTTCGCAGTGAAAGCACTTAAGGTTCACATTTTAAAACATGCACTTCTACCATCAATATAGGATGTAATATAATTATAAACCTCTTTTTCACGTTGACGCATATAACACAGCTCTACAAACATAAGAAAACAAATTCAAATTCAAAATAATTTATTCAAATATGCTCCAAATATGGGTACATCAATGTACAATTGTACACTTATGACTGTCAAATCCATTTTTAACACGCTTTTATTAGCTTCACCTGCATGTTTGTATGTTTGTATGTTTGTATGTTTGTATGTTTGTATGTTTGTATGTTTGTATGTTTGTATGTTTGTATGTTTGTATGTTTGTATGTTTGTATGTTTGTATGTTTGTATGTTTGTATGTTTGTATGTTTGTATGTTTGTATGTTTGTATGTTTGTATGTTTGTATGTTTGTATGTTTGTATGTTTGTATGTTTGTATGTAACCGACTCCTTTGAGCGCGTTTTTGACCCACTTTAAACGTTCAGATTTCTTTCAAACTTTGTAGATATATCGAGGACCGATGACAATACACTAAGCAAATCGTGTTTTTTAGTTTTTTTAACTATTAATTTTTTTAACACGCTTTTTCTATAAAGTTTCTTTAACTTTTAATACCGTTTAACTTACAAATGGTAATTTTGTCATTCGTGTCAGAGAACAGAGTGGCGCAGTGGAAGCGTGCTGGGCTCTTAACTCAGAGGTCCCAAAAAAAACCACGCGCTAGAAATCTTTTTGCTCAATATTTTTTGTTACGCATCAATTTTATTTTATGAGGTCTGAGGATCGAAACCACACGGCTACAAATCTTTTTGCTCAATATTTTTTGTTACGCATCAATTTTATTTTTAATTTGCTTGAGCAGACGGCCAAAATCGGATAACACCAACACATTTGTACATATTAAGGATGGTTAATAGTTAGCAAATCGAACTAAAAAGCGAAAAATAAATAATAGTTAAAAAAAAACTAAAAAAACACGCTTTTTATAAAAAACCGAACTAAAAAAATAGAAAATAAAATTTTATAAATTTAAATTAAGAATAGGGTTGAAAATTTCAATAAATATAAATTAATAATAGTGTAAATAAATAAATATATGTATTTTATTTTTAAAAAAGCGTGGGGTGCCTTCTAAGATATTATCAAAATGCTAATCACTCTACTCATGTCTGTCAATACAAAATGTATCTACAAAATATATAATAATATCTATTGACCCATGCACCCCACGCTTTTTAAAAATAAAATATATATATTTATTTATTTACACTATTATTAATTTATATTTATTGAAATTTTCAACCTTATTCTTAATTTAAATTTATAAAATTTTATTTTCTATTTTTTTAGTTCGGTTTTTTATAAAAAGCGTGTTTTTTTCAGTTTTTTTTTTAACTATTATTTATTTACGAATGAATTAAGACACAACAAATGCAATATAAAAAAAAGAAAAACAACGTGTACCTATGTGTTCTGTCCAGCTGAAATCCTAGAAAATTTAAAAGCCCGAGACCTAACTCCATAACATCTTTTTCCAGCACAAAGTCTTAAGATTAAGACAAAGTTACTTTAACACGAGCAAAGGTATTTCAATCAAACTGCTCTGAATCAATTTCGATACAATTAATTAATGGGATCACATCTGAAGTAACCTACCAAATAAACATGGAATGATCAAAATAAATTCATAATTGACTCAGATATCGCGTAAAAAACATGTAAAAAAACATACAGTCAGATTGAGAACCTTCTTTTTTTGAAAACGGTTAAAAATACAGTTCAATCAGTAATTCGCAATCGAACGCTGTTTGGGAAGCACACCGCATTAAACATCTATTTGACGAGTCAGCGAGTTTTGTTTACCAGGTTTATTGGTTTAAACCAAATCACTGAGTCGAAAATGTTTATTTTTTGGGTTCCGTAGTTAAAAATGGAAAGGATGCGTACCGTGAGAATTTATCCGTTTTTTTTTATATAATGTTTTAAAACGCGAGTTTTTAGGCGCTTATTCTCTTGATGGTAAGCAATGATGACGATAATGAGGATAAATATTTGATGATAAACATCCGAAACCTTTTTTATCCACTTCTGAGTAATATAACCTATTTTTATATAATTATATCTCTTGATATGCTATCTGGCACTATAGTATAGTTACTATTAATTATTCTGTGACCTTGGTGCTGATGTCTTAGTTTTTCAGGCCCAGGGGTCCTTTTGTGTAAAGTATATGTTGTCGATAGTAATCATGTGTCGTCCCGCTTGCTTGGTAGCGAGCGAGATGGCACACGACAGAAAAAATGCTTTAGATCATAACGATGAAAGGTGCATTGTATTATTTTGTAATATCCAAATTTTTCATTTTAAAGCTAAAAATATACAAAAAAAGTAAGTACGGAACCCTCACTAACCAAATATAATCACGTTATTTTTTGACGATACCAAATTCAATTATTCGTTTAATATTCACACTCCATTCATAACGCTGGCCATAAAACCTGGGCAGAACGATTTGCGTTTACAAAACAAGCTCAGTGTACTTCGGTACATACAGTACCGAAGTTAAGCTTCATTGCGAGTGCTTGAGCAACGCACTCATAGAAATGGCTCACGGACACGAGTCCCAGATGAAGTCGCCAAGCTCACTGCCTCCCCCCCCCCCCTCCCTATTGTCCCCCGCCCCTTTTGGATACGAGTCAGATCTTACCTCAGTCCTTGTCGCTCTTATTATAGTGCGGTTGCTCTTATTAGGCCTTTATTGTTATCTTTATATTTTTTTATGTCTGTATGGTTCAAATCTTGCAACTGAATTTTGAACCACTCCACCATGTCCGATTAAAAAAAATAAAATAAATAAATAAATAATAAAATTAAGCTGACATTTAGGATACCTGTATAACTCCGATGACAATGCAATAAAAGCTTTTTTACTATCGTTAATTATAATAGGCATGACGACAGTATCAAAAAATCGCCGATTCAATGCTTTCAGGTTCAGGGGACTATCCAGATTAAAAAAATTTAAAACACATGTTTAGTTTTATTTTTAAAAAACAGATTACTAAGATTTTCAATAAATTAAAACATCAAAATACAGCAATCGGCCATCTTGCCAGAAACAACAATCACAGCGTATGACGTCACGCCAAAGTGAACTCAGGTCATCCGCTGCTCATCACGCATAGACACAATGACATGACACAATGCCGTGACGTCAAATCGACGCCATGACACAAGCAAGCTGTATTCGGGCACTGTTAAAAAAATATGTGAAAAATGGCTTCAAACTTCGTTAAACTTAAGTTTATTACCGAAATAAAGGCTTTTTTGTAAATAGTAAATGTGTACTCACATTATGGAAGAGGATTTTAAAATCTTTCGTCACGCCTATTGTCGCGAGACTCGTGTACGTGAGCGATGTCTATGTGTGCGTTCGCGCGATTCCCATAAAGCTTGGCTTCTGTATATGTTTGTGCTTCGTACATCCCGTTGAATATTTCACGAATGGATGTGGAGCTCGGAGCTACCCTGAATGCGCTTGGGCTGGTGCGTATTTTACAGTTGCCGTGCGCAAACTAAGAAGCAGGTAACTAACGTTAATGGCAATTTCGTGGCACAAATATTTTATTAATGTAAACTAAGACTACTTTTATTTTGATTCAGTAATAAATAAAAATAAATAAACGTTTCACACTCATAGCTCCCCACTAGGAATAAATCCTGTGTCGGGGATGCCATGGAACACACACAAAGACAAGGACAACTAACACCCAGACCCAGAACAGATATTTAAATTCATCATTCAAACATCTGCCCGGTCGGGAATCGAACCCGGGACCTCTGGCTTATAAGGCGGCTACACTACCGCTGAGCCAAACAGGTCGAAAAAATCCAAAACCGCCAAATAGTCTTGCGTTTGACCGCCATCTCGCCGGATGGTAAGCAATGATGGTTTCTACGATGAAGCACGTTTGCCTAGAAGAAACCGATTCAGTCACGACTTGAAGACACCCAGATTATATTTAAATACTAATTTTAATAATACTAATTTAAATAATAATATTTTGAATGTGAAAGTTTTTCTGTATGTTTGTTAGTTCTTTACACTATAACGGCTGAGCGGATTTAGATTGTATTTCGTGTAGCTACATTTTATATCGAAAAAGGCAAAGGATAATGGCGCGGTGAGCAGTTAGTCAAAATTTTTGGCAGCTCTTAGCCATTAGCCATTGGTATCTAAAAATGGTCTAAAAAGACCTATTATGGGCAAAGTGACGTTTGACATCAGGCGAGCGTTCTGCTCGTCTCGTCATTCAAAAGCATAAACAAGAACATTATTTAAAAAAAAAAACAAAAAACAAAAACGGACTTCAAAAGACCGACTATTGATTGAGTTATTCATCTATTTGTCGCGCACGTACTTAATGAATAAAAAAAAAATACATACAGTCGAATTGATAACCTCCTCCTTTTTTGAAGTCAGTTAAAAAATCTTTTTCTGTCATCTTAAAAAGGAATGAGACAGATAATTTTAGTGTTTTCATGTTTGTGTGTTTCGTTAAAAACTGGCACTACAGAATAAATTTATGAATAAAATAATAGAACCGCCCACTAACTTACGACGGCTAATTCTTACACCGACGCATATCAACAGCATAAATATCCAGGCTCTATAAAACACTCAATAATACATCAGATCTTCCAGCCTAATCTATCCATCCTTTCAAGGAATTCTGACAGTGGAAAACATCGTAATATTCTTCCTAATATAAGTTCTAAATTGTTTTTTCGCCTGACCGAAGATATTTTACCAGACGGATAGCAGCTGGCCTATCATTTCTTTCCAACTTCCATTTCGTTGGAATTAATTGTTTTAGTCTGGGTCTTGTAATGGACATAATTTTATTTATGTAGATTTAAATGGTGCCGTCATTGCGTTATTTGTAAATTATCAATGTTTTAACCGACTTCGGAAGGAGGAAGTTTTTAATTTGGAAAATTTCATATTTTAAAGCATTTTTAGTAGGATGTTTGTTACCTTCAAACTTAGTTATTAATAAATTGATTGCGAAAATGTTTTATTGATCTGAAAGGATACTTTATCAGTAGCAAGATTTTAGTCATACTATCAAGACAGGTTAGATAAAACAACTTATTTCTCAGGTTGACGAGCGCAGTGCTGTGCCGCGCAGGGTCTTGAATTCTTAGAATTCCAAATTCTGGGTGACGCAGACCTGTTATGAGCAAACGTGACGTTTAACATCAGGCAAGCGATATGCTCGTCTCGTTATTCAATGGCATAAAAAAGCTTTTAAAAATAGTACTTTGATATTACAGTTTCTCTTTCCATAATACCTGTTAACCGTTTCTGCCACACTTTGTAGAAACTATAATAGTAGGTAAGTTTTAGGTCTTAACCTATTTCCCACAAATCAAAAGACGTTTTCTCGTCGCCATTCATATCAACATTCTCAAAGCCTAAGCCCTTGTACACAAGAAAGGCTAAGTACTACTCGCAGTTAAGTTCCATACAACGGTAGTCATGAAAGGGTCATTCAAAAGCCGCCATAAATTTCAACCAGTGAATACGTTGCCTTATGGAATAGTGAAGCTGAGGATTTTTCGTGCCACATCTTCAGATAAAACTAGAGGGAAGATGGAGCACCGCAGTTAAGATTCATAGTCAGATATTTGTGCATAATGTATTAAAATGGTAGGTACATACAACGTACATTAGTACAACGGGCCCTGTATTAGGGCATATCAAATTAATTAATTAATTGCATAAGGCAGAGGTTATCAGACTGAAGCAACATTCTTATACCTATTGTGTACCTGTGTGTTTTGGATTGTCATTGTGTTTGTGTTATCTGCGCAACGTTGGTAGAAATGACAAGTGAGAGTAGTGATTGATATGTCAATCTGTGCGTCTTGTTACGTACGCAAAAGTAGGTGAAATCTTGGCAGCTTCACAAAAAAGATGAACTTCCGCCAAGTAACGCCTGATTCAAGAAATTGGCTTCACCTACACTAACATAGTGCTCCTTCTTTTTCACTAGATCTAGCTGAGGCATCATCGTACTTTCTCGAGTGATACATCTTATAGGCTTTGATTTATGCAAAGGACTAAGGATACCCTTTTCTGTCAGTGGTGCTATGGCGCCTTGAAGAATGTATTGAAGATTTGATATATAGAAGAGTCAAATCTGTTTTTAATTGTATGTTTCATGGTATTTTTTAAGGTTATTTATTCTTTGGTAGGCTTGCGTTTGACCGCCATTTCGCCTGATGGTAAGCAATGATACGGACTGCAACAAGCACAGTTGCCTAGAGGACACCGATTTACTCTCGATTCACTTAATACGTATGTTAAATAAACTTTGCAGTATCACACTGCAAACCACTGCAAATATTAAGTGACTGAGTAATTATTGTCAGAGTTTCCATACAAAGAATTTATTTGTTAACTGAACCACAGATACTAACTGAACTAAAGAAAAAATGATCATTGCTTCTCTCACGACTTGAAAACATCCAGTTAAACATTAAAGAAAAATAAAAATAAAATAAAGATTTAAGGTAAAAGTAAGTAAAAGCAAAATAGATGAAATATAAATAATTTTATAAAATCAGTGAAATAAAAACGCAGATCAGCTAATAATAATAATCGTTCACGAGTCACTGACTCATTTTCAAATTAGGCCGGCGATACTAAATCTAGCGACACTTTTATTCGTGCTGTCTTGCTCACACGAATAGAACCTAACCTATCACTATCCTTGTCATCAGAGCCGATTTGAGCTAAAATCTATTCCATGTTTGGTGATAAAAGTCGAGTCTTCCTTATCATTGCCATTTTTATTCTTGGCTATTTCAAGATTTTTATTTTTCTGCTTTTACAAAGACATATTTTCCACCCACCAGTAGTCATTAGGTGGAGCTTTATGTCCGGAATTATGATATAAGCTATAAACCTACTTTATTTAAAGGAAAGAAACGTGAAAACACAAGTACGAATAAAATTGCTGCTATTCGGATGTACTACTGCTGCCTGGAAATGATCGATCTTAGCGATAAGGACTCCGATTGTTGCACTAGTTTTAAGTGTCATTAGTTACTATAGTTATAGTTTTACTCTTTTTGTTTGTAATTTCTAGCAATAAAAAATCACAATAAAAAACAACAACAACAATACAACAACAACAAAAAATAAACAACAATAAAAAACAATAAAAAATGTATCTATTTTGATATCTTTACTTTTGATGTTTTCACAAAATTGTGTGAAAACCACGTTAGTTTCTATATTTTGAAATCTATCAAATTGTTCTGTATTCCTTTTCTTTTTATTACTTTTATACAGCTATTTGCGAAACCATAAATCTATAACCAGAATATAAATTTAAATTAACTAAAATTAATAATTAAAATTATTTTAAGCGTAATTTTACGTGCATACATGAAAGTTTCACAATAAAGCTGTAGCCACACTTCATAAGCCCAGCAGCGCGTCATGCAATTAACACTTACCTTACGTATAATCAAGTCCTTACTCTTAATTTGACTACCTCCTAGTTTTATAGTTCATTTACTACCTCTTACTGTAACAAGAAAAGTAAACAGCTAAAACGTTTCGGCACTCTTCGTTTTATAGCGTTCATTTACTTGTGGTAAATGAAGGTACTTTTGTACCAACTGCTTTAAATTAAATAAGATGAAAAGAGAGTAGGTTTTTAGAGTTCATAAAGGTATGTATTTCTTACTACACCCACCACTTTTTTTGCATTTTTTTTTTGTACTTTTGTTTATTTTGACTACATTGTTTTTGTATTATTTAGTTAGTGATTTATTATTCCAATGCGCAAAAGCTACCTACAACCGATTGCCTTAAAAAATCTACTTAAAAAAAATTGGGTTTATATTAATATCGATGCTGAAGCTTTAAAATAACAAATATTTAAATTCCCTAGGTTTTCTAAAACGCATTCCAAAACGGCTCTAGAATTTGGATAAATTCCTGTTAATACGGGTTTTCGGCACTGGAAAACCAGAACATCCAATCTACCTTGGGATCCTATTCTTGAACGTTCGAGACTATCCCCGTCACTGTCCCATCTCATGACATTTCTAATATGAGCGACAGTGACCCAGATAATATCTCACTCGCAGGAATAGGGTCCCAGGTTTCATTACTGGAAAAAACTCATTTTTCGACCAAAGAGATACTTACTGAAATATTATTTATAGACTAAGCCTCCAATGCAAGAAATCTTACCCCACAAGATACATACTTAAACTAAAATAAAATTTAAAAAATAAAAAGCCCCGTTCCGGTTAAACCAAGCTTTTTCAAATTGTTACCGTCCGGATAAACCAAGCCTTTTAAAATTGTTACCGTCCGGTCAATTCTTTTAAAATTGTTACCGTGCGGTTAAACCAAGCCTTTTGAAATTGTTACCGTCCGGTTAAACCAAGCCTTTTCAAATTGTTACCGTCCGGTTAAACCAAGCCTTTTCAAATTGTTACCGTCCGGTTAAAATTTTGAAATGAAACATCAAACTTTTGCGCAACAAAATTCCTTAGATTGTGCATCAAAAATGTTACCTACCAACCTGCGTAGGTATCTTGATGTCAATCTCAAAGGGATTTAAAACACAGTCCTTTTCCGCCCTTTGACCAAGAATATTTCTTAACATTCCCGGGACATTTCCAAGGCAGTCCTCCAATATTTTCACAAAAGACACTCAAGATAAACGCTCCTGATAAAACCGTTAAATTCCAACCATAACTTATAAAAGAACAAGGTTAACGATGGTTTTTAAGGGATTATAAACGGACCTTCTAAGGGCGGAGTTCACAAAGACTTAACTGGCTGGTTATCAGTCTGACCGCGAAAGTGGATAATCAAGATTTAAACGTTGTTTAACATTGTTTTGCCGTGGCAGCGTCTGAAAGATAGTCCAGTATTTTGTTTATGAGGATTAATGAGCGCGGATCGGTAAGTCATTAATTACTAACTTAAGTACTTACTTTATTTGTTAATTTATACATAGGTAGTTTTATTATTAGAATGTATTTTATTTGAATCTATTTCCAAGCATTTATGTAGGTTTATATGACACAGTTTCTATATTGCACACTCCGTTTTTTCTATTTTTGTATCTATCCTCTCCATTCTAAGGTTGCCTGGAAGAGATCGCTTTTAGCGATAAGGCCGCCAGTTGTCGCACTAGTTTTAGGTGTTGTAATCCTTTTGTTTGTAATTTATGGTGTGAACAATAAAGAGTTTATCTATCTATCTGATTAATTAACTAATTCTGTTGAAGAAAATTTCTTAAACAAACCTTTACAAAGAAGGTTTTTCCATAACAATCAGCTGTTTCATGAAAAATGTCTATGATACTCGACTTAAAAAACCCCCAACTTTGAAATGGCTGAACCGATTTTCAACAAACATAGTTTTTTTTCAATTTTTGGGGGTCTTTGGTCTAAACATACAAGATGCTCTTACTTATAAACGTTGCTTTGATTAACAAAATGTTATTTAATTTTTGCACAATACAAAAATTATTTGGCTATAAGTAAGATCATATAGGCCGAAAGCATAGTCCAGATGTCAGAATTTTTAGGCCGCCTGAAAGCGGCTCCGACAAGGCTTGGCGGTTAAAAGACAAACCACTGGGACCAACAAAAATTTACTGACATACAGACATACATACAACGGACTCTCACTATACGGTTTCCTTTTTACTATTTTGGTATTGAACCTTAAAGAAATGAGCAGAACTAACTAAGATCATTTAACTATAAGCAGGGTTTCGTAAAGCCCAGTGAATTGGGAAATAGCTGAGGGTTTAATAGGCTATAGTCTCTCGAAAAATGATATTAGGTACATCTCTTTGGTGTCTAGTGTAAATCAAGCAAGAAGAACGAAGGTGCCTCCCCAAAGAGTTTCTATTAGCTAAAAATAGAAACTCTTTGCTTCAATTCGCTGTGTTCGTACGGCGGTTAGGAAAGGTAGACTTGACCACAAGGTCAAAAGGTCTGGTCTATTTTCGCGAGTTTGAAACAAAATCTTGAAAATTTATAAAACTAAGTAAACCTTCTTCTAGTTATAGATACCTCTTTATAGTTGTTTTATCTTCTAAAAATAGGTGGAATCGAGCCGTCAAATGGAGTCAACAACTGTCCGACACCGGACTTTCCGGTGCTAGATTTTGTCCAACTCTTCCGGTGTGTTTGCGAATCACATAAAAACTTGACTGTGTATTTCATAGAATGTTGTTTGTTATTATTGTTATGTTATTGTATTGTAGTGTAGAAATGAATGCAATAATTTTTTTAGATAATATTATGAAGGAAAATAGAGATAAATATAAACAAATAAACGTATAAACTCTACCGACCATAAGTGGAATAACAGTAGAAGATAGCGAATTTTTTTTTATGACGTTTCACACTCATAGCTCCCCACTGGGATACCCTGTGTCGGAGATGCCATGAAACACACACAAAGACAAGCCAGAACATATAATATTTAACCATTTAAACGTCTGTCCGGCCAGGAATCGAACCCGGGACCTCTGGCTTATAAGGCGGAAAGTCCAAATCCAAGCCTATTTTTATTTTACTTTCGCCAAAGTTAATTCCTTTAAAATTTGTCCTACTTTCACCTATAAAAGGTTATAAATAAGCCAACCTAAGCCTGAAATAAAATCCATCGGTTGTACTTCTTCTTCTTCTTTTGTTTTGGACTCTGCGGCTATGTAAGCCGCAATTCTGCCAGTGTCCGTTTTTTAAATAAGAGTATGTTCGGTGTACCCCAGTAAAGTAGTGGAGACTTTACTAGAGGCTTTTCTAAGGAGTTTTGGAAGCAACACGGAATGACACGATTCACTGCATTTTATGATTTGCCCACACTCGTGCACGTCCTCGAGCACTTAATGGTTATTTTCCCCACTTAAAATAAACATTAACACTCAAAATTACACAAGTTTAGTAAAATAACAAAATGAAGCAACGTGTCTCTTCCACGTTCCCGCCAAAAGCCCCCATCGGTTGTAATTACCTTCCGTTATATCCTGACATTTATCTTCATTTCGTAGAGCCTTTGTCCCTTAAACAAATGATACCTACTTGTCATGTCAAGAGAATGGGTGTTATGAAAAGACGGTCTTTAAACGGATTATCTTTAAGAAAGGGCCGAAATATGGTGGAACGAGCATTTGGCTTTTTTGTAAACAGGTCAAGCGCTTAGCGAATGAGACGCAGGTTTTCGCAGCGCAGGGCAGAGCAGATTGTGTAATGCATGAACGTACTGAGAGCTGCGTACTGCGGTGTAGGCACGTGCGACGCAGACACGTGTCTGTCCTGCTCTGCGTTCTATGTCTGTCTCGTCTGCTCTGCTGAGAGCTGCGTACTGCGGTGTAGGCACGTGCAATACAGACATGTGTCTGACCTGCTCTGCGCCCTATGTCTGTGTAGGGACCATGTAGAATGAATGATGATGTAAGCAGTTTTGTGTGCAAGCGAGATGTATGATCGGAGCTCGACCAGTTACTGCGTACTGGGTCGTAGCGTTAGGACGTGTTTCTCTTAAATTAAGGTTAAAATAAATAGAGTTTAAAATCAACAGTTTTATTATTAATTGACACGACCCCGTGCCGGTAACTCCGTGCAACATCCCCTCTGCAGTTAGATAGTCAGGAAGTAATACGCATTTAAATAGAAGAAACATAAATAAGCTTGGCGTATAAGGCGCCAACAATTGGTGACCCCGCGTTTTCCTGGTTGCTTCGCTGCAGTGTGGTAACATCAACGAGGTTGCACGTATAATTTTAAATAAGAAAGTGTTAAGTGTATAGTGATAAGGTTTCTGTGCCGTATATAGACAGTAAGGACTATGTTTCTCACCCCGGAAAAAAGTGATAAAAACAGTGAAAAAGTGCCTGAACTAGCAACTAAAATGTCAACCGGTGAGGCCAGCACGGACTTAGCGGCGATAAGCGTCCAGTCCAGATTACCAGACTTCTGGGCGGAGATGCCGCGGCTTTGGTTCGCGCAGGTGGAAAGTGTCCTTAGCCCCCAAAAACAAAGCGATGAAGCAAAATATAACATGGTAGTAGCAAAATTGGGAAGAGATGCGTTGCAGCAGGTGAGTGATATTTTGCTGTCACCTCCAGCCGCAAACAAATTTAAGGCTATAAAAGAAAGATTACTACATGTCTACGAAGAAAGTGCCGAGCGGCAGTTCCAAAAACTGGTTGGGGAGATGGAATTGGGAGCGCAGAAGCCATCGCAGCTGTTGCGAAAAATGAGAGAATTAGGGCGAAATGCCCAAATATCAGAGAAAACATTGCATAACCTTTGGACCAATAGGTTACCGTCATCAATAAGGTCGGTACTCATTGTGAGCCAGGACCAGTCGTTGGAAAATCTGGCAAACATTGCAGACAAAATTTGTGAAAACGTGCGAGGATCAGAAATCGCAGAAATTAAAAACGAATCATCAGTAAGCGATTTGTTTTCGGTCGCGCAGCTGACTACCCAGATGCAAAGACTCAATTTGGAGGTAGCAGCGCTACGCGAGGAGGTGTCACATCATCGGCGCACTGCGACTCGTGGTCGCGGTGGCTACAGGGATCGTCAGCGCTCGAGGTCGAGATCCAGGACGCCAGCGGACCCGGGTTGGCTATGCACTCAACACTACAGATATCGTCAAGGGGCAAGGGGGTGCAAGCAGCCGTGTGCCTGGAAGAAACCAGCAGTGCCGGAAAACTAGTGGAGGCGCAGTCTTCCGTGGCGGGAGGTTTTGCGCCAAGCAGCAATCATCGCCTCAGTTTATATGACAGGGAGAACGGTTTAAAATTTTTAGTGGACACAGGGGCAAATATCAGTGTAGTGCCGGCGACGCGAAAACAAAAGTTATTAGGTGGACATTCGGACTATAAATTATATGCGGCAAACGGCACAGAGATTAAAACATACGGTTCTAGGAACATGCATGTAAATTTAGGGTTACGTCGTCCATATAGATGGTGTTTCATATTGGCGGACGTTAACCAGCCAATATTAGGAGCTGATTTCCTAGAGCATCATAAACTAGTGGTAGATCTAAGTGCGCGCAAATTAATTGACAAACAAACAAATTTGCTGACAATAGGCTGTATCGCTACTATGAATGAGTTATCCTTATCCACAGTGGACTATAATCATCCTTTCGCGAATTTGTTGACAGAATTCCCAGATATTACGAAGCCAGTTTCTTTCAAGGACATAGACAAGGACAAAGGGTGTGACGTCTACCACCACATAGAGACATCAGGACCGCCGGTTCGGGCCAAGGCAAGACCGCTACCACCGGACCGATATCATAAGGTAAAACAAGAATTTCAATTAATGCAGGAACTCGGGATATGCAGACCATCAAAAAGCGAGTGGGCCAGTCCGCTACACGTAGTAGCGAAGAAAAACGGAGATATTAGACCAGTGGGCGATTATAGGAAGCTAAACAGTATGACTAAGCAGGATTGTTATCCTGTGCCCAGACTACTCGATTTCACGTATATACTGGCAGGTAAAAATATTTTTTCAAAACTAGACATCAATAAAGCATACCATTTCATAAGAATAGCGCCAGAAGATATAAAGAAGACGGCAGTAATAACACCATTCGGTTTGTATGAATTTCCAAGGTTAAACTTCGGTCTACGAACAGCGAGTCAGTCATTTCAACGATATATGAACAACACAGTACTAGAGGGATTAGATTTCCTGTTCTCATTTATCGATGACGTCATCATTGCGAGTGATTCTATGGAGAGCCACAAAATGCATCTACGGAAGGTATTTGACCGATTTGCAAAATTTGGCATAACCATAAATCTATCTAAATGTGAATTTGGTAAGGAAAACATTGAATTTTTAGGATACCAAGTTTCGGCCGAAGGGATCCGACCTACTGACCACAAGGTAAAAGCGATTGTAGATTATCCAAGGCCAGAGACAGTTGAGCAATTACGACGATTTTTAGGGATGATAAATTTTTATAGGGCAAGTGTACCCCATGCAGCTGAACATCAAGCGACGTTAAACAGTTTCCTCAAAGGTTCAAAAAAGCGAGATAAAACAAAGATTGAATGGACGGCGCAGTCAATACAGGATTTCGAGCGATGTAAAGATGACCTCAAGGATGCGGTCATGCTAACACATCCGGTAAGTAATGCGCCGATGTCAATTATGACTGATGCTTCAAATACGTGTGCCGGAGCCGTTTGTCAACAATGGGTAGAAGGTAAGTGGCTACCGTTAGGGTATTTTTCGAAGAGGTTTACGACAGCTCAACAAAAGTACTCTACTTACGATAGAGAGCTCACGGCGATTTACATGGCTATGAAACATTTCAGATTCATGTATGAAGGAAGGCAATTGGCAATTTTTACCGATCACAAACCATTAACGTTTGCGTTCAACAAAGTGCAAAATAATTGCGAAACGCCACGGCGAACAAGGCAATTATTATTCATAAGCGAATTCTCAACGGATATACGATACGTTAAGGCGGGCGACAATACAATTGCTGACGCGCTTTCGAGAATAGAGTCCATACAATGCCCTACAGTAGTCAATTACGCCGAATTAGCAGTAGCACAGGAAGCCGATAATGAGTTGAAACAGTGGTTAAACAACTGCCATGATCATATTTCTCTACAGAAAGTGTTCATGCCAGGTTGCGATAAACCAATCTATTGTGAGAATAAGAACAATGTTTGCAGACCGTACCTACCACAGCAGTTTAGACGATTAGGTTTCAATTCGATTCATGACATAAGCCACCCAGGTATTAGGGCAACGCGTAAATTAGTGACACAACGATTTTTTTGGCCAAGCATAAATCGAGACGTCGGTCAATGGGCAAAAACTTGTGTAAAATGTCAAAAGTCAAAAATAGGGCGACACACAGTATCCGAATTGCAGCAATTTCCGGATGCAACGCGGTTAAATCACGTGCATCTGGACATCGTTGGGCCGTTATTACCGTGTAAAGAGGGTCATAGGTATTTAATTACTATGATAGATCGATTCACACGTTGGCCAGAGGCTATACCAGTAACAGATATAACAGCAGAAGTAGTCGCTAAAGTATTCTATGAATCATGGATATGTAGATTTGGAAATAGTTCCGTGATCACCTCAGACCAAGGGCGACAATTTGAGAGTAACCTTTTTGTGCAGTTATGTAAGTTAATGGGGATTAAAAAAACAAGATCTAGCCCGTACAGACCGCAATGTAACGGTATTTTGGAACGTTGGCACAGATCATTGAAACAAGCGTTAATGGCACGACTATCAGATAACAGGTCATGGTGCGAAGAATTGCCAACGGTCTTATTAGGATTGCGTACAGTCGGCAGGAGCGACAATGGAGTGAGTGCCGCGGAATATCTCTATGGACAGACGATAAGGTTGCCAGGTGATTTTTACGACTCATCATATAGGGAAACGAGCGAAGGGCATGCTTATCTAGAGCAGCTCAAGGAGAACATCAGTAACCTGAAACCAGTAACAAGGATGTCGCAAAATTCACGCTCAGTATTCGTTCACGACGAGCTACATAAATGTGAGTATGTTTTCATTAGAAATGATGCAGTTAAAAGACCGTTAATTCCTCCTTTTGATGGACCTTTCAAAGTCATAAATAGGAGAAATAAAGTCTACACGGTTCAGTTACCGAACAGGACAGTAAACATATCTATTGACAGATTAAAACCAGCGTTTTTAATTAAGAATAATGATGATGATGATGATAGCCCAAAAGATTCAGTTTGTGTCAGCAAATATGGTTTTTCTAAAGAAACGTTAATACCAACGCGCGAAAAAGCTACCCGTAGTGGGCGAGTTATCAAACCGCCAGTAAGATTCAACTTGTAAATTGTATTAATGTTAAATTGTAACAATTATTGTGTACGTGTATTCTGAATTGCAAAATATTGTAGAAATTATGTTGCAATAATTATGACAGACTAATAACCTAAACTAATGTAAGTAAGCGAAAAATGAACGTGGCACAAAAACGATCGAGTTCATTCCAAAGTTACTCACCAGCAGAATACATTGTCTATTCAAAATTATTTTCAAAATGGGAAAATATTACAGTAAAGAAGAAGAAGTGATTATTGCTCAAAACGGGGCCAATCAGGCAGATTTTACGAATCTTGAGAGTCATTTGAAGATGCAAGGACTAGGCATCGTAATTATTGGAATTTTACTCGTCGCTGTGATTTTGTGCCAGTGTTGTAAAGGTTTTCAAAGTCACTTTTCGGGTTGGATGCAAAGACAAATGGGAGCATCATTGGATAATTTTAAACAAACCCAACCAGTGTAACAGCTAAAGAATGCAAGGCCGAGGTATCGAATTTCGCGTAGTGACCGGCCATGCGGCCGTCGCGCATATATGCTGATTCGGTACCTACGTCATTGAGTTACGTGCGATACGTTCAGTGAACTTATAATGTTGAATGATTGTTTAACTTCAAATATGTTATGTGTATTTTTATGGTTCCAAGTTATTTTTACCTCTATGTGTGCTTAAATAAAATGTTGTAATGTGCATGTTAGTTAAGAAAATTTTATTTTTATTTTTTTGGTAAAATTTTGAGGGAGGTTGTGTAGGGACCATGTAGAATGAATGATGATGTAAGCAGTTTTGTGTGCAAGCGAGATGTATGATCGGAGCTCGACCAGTTACTGCGTACTGGGTCGTAGCGTTAGGACGTGTTTCTCTTAAATTAAGGTTAAAATAAATAGAGTTTAAAATCAACAGTTTTATTATTAATTGACACGACCCCGTGCCGGTAACTCCGTGCAACATCCCCTCTGCAGTTAGGTAGTCAGGAAGTAATACGCATTTAAATAGAAGAAACATAAATAAGCTTGGCGTATAAGGCGCCAACATCTGTCTCGCCTGCTAAATCTTTTCTGTACCTATTGTGATGCGTCACGTACGTCTTGGCATACGCCTAGCCTAGTTTTGAACTGTGTTAAGTGTCTAATTTTACTAAATTTCAAAGATTTTTAACGTATTAATTTTATGATGCAACCAATCCTGCAGTGTTTACGTTTCAATTCGAAAATTTTCAATTTAGTCTATGGTCTGAACAAAATCGTAAACTTTTAAGGATTTTGCAGAGTCTAAACGTCAACTAAGGAAAACTTTTAAGTGAGTTGTCACCAGCTTACTAATCCATCAATGTCATAAAGCAAAATATACCGTATTAGCATAAAGCAAAGAGATCATTTTCCTAAACTGTAAAAACTGAAATCTGTTGCCACAGATGGTTATGGTTATGTTATAGTGCTTGCCGGGGCAAGCAAGCAAATGATATATTCTCGGTCACTGTCGCTCGCATTAAAAATGTCATGAGAGTGAGAGTGACGGAGATAATCTCGAGCGTCCAAGAATAGACCAAGCAGTGGTGCGGTATAATTTGAATTTTATGCAGCTATAATCCATTCCATTTTCCATACGGCGATTTGACGCGTTAGCGGCTTTAATTTGAAACTGTTATGGTTTTTATACGGTCAGAGTTGCAATATCTATAAAAAGGCGTAAAAAATAATGAAATCTTCGACACCTTGATTTTGGGTTGATATTAGAGATGTTTTCCTTCACCGAAAAGCCAAGTGAGAAAACCTGCATATGTCCGGAGAAGAAATTCAATGGCGTATGTGAATCCACCAACCCGCACTTGGCCAGCATGGTGGAATATGGCCTTATCACCCTTCGAGGGTAGACCTGTATCCCAGCAGGGGGAGGATTCAAGGTTGCATAATATATGAAATGATATATTCGGGATGACTGAATATCTATGAAATAATAATAATTCTATTTATTTCAATGTGAAAGTTTATTAGTGCGTGTTTGTTATTTTTAACCGATTTCAGAAAGGAAGGAAGGGGCCGGTTCTCAATTCGACAATTCGTTTTTTTAACCTGCAATGGCCGAGTAAAATTTGGAATGCAGATAACTTTTATATACTTTGGATTAAGACACAAGCTACTTTTTATACATAAAAAAATGTTCCTACAGCTACCTATTTGCTCTACAGGAAATGTTTTTCAGATATATTGTTAGTTCTCTCTGCCAAATAAAGCTGAGTGCCATTATTTTATTAAAATAAACACGGAAATCACTTAAAAATTAAGTCGTTATGCTTGTAATCTCCTGATGAAGATCCTTAATGTCAAAAGTAGCCGTAGTAAACGACTTAATTTTACGTGAGTATTCCCGTGTTAATTTATAACAAATAGTATCAAAACAACGTTAGTTTCTTTAGTCCTATTTAAGTTTTTTTTTCACGCAACATTGGACGAAAAAAATATTACAATACAAAAACCCCCCCTAACCCCCCTTTTAACCCTATAAAAATGTATATTGTATAGATCAAAGACCCGCTGTAGATACTTAGATTTACAAGGCATAACGGAAAGGTGTAGTAATACTTAAGGGTGTTCTTCTACACGTCAAATTGAAAAACTTTTGTGACACAGGTTTGCTAAATTCGAGAAAAAAAGATCAAGTCTCCGTACAATATAACATATAAAATTCACGTGTGATCAATTTTCTACAGAGATTCAATATTTTCTTTTTCGAATATATCAAGGTTGTGTCACAAAAGTCGTTCACTTTGACTTGTAAAAGAACACACCCTTAGGTATTACTACACCTTTCCGTGACACCTATATCTACACTGTGCGTAGAGGTAAATAACATCTACTGATAACGTTGACCTTTTTGGGTACCCGAAGGTACCTCATAACACCCTCTATTGGGGTCAATGTAATCACGACCTTATTTCATTTATGATATACCTACACATATTTACGATACCACTAGCAATTTTGGTTTCAGCAAAACGTAATAGCACACACTGAGGAAAATGGCCATCAAAATTCCGATGAATTCACCTAAAGTACGGAGTATACTGATATCACCAGAAAGTACGCTGACGATAATTGACACCCTAACAAGAACATTATTTTTACAAAACAAAAAACAAAAACCGACTTCAAAAGACCGACTATTGAGTTATTCATCTATTTGTCGCTCACGTACTTAATGCAAATTTAAGACTTATATAGTTTTCTCATGGATACCATTATCAGAACTGGACTAAATTGGAAATGGGACCAAATGGGAAGCGTCAGCTTTCTAATAAAAAAAGAATCATCAAAATCGATTCACCCAGTCAAAAGTTATGAGGTAACAAACACAAAAAAAAAAACACAGTCGAATTGATGACCTCCTCCTTTTTTGAAGTCGGTTAAAAACTGGCGCTTGTACTAGTTTTTATGGTGAGAACCACAATATTATGATAGTTGATAGTTGTCACCGTAAAAACTGGTGCTAATCATCGTACTTTTTGGTGATATCAGTATGCTCCGTACTTTAGGTGAATTCATCGGAATTTTGATGAATTGTGTGAAATGAAGTGAATTCATCATTCTTTTAGCGGAATTTAGATGGACATTTCTCTCAGTGCAAAGACCGTGACGCCCCTGGTCTTATAGATGGTGGTGATCGCTTACCATCAGGCAGCTTGTTTGCTTGTTTGCCAAAAATGGCAAAAAAGACATTCAAACAAAAGTAAAAGAAACATTTTGATAAACTTGTTGCGCTCCGCGGTTTCACTTTGTTCGTGATGATTATGGTAACGAAAAGTAGCCTGTATGTTAATATGTAATATAAGCTATCTTTATGTGAAATGTCATCTAATTTTGTCTAGTCACTGTTGCGTGGAGAAGTCACGAACATACAGTCAAACTTTCTTTTTGAATTTTGATTGAATTTGAACAGTGTGATAAAAATTGCATGTCGACAAAAAATCCTACTAAAATTTTAAGCGTAAAAGTTTTCATGCTTTTTACTGACTAACGCAAAAACGGCAAAAGGGTTTTAATTGAAACTTAGTATAGAGTTTAGCTTATCTAATACCCTGGATTTACACATACAAAGGCTACTTTTTATCCCGGAAAATTAACGGGTTCTAAAGAATAACAAGGAAAAGGACGTGTCCCTGGATCCAGTGTTAGACAAAGACGAGTTGCAATTTAACCCGAAAAAACGAAGTAGCTAATGAAGTATGAAACTACAATAGTATTTTAACAGAAGGCACGGGCTATAAGCGACCTGAGAGGCGTTTCGATTATACAGGTTTATTCATAAAGGGTATGCTAAGCCGAAAAGGGCTCATAGTACCCCTCATTATGAACAACTTTTACTGTGGACCAACACGAAATTCGCGAAAAAAAAATCAGCTGTTCCATACATTTTGTTGAGTGTCATTGACATTTTTCTATGGAACAGCTGTAGAGTGAAGTCATATGAATAATTTGAAAAGAGTTGAAGAAATTAATGGAATGCAGCCAGCGTTCTTGGTACTTTGCCACACGGGCAAAAACTACTTTTTGATTATTATTTTTTTGTAAATTTCTTTGTTTTATTTAGTTTAGTTTGTTAGTTTAAATTTAAGATGTAAATATATTTTATGTATTATAAAATAATTAATAACACTCTTAATTTCTATATTTATTTACATACTTTATTTTATAATACATAAAATAAAGTATGTAAATAAATAAAGAAATTAAGAGTGTTATTAATATACGTTATCTTAATATATATAAATTACGTGTCACGTTGTTTGTCCGCTATAGACTCCTAAACTACTTAACAATTTGCACACCGGGTGCAGTTCGATCTAACTTAGGACATAGGATAGCTCACATCTCAATTTATAGCAAAAAAACATGAAAAATTAGAAAATTTAAAAATACTTAAACCATATAGCGCTTTGGACAATGTAAACTTTTTTAATGTAACTTTTGACATTTGACATTTGACATAGAATTGACGCAATGGCTTTTGACAGGACAACGTCTGTCGAGTCAGCTAGTAATATATATCGTTAGTGGAAAGGTAAAACTTCTAACACGCCACTTTTCACGAAATAGAGTTATTTAAATCAGTGAACTGGATTTTTTTTTCTGCGTCGATCTGTCTAGGTTTCAGATTGATCCGAGCAAATTTTTGGCGTTTTAGAAGTGCAAAATTTACCGACGTTTTTTAAATAGTACTTCTAAAGCGCCAATTTTTTAAGAAATTTAATGAAATGTTACTTTAGACTTAAATTTAAGAAAGAATTCGTTATTAGTCATTTTAAATAGTTACAGAATTTTAAATGACCGTCGGTCAGTCTTTTTAACTTTTTGAATATACATTTGATCATGACTTTTAGTCAATTGAAATTACAGATTTCCTATGGTAAAACGTTTTAAGAATATTTCGAATAATATGAAAAAATGTCTTTGGTATTGTTAGAAAAAATGCATGCTCGTGTTTTAGCTTAAGTTGGTGTTTAAGAAATTAACCCTTCATATATTTATAGCGGTGTTGGCGGTTTAGACATTTTGAATTATTAGAATTTTAAAGTCTATGGCGCTTTAGAATTTATGCACGCTTATTTCTTATCATTCGCAGCACTTACGGCAATTTACTCCGATAAATTATTAAAGGTATTCTTACTTAAAGAAAGTTTAAATTATGAATATGAATGCTATTATATCCGCTTCAGTATTAATACCAGGATACAAAATCAGGTGCAATGTTTCGTTAGATCTAAATGCTCTTCTGATACAACGGTGATGCGACGGATCAGACAAGTTGAGACCTTGAGACGTGTTTAGTTTGAAATCGCGAGCCGAATAAGAAGCATTACTGTCGTGAAAATAATAGTTGGTTGTGAATATTAGTGCTTGTTGGACTCGTCAAGGGTAAGTGACATGTTTTTTACATTGTTCAGACTATGAGGAAGAATTTTCACTTGAAATTAGATAAAAACATTCATATTTGGTTACAACATAACATCAAATCTCAATTTTGTTGATTAAGTCTATAGTACCTACTGATGTAGAATTTACATTACACATAACTACGTTTCAACATCATGAAATCAATATTTGATATGGAGCTTTAAACGTTTTTGTTTTTTGATGCGGTATGTTTGTAAGGGAAAAAAATTGAGTGAACACTAGTAGGTAGTTTGTGATAAATTCAATAGAAATGTAGCTGTATTATAGGCACGATAATCTTACGGTTGTAATAGGTGTTTTTATGTAATTTAGTACCTACGTAATTATAGATAAATTATCAATACCTACCTACCTGTTAAGTTAACCTAATCTTGTCATAACACACAGGAACAAATATTCTTCCAGAATTAACTTTGCGTACTTCCATGCGAGACTGACAGTGACAGAAAAATATAGAATGTGCCAGCTGCATCTTCTCCCGGGCAGGCTGTAAAAATCAGCTAAGAGATTCGAGGGTTTCAGTATGGTAATTTAGGCGATGATGGGCTGACAACCTGTCACTGCAGATGTATCTTTGAAAAGTAGTAAAGAGTCGTATGGTTTTTGATACTCTGCTTACCTTAGTGGTTTTTTTTTGTGTACCTGCGTTATGTTTCTTTGTTGGTCAACAATAGACGAAACCAGTTCTGCTGTCAGAGTTTGTAATCATCTTATTAGGTATATAACGTCATATTTAATGACTACTGTAACAGACAAATGATACTCGTTCAGGATAATTATAAAGTAAAACAATTTTAAAGAAACTTTTATATTTTGCCTGGAAACTTATATGGTGTACTATAGGATGAGCAGAACAGTTGTCTTTACAGGCTGGAGTGCATCAGCTAGCAGATCAGAATTATAAGTAGGTCATAACATAATCAACAAACTATTTGTTGTGGTCCATCTGTGGCTTTACTCAGTGACCATTGGTACTACTAAAAACTGTAACTTGATTTTTTAATGATTTCAGGTACCTACAATGGAAAATGAAAGAAAAAAATATTTCATAGAATACACGAAAAATGTAAAGGAAGAAAAGGTAGAACCAGTAACGTCTAATATACTACTCTGTCAAGAAAGTACCGGGAAAATATCAATAATACACAAAATGTTTGTTATTCATCCAAATTTATTTTATCACCTTCAAAGTATGCTCCTTCAGAAACGATACACTTACGCCAACGAATAATCCAATCATCAAAACATTTTTTAAACGCTGTTTCCGGAATTGAGTTGAGTTCTCGCTTCGAATTCTCCTTTATGTCTCCTACCGATTGAAAACGGGTGCCACGAAGTGGTAATTTGAGTTTAGGAAAAAGAAAGAAGTCGGCTGGAGCCATATCTGGTGAATATGGTGGTTGCTCGATGGTATTTGTTGAGTGTTTGGTCAAAAATTCGTTCACAATGATGGCCGTGTGCGAAGGCGCACTATCGTGGTGCAAAATCCAAGAATTTTCTTTCCACAAATCTGGCCTTTTTTGTCGAATTCGCTCTCTTAAATGCCGCATAACACTCAAATAATATTCTTTATTTACCGTTTGACCTTCCGGCAAGAATTCCGAGTGCACAACACCGCGATAGTCAAAGAAAACAGTCAACATAACTTTGACTTTTGATCGACTTTGGCGTGGTTTTTTCGGTTTCGGTTCAGTTGGAAGGCGCCACTCCGAAGCTTGTTGACTAGTTTGCATGTCAAACTCGTAAAACCACGTCTCGTCACCAGTAACAATGCGTTTCATAAATGTTGGGTCGGAATTGACTCGTTCTAGCATGTCCTCAGCGACTCTCATGCGATTGAGTTTTTGGAGAAAATTCAGGTCTTTTGGGACTAGCCGAGCGGTAACATGTTTCATACCCAAATGATTACTTAAAATGGTACGGATCGACTCGTGAGATACAGAAAGTTCGGCGGCTATCTCTCTCAAAGTTGAGTGAGGATTTTCAGTCACTATTTCCTTCACTTTTGCGATGTTAACTTCAGTTGCAGACGTTGATGGCCTACCAGAGCGAGGCAAATCTTCCATCACATCTCGACCGCTTTTGAACGCTTTGTACCACTCATAAGCACGTGTTTTTGATAAAGTCGATTCGCCGTAAGCCTTCTGTAACATTTTTAGTGACTCCGAACACGAAATTCCATTGGCGATGCAAAATTTAAGACAAACTCTTTGTTCGATGTTTTTGTCCATGATGAAATTCGTAATACACACTAGACATGACCTAACTAAAAACAGCACCATATTTAATCTAAATAACAGACGCAACTCAAACTCCGCGCCAAAATGGAAAACAGTTGTGCCAATCTAACAACAACAATAAAAACAAAAATTTGAATTTGGAACCCAAAACAAATCATCCATTCCCGATACTTTTTTGACTGAATGTAAAGAAGAAAAGGTAGAACCAGTAACGTCTAATATAAAGAAGAAAAGAAATCTAGAACACAAAATTTGTAAAGGAAGAAAAGGTAGAACCAGTAACGTCTAATATAAAGAAGAAAAGAAATCTAGAACACGAAATTTGTAAAGGAAGAAAAGGTAGAACCAGTAACGTCTAATATAAAGAAGAAAAGAAATCTAGAACACGAAATTTGTAAAGGAAGAAAAGGTAGAATTTCCATTAGAAAACATCTCCTTTAGAAAACAAAAGTATTTATACCAGGTGTAAGGTACATCTTACCAGAAACTGTTAGGGGTTGCTAGTCAACGAAACTGAACCACTTTCACCAGTTTTTTACAGGAAATGAAAAAAAAAAGAACTTTTCCATAGTAAATTCCCATCTCGATCAAACAATTTGTATGTCCCTTACACCCGGTAATGTCCGTTTACACAGAGTTGTGTTTAGTTTATTTTTATTGTTTGTTTTTTAGGTTAGTCTTAATCTTTTATCTTCAAATTTGTGCATTCGGAAATATTCCATTGTTCACTTTCTCACTGTTTCATTAAAATACGTAACGAAATATGGATAAGTTTAAAACTTTTGTTTGACAATGATTAAAGTTATAATTTTATATTTATTTAAGGTATACTCTTACCTGATTCAACCTGATTTTCAATTTTGTTTTTAATAATTAAGGCACGGCTTTTAAGTCATTTTGAGGATGGGGTTCCTGTTTATGTTTATTTTAAAATAAATAGTTAAGTTTAATGCTATTCTGAAAATCACTTTTATTGGAAGGAAAAAATTGTACCATGATTATGTCCGCCTACACAAGGTTGTTGTGAGTAAACCGTCCATAGTTTAGTCATATCTTTAATGTTTAGATTTAGATTGGTTAATTCGGAAATTATTCTGCCGTTTACTTTCTAATTTGTTATAATAATTGAAGTTATAGAAATACGAAAAAGATTTAAGATTTATCAACAATTAATAAAAGTAGGTACTATTTTTGTTACACTTCCAGATTTTATATTTTGTTTATAATTATTAAAAGGATTTGTTTTGTTTTGAGAATAGAGTCCTCTTTATGTTAATTTTGAAATTAATAAAGTTTTCAACTTATTATTGTCTATTATTTGGCGGATTAGAGTTCGAACTCTAAAAAGTACTATCATATTAGACATCTTCTTAGTTAATTCATTGTACATTAGTCATACATTAGTACATTATGTAACACTTGTAGAAAAAAAGCTTAAGGTTAAGTCATTTAACCTATTTAATTTGATAGTTTGTCGTATCCGTTAGTCTTATTTCCTTTTCACGTAACATATTTAAAACATATTTAGGAAAATTTCCTTACTATTCTCAACGTTTATTGTATTCAACAGAACTTTTTGATCACAACCCTTCACCATCAATTTAGATGTTAGTAGATGTTCTTGATTATGTTGGAAATTTTTAGAAGCCATTAGTATTTTAAAGTCACTATTTTTATCTATTGATGAACAGTTTAGAATTTTTTACCTGACTACGTTTAATATTTAGAAGTGCACCTTTTTTCTAAAGCGCCATCTATCTCCGTAACCAAACAGTTTACGTTCTTTTCCATAACACGTAAAATAGGAGAAAAAATAAATAAGCTATATATAAAAATTTTAATTAAATATTCTTATAAACAACAAAGCTATGATTTTTTTTTTTAATTTTTTAACTTTAAAACTTTCTCCTGTAAAGTTTGTATAGTGGCGTGTTAGAAGTTTTACCTTTCCACTAACGATATATATTGTTTCGAGTTTCTAGTCTTAACCAACAGTCCAACAGTCAGCTCCATCCAGCTCCATCTAACTTAATTCGCTTCGACCTGGAACTACTCGCTAACCAGCTAAATCTAAATTGTTTTATCTAATTGAGTAATTATCCATTAACGAAATTATGACAAGTAAATCACACTATCACTCAAGTATATTACTGTTTTATCAAGGCTTTAGTAAACGAATTTGTATAATAATGATAAAAACTCTGGCTTTTTTTTTGGAATATTAATTCCGAAAGATAGGAAAAAATAGAAAACCGGTGTTTATATCGCAAGGCGCTGTTAATTGAAATATTTATTATAATAGTTTTTTCTGCAATTTCAAGAGAGTATTCTTCTAATGAAATATTTCACATTTTTATTTGGTTAAACGGCGGTTTAAAAAAGTGAAACGTAATTTTTGAATATAAAAAACCAGGAGACGACAAATTTAAAAGTAGTTTCCAACATAAATTACAATTAAAAGTATTTATTCGGTTAAGTAATTTTATATCACTGATTAGATACCTAAATCAAATTATTTCCAACTATTATTTTCCGGAAGTAAATAGTTACAAAACGTCCAAAACCTCGTAGAAACAAAACTAATTTCCATACAACCCATAACCCTAACCTTTCTATCTAACCTTCTAAAAACCATCCAACTATCACAAAACTTTTAATTAAGCAAAACTCACCCAATGCGAAATTAATAATTAAAAACTTCACTTTCAAACTTTACACTTCACTGAGTTTCAAAAATGGAACTCGAAATTTATTTTTAAAGAATAGGAAACTTTTTAGTTGAAGAACTTTTTGCACAGATACAATTGATAGAAATCGATTTTTTTTTTCAAGTTTCGAACTGAGTCGTCGATTTGTTTTTCGGGCGGTGAGAGCGACTGCCTTGAACCGACGCTGAATTGCTACTGAAGGTTCGGGGTAGCACGGCTGTTTCAGTGTAGTATTTTTGGGTAGTTTAATAGACAATGTGCAATGGATTTGGGAATAAATCTGAAGCCTCAGTGGTTATTTGGGGGAATTGTTTTAGGATTTTGTTGGAATTGGTGATTTGAAGTCGATGCAAAGAATTGGCGTAGAGGTTGTCTACGGCGTAGAGTCGTAGATGAATCTGCGCGTAGCGATTTCGTAGCTTTGATTGAGTGAAAATCTTTCGACGTGTAAAGGTACTTTTTACAATAAAGATATTGCTCTTAGCGTTAAGGCTGCTAGTTGTTAGACTAGTCTTGTAGTGTTACTTTTTTTTGTAATTTTTGGGATGAACATTAAATAAATTATCTATTCTGTCTCTAGGATTTATAAGCATTTTACTTTTTGTCATAATGCACCAAACAATATTATAGAGCTTCGGGGAAATTTCCCGTTCTACGTTAAAAGCTTTTATTAACTTGCAATGTACGTACCTGTATAACTAAGTTTGTTCGGGTGAAAAGCCCGTTTGAGCTAATATTTAGTATAGGTATGTAACTCCGATGACAATGCAATAAAAGTTTATTTTTAAAAATATGTTAATTTATTTTACTTTGTGCCTATCGTATAATTCTTTTTATTTTCTGTATTTCTATCTTACTAATAAATCACAATTTAAAACGTCTGATTTACGTCCAGTTTTTCATTTTAGACTTTACTTACTTTAACTTAGAGAAAAAAACTGGGTTTCAAATGAATTTCTGGTGGAATTTCTGGTAGCTCGACTAGGTTTCAGTCTCTCAGGGACGCCATGACACACTCAAATACACAATTAACACCCAGACCCATAGCAGATACATGATTTCATCATTCAAGCATCTGCCCGGCCGGGAATCGAACTTGGGGCCTCTTGTCATTCTCTCGACATATTTGTACGCCGACGGGGCAAAACATGATTTAAATTGTATTATTATACAAAACAAACAAAATTACAATCTAAAAAAACAAAACAAAACCTGCTTTGCTTTGCTTGGTAACAAAATTATAAATGTATGTACTCGTA
Organism: Alcis repandata; assembly: GCA_949125135.1. Taxonomy (NCBI): domain Eukaryota; kingdom Metazoa; phylum Arthropoda; class Insecta; order Lepidoptera; family Geometridae; genus Alcis; species Alcis repandata. The sequence continues at coordinate 2,739,749 of OX421246.1, read as the reverse complement.
TATTAGATTTGCTCTTATTTTAAGCAAGTAAATAAGTTATTCATTAATTTTTTATACCACATATTTATTTATTTTCATACTTTTTAATTTTTTTACAATATACATAGAATATAAAAAACAATATATAAAAAAAAACTTAAAAACTAGAGCTCCACCGGCAGTGGGGCAGGGCCCAAGCATACCGGTGGTTAAGATAAACAAACAAACAAAAAGAGAGTGAGGTTCTTCACTCTGCAGCCTCATATAGGTTTGCATGCACTTTTCAATCATTGCATGAACTCATTGCATGCGACGCACTACACCACCGGTAGCGGGGGCCGGGCGCGGAGCAGGTCTCATTAATTTATTATTATTGTTCTCTGCTTACGTCCAGAGAAGAAATTATATCATAATTATCGTCAGCCTGTATCGACCCACTGCTGGGTATAGGCCTCCTCTCCCTTGCGCCATTCTTCCCTGTGTCGGGCAAATCTCATCCACGGATGACCCGCGATGGGTCTGATGTCGTCGACTGATTGGGCTGGGATCATCGGGCTGATGGTCTGCCAACTGACCGCTTGTCCGCAATCGGTAGCCACTCCGTCAGGGCTCTACTCCACCTGCCTAGCCATATCACCACGCCTAGCCACGTGTGAAGAAATTATATGGCGTATGTGAATTCCAGCAATCTTCGTTTGGCCAGCGTGGTGGAATATGGCCTAAACTCTCTTCGAGGGTAGACCTGTATCCCAGCAGTGGGAAGATTAAAGGTTGCATATGCTGCTGAAATCATTATTTATCTTAATTTTCTTGCTGGGGCTTACATGCTACCACTGAGCTATTCCGGTCATCTACCTTAATTCATTCCGTGCCTGGCGCGATATTAAGACGAAAAAAACTAGCAATTCATTCGAAAAACAATCTTTTCTAGCTTCTAAAACGCCTATGCCTACAAGTCGACTGCCCCTACGAACAGTATCGAAACTACAAATTGCGTTTTTTACAGGAGAGCAATTGAAAGTCGAAAGACCTAAATTATAAATTTAAAATTCGTAACATAGATAGATAGATAGATAGATAAACACTTCATTGTTCACACCATAAATTACAAACAAAAGGAAAAAAAAAAATTTTTATTTAATTTTTCATATTTTTTTATTATTATAATTTATTTTTTTGTAACTATTTGTTTTCCTTAAAGTTTAGATATTATACAGGGTTATGCATAAAGGGTTCCAGTTCCATAGAAAAATGACAATGACACTCGACAAAATGTATGGAGCAGCTGATTTTTTTTTCACGAATTCCGAGTGGTCCCATAATAAAAGTTGTTCATAATAATGAGTACTCTGTGCCCTTTTCGGCTTAGCATACCCTTTATGAATAACCCTATGTAATCGCTAATACACAATGAAAAAAAATCGTGATTTTTCAGTTTCGATAGTGTTCGTGGCAACAGTCAAAGTTCGCAAAGCCGAAGTGGCACTATAAAGCCCTAAACAAGATTTTAGAACGCGAACGCGCCCTAAACTCGTTCGAAATACAATTTTGTATGGAACAGAAAGCTTTGTGCGGATACGGAAGTACTTTTCCTGAATTTCAAATAGAATTTGATTTTATCGGCGCTGCGTTTGAAGTCTAGAGTGGGTTTCTAGATTCTGATATAGTTAGGTGTAACGGGAAAGTGTAGTATTACTTAAGGGTGCTTCTATACGTCAAAGTGAACAGCTTTTGTGACAAAAGTGTGATAAATTCGAGAAAGGAAATATCGAGTCTCCATTCAAAATATCGAGTGAATTTTCTATGGAGATTCGATATTTTCTATCTCGAATTTAGTAAACTGGTTTTCCAGAAGTGGTTCACTTTGACGTGTAGAAGAACACCCTTTAGTGTTTTACCTTTACCTTTCCGTTACACCGTTTCCGTTTAAGTTGAAAGATGAGTAGGTATGTCTCTATAGAGACTCTCTATCTATAATATAAAAATATAAAAATGAATCGCTGTTCGTTTGTCTGGCTATACGAATAACTCGAGAATTTTTGATCTGGAAATATTTGAAAGTTCAAGAAAGGTTTAAAAGTAAAATAATTATTTTTACAAAAAAAAAAAACAAAAACCGACTTCAAAAGACCGACTATAGTTATTCATCTATTTGTCGTGCACGTACTTAATGCAAATTTAAGACTTATGTGGTTTTCTCATGGATACCATTATCAGAACTGGACTAAATGGGACCACACGGGAAGCGTCAGCTTTCTAATAAAAAAAGAATCATCAAAATCGATTCACACAGTCAAAAGTTATGAGGTTTGTTACCTCATAACTTTTGACATAAAAAAAAACATTATAGTCGAATTGAGAACCTCCTCCTTTTTTGAAGTCGGTTAAAAAATAACAGCGGATGAAACTGCCGGGTGCAGCTAGTATGTAATAGTTCTTTATGAGTTAAGAGGGATGAGATGTGAAAAATAACCTGATATGTTACTAGTTTGTGAAACGCGCATCTGTACCTACTAGGTTTTTTTTTGAGCATATTAGTGACGAGACAAGCAAATCGCTCGCCTGATGTGATACGTTACGTTTGGCTATAACAGGTCTGCGTCACTCAGAGTTTTGAACTCATAAATTAGGTATGTATTGAAGATCTCTCTGTGGCAAAAATTGAACGGATGGACATAAAGCCGGCTGTACACATGGGGCCAAGGTGTTGGACCAACGTGTTGGGCCAACGTGTAGAGAGCTACCTGGCGGTATGTTGGCTTAATTGGTCTAGTTGGCGCCAACATTGGCAGGCCATCCGAATAGTGTCGGTTTTTTGTGCACACATCAAAGGATCTTGGCGCGCTCCGCAAACAGCGTTCACACGTTGGTGTCTTGTTCAGTTCGTTGTTACTCGTCAGCGGAGACAGTATCGTTGCGCGTGAGTGAAATTTAAGTTCCCATGATAATTAAGTTAAATTATTATCAGCCTGTATATCAATAATGACTAATAACACATTTACCTCATTCTATTCCGATGAATAGTCACCATCCACCACCTTCTTTTGCGCCATTTCTTTTTAGTCACTCTACTTTGGTGCACATTGTACGTAATAATTAAACGCACTGTATAAATAAATTGCCGCGGCTGCAAGAACTTCTACGTCCATCTTTGAAGCGCCAATGCAGAATGATCAGTAAGCCAATGTGTGAACAGCAATCTTGGTTATCCATCATTTTTGCCCAACACGTTGGCCCAACACCTTGGCCCCATGTGTACAGCCGGCTTAAGAGTATTACACAAATTACTGGCTTCAAAAATAGGTTATTAATGATTAAAATTACAGAAAAATTACTTTTTTGGTAAGTAGACTGTAATGGGTTGATTACACGTAACGAGTACAGTGTTAAGACAGTAAATGAGCACACTCTGCCGAGCAAGCAAATCATGGTCTCGCCTCGTCAAACTGTTTATATAAACCGAATACTCGGCCAAGGGCACTGTCTCGCCACTGTACTTATTCATACTAATAACTCCCCACTAGGATAACCTGTGTCGGGGATGCCATGGAACACACACAAAGACAAGGACAACTTACACCCAGACCTAGAACTGACATTTAAATTCATTATTCAAACATCTGCCCGGCCGGGAATCAAACCCGCGGGGCCTCTGGCTTAGAAGGCGAATATATTACCGCTGAGCCAAACAGGTCGTGTAATCAACCCATAACACAGATTAGCAAGCAAAAAATTTTGTTTAATTTTATCAACATTTTTTTTATTGGATTTTTCAACATTATCACAGCCGGAAATCACCGTGTCACGTACATCAAATGCGTCACGTCAGAAGCGTCGCTGTCACGCTAGCAATTCAAGAGTAATCTGTATGCGCGGCGTGACAACCATCCATCGCAGAGTTTCATTTGGTTACGTCAAGACTTACAATAATTCTCTGAGGTAAATTCAGTTTACTCACGCTAAATTTGAAACACGTGTATTTGTACGTGGGATAATAAGTCAATAGTTTTGCGTTTAGAGTAAGAAGTTGTTGAGAGTAAGAGTAAGAACATTAGAGAAAGAAGCGTTGTTGCGTTTCTGTTTAGACTCCGATACAGGCCAATGCAAACTTTTTACAGCTTTTCCACAGTTTTGTAAATACAAAATACAGTAGGTAATGTAGATAGATAAATCTAAAATAACAATAATATTAATCTTTTTAATTATTTTTTTTATAACTTTTTTTTTATATTTTCATATTTCTTGTAAACATGCATATAACTGTGCATGCGTATTAAAAGAAAATAATGCAAATAAGACAGGTTTTATTAGACACTACTATGTTATTTATATTCTATTTGTTTGATTTTAGTTTTAATCATAGTAAAATGATTAATTAAGCTCGTGGAATAAACCATACTACCTACTTACCTAAAGTACATGCCGGAGTACCTAAACATAAGGTATTTTTTACTATACCTTGACCTATTTGTTGATTCAATAAACAAACAGCTGGAGTTTCAGACTGACACATGTCACAAAAATAATATTATTGTCTCTTGAAAAATACAAGCACCTTATGTCTATAAAAATCAACATGTATGGTAGTAGTAGATTACATAACAGTAGCACCATAAACAATAGTTTTTTGACGTGACAACGTCTTATAAATTGGTTTGCCGGGTGACACTTTAAGAAACTGCGTTACGCTCCGCTCACGTTATGCGCTCACAATGAGAGCGAGTGAGAGGCACGCGTCCCTTCCACTCGGGCATGGTTAGCCCGCCTAAGAGCGAGAGAGACCGACATAAGTCGTTGTCACGTAAAACTTTCGCCCGTATACCGACTTTACAGGCAACCAATTTTTTTTTTTTATCATTATCATCATCAGCCTGATATCACCCGCTGCTGAGCGTTAGCCTCGGCTTTAGGATATACCCTTTCAAAAAATACTAACAAGGCAAGTTTGAACGCTACACACGCACGCCGCACAGTGTGTTTTACTTATAAAACCTTCTAAAAATAAAACTGGAATCCGTGTCGCTAAAGGGTTGATTACACGCAACGAGTACAGTGGCGAGACAGTGCCCTCGGCCGTACTCGGTTTGTATAAACAGTTTCACGAGGCGACACAGTCACGGGAACCATGATTTGTTTGCTCGGCCAAGTACGCTCATTTACTGTCTCGCCACTTTACTCGTTACGTGTAATCAACCCAAAAGCTCTTCGAGTAAGATCATTTAAAAGTTGTTCCGAAATCACTCATCGCTGTCCGTAGGTACTCATGTTGACTCATCTCGATTAGAATTTGAATCGATTAATCTTGTAGCTCCACAAACATTTACATCGAAGTGCCTCGATCTGAGATTGGCTAGAATTGGATTGGTTAGTATTTGGTTGGTACATCGGATGCAGAATTTAGAGCTAGCGGTTTTTCGATTTAGGAGCAAAATCTGAAGCGCTGTAGCGATTTGCATTGATCGATTCATTTGCAATCAAGTTTGGATTGCTCGTGTATTTTATGAAGCAATATAACTCTTGTTTATCAAAATATGCTACATTTGTGGTCCAAGTCCAAGATATCAGCTCCATACTTTTGTCCAAGGCCAATGAACTTCTTGTATGAAACAGCTGTTTTTGTGAATTATCTAAAGTCTTAGAACAGAAATTGTTTGGTTTAAATCTCAGGTCGTCTCTGACGATCTTCAGTGTTTTAGAGTTGATCCTGCATACATTTATGTACGTTTCAAATGTCATGCAACAAATAGACATGAAAATATCACACAAGGCAATTACAACTAAGAATTACAAAAGGTACACGTGGGTCCCAATAACTTACGTAAAATAAGATGTCGGAAAAAAGCTATTCCATAGAAAAAATGTTTATGACACTCGACAAAATAAATGAGACAACTTTTTTTTCATCGCTATCATTGTTCAATAAAAAGTACAAAAAGCCCCTTCCAGCTTAGCATACCCTTTCCTTATAGCCCTGTACAGCGAGGGCCTTCTGTGATGTTGGCCGTGACTCTTCATTTTGAGGTCGTTTACTGCAATTAGATATATCTCGGGGCGAACGCAGTGCAATGCCACGCAGGATTTTGAACTATGGGAGTTCAATATTCTAGGCAGCCCTGAATTGTTGTTTGTAAAGTGTAACGCTTTGGTACCATAAAAAAATAGATTTGAAAATTACACTAAAAAAAATGATTTAAAGCATTTTCCGCTTTTTTTTTTAAAGAAACGCCATAAAGCATTCTTACTTAAAATTACAATCTAAGTAGCATCCAGCTAACAAGTATGTTAATATAACCTAAATTTTTGGTAACTATGACTAAATACAGTCCAATAACACTCTTCTCATCGTTTCTATTAGAACAATATATTACCTATATGAATAGTTTTATATTAAATCAGTTAGTATGATCCTACTGCAAAGCATTGGCCTCCCTTACTTTCTTATTTCAGGACAACGATTGTTTGGTCAACATTCCACATGGCACTTACCTAGTGAGCTTAGTCTATTTGAGTGCCTAGTGCGAGTTTTTTTCGTGTAGTTTACTCGTGCTATTATAGTTTATCTTAATATTATGAAGACTAAGTGACGCGGTTTTTAACCGACTTCAAAAAAGGAGGAGGTTATCAATTCGTCTGTATGTTTTTTATTTATTTTTTTATGTTTGTTACCTCATAACTTTGGACTGGGTGAATCGATTTTGATAATTCTTTTTTTATTAGAAAGCTGACGCTTCCCATTTGGTCCCATTTCAATTTAGTCCAGTTCTGATAATGGTATCCATGAAGGAGGAGGTTATCAATTCGTCTGTACGTTTTTTTTTTATTATTATTTTTTTAATTTTTTTTTTATGTTTGTTACCTCATAACTTTGGACTGGGTGAATCGATTTTGATAATTCTTTTTTTATTAGAAAGCTGACGCTTCCCATTTGGTCCCATTTCAATTTAGTTCAGTTCTGATAATGGTATCCATGAGAAAACTATAATTTGCATTAAGTACGTGCGCGACAAATAGATGAATAACTCAATAGTCGGTCTTTTGAAGTCGGTTTTTGATTTTTGTTTTGTAAAAATAATGTTCTTGTATTCCATACAAATTCTAGTTTAGGTTAACGCGATTGTTATCGTAAAGTACACGAATAAAACTCGCACTAGGCACTTGCTCACAGTGAATTTCACGAGTTTCTCTATCATTATATTTATAAACATTATCAGCTTTCATCTTCTTCCCAAATCCCACTGTATCTGACTAAACGGCTTCCCTTTTGTCTCCGGTATAACTATACCAATAAAAAGACAAGAGACCAAACAACACCCGCTGAACATCCAGTAGGTGGCGGCCGGGCCTATTGCCACGGTGAGGGTCGCGAAGTATCGGATGGTGAGGAAAGTGAAGAAGGTCGCCACGAAGGCTCCTAAGGAGACTCCGAAGGCACGAGATGAGCTGTCAAAAAGCTCAGCCATTAGGATCCAGGCTAAGGCGCCGATACCTGTGGAAAATATAACAACAATTTGTAAGAAATATGAGAGGAAATGGAAATCTTCAAAAAAAGAATCTAATAATCTATAGAATGGAATCTGTGGAAATGTATAGGTTGAAAGCAGAAGCCATCGTCAATGAAGATTGTAAAGGTATGCCATCGGCATAGTTAATTATTGTCCTATGCGATGTCCACTGCTGGACTTAGACCTCATCTAAAAAAACGCCATATGGCACGATTCTTGATAAATTCAAGAAAGAAAAAATCGAATCTCCATAGCAAATTGATCACATGATTAATTATTTTGTATGGAGACTTGATATATTTTTCTCGAATTTAGGAAACTTGTGTTCTAAAAGTTGTTCACTTTGACGTATAGAAAAACACCCTTAAGTATAATTACACCTTTTCGTTACACTTTGTATAGCCATGGGTGTGGGATAGAGCTTGTACACAAAACTGCGGTGCGACGTCGCATCGCAAAAATCTGCGAGCACGCACGACGCGAATTTCTGCGATGCGATTTCTGCGGCAAAGAATTTCCTTGCCGCAGAAATCGCATCGCAGAAATTCGCGTCGCAATTTTCTGCGTTGCGGCATCGCATCGCATCGCATCGCAAATTTGTGTACAAGCCCATAAGCGTAGAAAGATGTTGATGATGATACCTAAATACCCAATAAAGTAAACACTAATTAATATTACTAATCTCTTACCAGCATTGAAGCAAAATATGACGAGGATCATCGAAATCAGAGGCATGTAATTCAAAAAACCAGTAATTTCAATCCCATTCTCTTTTATTTTGAAGAATGCTCCTAAACCAACCTTGAACAAATAAAACAATTAAAATAAATAACTGATAAATATTTTATATTAGATTGCATTATAATTCATTAAAATAAGGAGAATTAATGGTAGGTGATGTTATAAAAGAATATCTTAATAACCCAGCAGCAAGATTAGTTGATGATATTATCAAAATCGCAGCTGAAATTATTGTCCTAATAAATTATCATGTAAATATGGATATCGCCCACAATATTGGTGATAATAATAGTGTAATACATCTCACATCACCCTTTCAGATACCACATCACAGGCATATTGAACTAGCACTTCAAATAATGAAAGCAAGATAGAAGACTATAGATAGAAATAACAAACACTACTTTATTTCGGAGGATAATGATCTAGAAAATAAGGATTTTAGTTCGGATGATATATGACAGATAATAATGACATCTTTCTTACCAATCCAACAGCCAGCCAGAAAAACGTCACAACCAGCACTGGTTTCCTTCCAAACTTGTCAGTCAACAATATAGTACATATGCAGGCAAAAACTTGGATACATCCAATGATAACTGAAGAAATTTCTGGAGCCACACTGGTGCCGGTCGATTCAAAAATGATCTGCAGATAAAACTGCACAGCGTTATAGCCAGTCATTTCTGAGCTGATAGCTAAGAAGATGACTATTCCGATAGTCTTTAGGAATACGCCGTCTTTCAGAAGTTCTTTCCAAGGAATCTTCTCGGCTGTGTTCATGGAGTACTCTTTCAGTTCTTCACGAGCTGCCGTGCCGTCTCCACGTAGATAAGTCAGGATTTTTACAGCATCTTCTGTTTTACCTGTAAATAATAAGTAAATACCATAAGTCAATTTCAAATTAATCACTCTCTCTTTGTATCTTTTTCGTCCTAATTATAATGTGTTATATTTTCCAAACGCTGGTGGGGTCAGTCCTTTTTACTTTTCTCGCCCACTTCTCTCTATCATTGACATCGTCTAGAACAACTATCGTAGCGCTACTGATGATTGCCGTGGATTTTATTAACAAAAAACCCGATTTTAAATAAAAACATCGTAGATGATCCAATTTCGTTTAAATAAAATAAGAAATAGAAGCATTAGAATTTCTGTAACGGAACCAAATAAATAGAAAGAAATAAAAAAGACGAAGAAGGGAAGGAGGAAAAACATAAAAGCAATGGAGAAAGAACAAAAAGGGAGAAGCAATTAAATTAGATTCACACAAATATTTTCGCAGGCAGTAAAACAAGTACTTTGCCCCATAAACCAATAAAAAATAAAGTCACCTTTAGTATACAAGAAATACGGACTCTCGGGTAGAAACAGTAGAGGTATAGTCGTGATGATGATGGTAGAAGCCTGCGTCACGTTCAATGCATACAAGGAGATGAAGGGTCCTGTGGAGAGCATTATCATGGAACCCACTGATGAACAAATTTGAGACACAGTACCCAGACCGCCACGGATTGTATTCTGAAACAATCGTTATAGAGCTTGAGACATCAGATACAGATGATACAAATACAGATGGTACAGATACAGATGATACAGATAAAGCTAATACAGATACAGATGATTCAGACACAGACGGTGCAGATACAGGTGCTACAGATTAATTATGAAGCGTCTCTCAGGAGTTTCTAGAGAATCGGAACTCATAACTGAATCATCATAATTCACAGCCTTTGTTATGCCACTGTTGGGTATAAGCCTGCATCTTTCAATGTAATCTACCTAGGTTCTGCGTCAATCGGTTCCAGGTTCGACCGACTTTTTATCCAAAAAAGAGGGGTTGTACTCGTAGTAGTGTTAAATGATACCTATCGTAAATTAGATAATGACCTTGACTTCTTCGGAGTTCATGTTATCACCATGGTGATAAATGTACGAATGTGCAAATGATTATAACGGGAGTTTTTATCACTTAATAAGCATAATCTAACATACGTGGCAAATCCAACAAGAAAAGATTAAATGCAGAGGAAAGATAAGGACCAAGATTATCAAGATTTTGGTTGCTTTGGATTAAACTACAGAGTAGTTTGATATTTTTAAACAACTTAACTGTAACAAAATATTTTATAAAACTAATTGTAGGTCTATTATAGAGTACATTTATATTATATTGAGGTAAAGACACTCCTTTAGTGGACAAGGATGGTTGTGGGTATGTTTAACTTAACAGAAGACTAACTGAGCAAAAATATTTGTTAAAAAATTTTGTTAGGTTAAAGTTGTTAATAAATAAAAAACAAAAACCTACTTCAAAAGACCGACTATTGAGTTATTCATCTATTTGTCGCGCACGTACTTTAAGACCTATATAGTTTTCTCATGGATACCATTATCAGAACTGGACTAAATTGAAATGGGACCAAATGGAAAGCGTCAGCTTTCTAATAAAAAAAGAATCATCAAAATCGATTCACCCAGTCAAAAGTTATGAGGTAACAAATATAAAAAAAAAAAAAAGACAGTCGAATTGACAACCTCCTCCTTTTTTGAAGTCGGTTAATAATCTACTTACACTGGCAATTTCTGAAGCGTAAGTAGCAATAATGCTAATGACGAACAAATCCGAAACGCCACAGACAGCTCTTCCCAGTAGGAACATCCAGACTCTGTTCCCGAAGAGTAACAGCAAACTGGCGATGATTCTTGGCAAGACCGCTAGAAGAATGGAGTATTTTCTCCCTACACTGTTGGCTACAAATCCAATGAAGAGAAATGCTGAAAAATAAATAGCTGTAATTGTAATTCTGCGACACAAAATACTCGTAGTAGTACTGCAGCATATTATACTTATGAATCAAACAAAACGTACCTTGTAGTTTGATTCCAATTATGCGAGGATCACCACCGAAGACGATTTAATTATTACATGCAGTAGTACATGGGATTGTGCTATCTTCTTCACACCTTTAGATATTCACCACTATAAAATACAAAACTTGACTTCCCGTCTCCCTTCCACGACCGGAGAGGGGCGCCTGAAACTGGTCATTATTTTTAGAGATATACCTACAAAGGATGTTAACTGTGTAAATATACATTTTTGTTTCTTAGTTTGTCTGCTCACTCAAGGGTCCTTTCACAAGGGTGGGTTGGGAGTGTAATCGTCTTCGGTGGTGATCCTCGCATAATTGGAATCAAACTACAAGGTACGTTTTGTTTGATTCATAATTATACTTTGGATCACCACCGAAGACGATTTAATTATTACATGCAGATGTTTAGAGATCCTTCGTCAGACAAAGAGCTTAAAAACAAACAATGTTATAATATATGCCCTTCTGGTATTGATTTATGTTACCTACATTATTCAAAATAATGTGTTCCATAGGTAACTCTATCTTTAATCCATAACAATTTATAAAACTTTTAAAATCTCAACAAATAAGTTATCAATCCAATAAAAGCATTTGATTGATTAGATACATAATATATTATTATTAGTACCTATTCATAAAAAAATATTGAATATAGATTTTGCCACTTCACTGTTTTCAAGATTATAAATTTAAATATTCTCTATTTAAAAAATATATAAAGCAATCGCTCCGACCTGTAGCCTTCTCAACCTATTTTTGTTACACCTAAGAGTATGTGAGCTTTTCGCATTTTATGCGGATCTAGCATGCTAATAATGGTGATATGTTCATCCAGCTGTTTAGGATTTATTAATATAAACTCGTAAAACCGTCGCAAATTTGCAAGGCAGTTTATCAGCTATTTAAACTCACTAGGCATTACAGCCGCAAATAAAATTATATTTCTTACATAGATTCTATACAAACCATAGTTAAGGTTCAGATTATGTATAGGTATACAATTTATGTTACCCAGTAATGTTCTTAAATAAAAGGCAAGGGTTGGAAGGCACCGGACCGGGGTTGCGATGTTTTTCTTAACTAAGAAACTTTTAGGCTTAATCCCGGAGTGGTACTTACTCCATTTTTTTTTTTTTTTTTTTTTTTATTTATTTATTTATTTTTTTATTTATTATTATTATTTTTTTTTTTTTTTTTTTTTTTTTTTTTTTTTTTTTTTTTGTTAAAAAAGAAAAGAATCTCATACATTAATTCGCAAAATGCTCCACAGAATTATCATTAAAATTAATTCATTTTAAAATACTATTTTTAGGCTTCGTTTCACTCCAGGGCTATCTTAGACCATTCTCAAAATACTCCGAGATCTATTTTCAAACTGCTTCATCGAAAACAATAGAAATTTAATTTTAATCTAAACGGGTTATTATAGTTTGAAAGATTTATTTAGACCCATTCATTTAATTTTATTAAACTTATCGGTTGCATTTTCTTGCGGAAGCAATCGCTTGTAGAGTGCTAGTTTCACAAGATAAATCTTAAAGGGTAATTATCTGCTAAATAATTATTTAATTTAGAAACAAAACCCAAAATCTTATTGGTGTCCCAATACGCTGAATATTTAGTTTAGTATAAGTAGTATTTTTTATTTAGTATATGGTTTTAGGTTATAACCCGTCCACACTTTATAAAAATCTGTAGACACTATCATATAATGTGACTTTTGCTACTATGTTTATGGACAAAGCTGTTAAAGCTGTCACATAGTTCAAAATTTGTTGTTTTAATTAAATTTAAATTCTATATGACTCGCATTAGAATACTGAAAGTTACTGTTACTTTCTTGAAAAAATATCCGCAATTTAATACATATACGAATCATATTGCTTTGAAGTTTGATTCGCAGATGAAACCATGTCAATACAATAATTATGCCTCAAAAAGGTTTTGATTTATCATCAACTGCCTGGTAATCTCGCTGCCCCCAGAGTAAGGTCAGCGTGTAGATGCCATATTCTGTGAGCAAATATTTTATTCCAAATAAAAATATTTGTTCCGATACTATTAACACAGTTCACGGTGACTTTAACTTACAATGCCTGAGTCGGAGGAACACATAGAGAGGCAAGTTACTTGCAATTAACAATTTATGTTACTTATGTTCATATTCCGTGTTTATCTTACTGAATTCATGATTAGTAACGACGTAATCAGGCAATAGTAGAAATATTCCCAATCTCATAACATCGCCGAAGTAGTTCGTTATAAAAACCTTTATTCGATTTTTAAAGTAAACAATTGTTGCGTTATCTGCTCTTAAGAGTTTATGGCAACATTGAAGCTCAAAAATAAATATTTTGAGTCCTTGAAATGCAAATTTTAAATCCAAAGTATCCAATACAGCTCCAATTCAGTCCAATCGTCCCGTAAACTTTGCCCGTCAGGCAGTGCGCCGCGCCGCACCGTCAGCTACTTCGAAAAACATTTTATGCAACATATTTGATGTGTAAAAATGGAGCGAAATGAGTTCAATGTGAAGTCTTTGCTCTCATAAGTAAATTTTTACTGACTACGCTATAACCAAATTTTTAAAATTTGGAAATTATAATCATTAAAATTAAATATGTGCATAATATAGGTATCCAAGGATCATGTAGGTAGTTATAGTTACTCGTACGCCCATTTTTCCCATTCCAATAATTTTGTAAAGATGTACCAGTCTGTATGTATGCATGCGACGAAATTCAATCCATTTTGTTAAAAAATAAATACACGGATTTTCGATGAGAGCGCTTTGAATAGGGCTCTAATTAGAAATCAAATAATTTAAATAATTTTGATTTTTCTGATCTAACTAATTATTATTTAGAATTTAGAATAGAATTAGAATACTTAGATTTTAGAATTGATTAATATTTTTTATATAGTAAAGTGCCCTTATTGAATCGAAATATTTATTTTTGAACCCCAAATAAAACGGTGATCGCAGCTGTTACCTTTCGGTATTTATTCTCATTTATATCAGATCAAGTATAACAGCACATAGGTATAAGAAAACAATCGACATCGACACGTCTCGCGTGTCGATATAAATTCCAACCCATGATTTTATTGCCAGGTACCGACTCAATAAAACGGTTTCTCTTTACAGTACACTCAAAACATTACTCTTGTATTCAAAATGATACTAAAAGAAAAAATTTCATAGAAATATTTGTAGGTCTTACTATTTCCTTATGCTCTTCCTTGACTAGCCATTTCCTGCGACTGTATTCCCGGCGGCGATCCCTCGATGCTGGTGCCTGCATCCGAGGAGCGGGGTTCTGACGCAGCTCGATGGCTACTCACGGAATCCCCCACACGTTTAAAGCTCCTCGTTTAATTTTGAACTTGACCTTGAAACGGCCCTTTTCGAAATTTTGGCCAATAGGTACTCGACCAGACTTGGCAAAAATAAAATGTCTTAACATTTTGTGTTGTAACACTATGTTGTGTCTGCTAACATAATATGTTATCCATCTTCGCAATTTCTGTTTCCTGTAAGCAACTGGCGTCTGTATTTCCTCTGACTATTGCCTTCAATGCACATTTTATTGATGCATCGGCTTCGTTTAATGCCTCTTCCTCTTGGCGGACCTTATAGCTTGCATAATCGACAGATAGACATAGCGCCAGTACTATATATTATAACCTCAACGCGATTTTCGCGGAGAAACTTTAACTTTTTACTACACACGATATACGTGGAGTAAATGCGCCTCAAACACGATTTACGTGGAGGGTTCATCACCTTTACACGATTTACGTGAAGGTAATGCAAAGGCTCAACATGATTTACATTGAGAATTAGTAGGTAGCCTCAACACGTTTTACCTACGTGGAGATGTTGACTTGATTTATTAGAAAGTATTAAAAAGCCTCGACATGATGTACATGGAGAATTAGTAGGTAGCCTCAACACGTTTTACCTACGTGGAGATGTTGACTTGATTTATTAGAAAGTATTAAAAAGCCTCGACATGATGTACATGGAGAATTAGTAGGTAGCCTCAACAAGGTTTTTGTGGAGTTGGTCATATTTACGCTTAAAAGAACTTAGTATTTTTCTACACACGATGTACGCGGAAAGTTCATTGTCTTAACACAAATTAAATCAAAGTAATATAAAACTCCAACATTATTTATATGGAGAATTAGTACATAGTCTTATCACATTTTACGTGAAGACAGTTGTGTAAATTAGACAATACGAAGAAATTATTTTGATACTCGACTAATAAGATAAACTAAGAAGTAGGTGGTACGTATAAATAAAAGTGAAATAATAAATCTTACAATTCGATCCTTCCAAATGTGCCAGTGCACAGAATACGTACTCGTAAGTGCCACCCTACTTGAGATGAAATCATTCCTGTTGTTAACTATTAATTAAACACAACAACAATAAAAACGAAGGAGTAGGTAGTCAATTATAATTTATCTTACCTACATTCATATTTCAATTCAAACCCAAAACTTTCTATCATGTTTAGTAATAACTTTAGAAAAGAGGGTAGAAATATATAGAAATTAATTCAATATTATAACGCTATGGTATATTAATTGTCTTGCAATTATTTTAAATATTGTATGTAGGTACGTCTATTTTACATACCTGATTTCCAATATCCAATACTATCCATTTCGCACTCGTAATTCCAGCAAATTATCACATTGTTGACGGAAACTCGACGACGACGAGCTCCTTAGCCCGTTTCGTTGCACTTTTCTGCATTTTCCGTACTCACTTCCAATTAGATCGCATATATTTTTCTTTATCCTAACACTTATTCACTAAATCAATCCATGTGATAACAATTATTCACCGGATCAATTAGGTACGGTGTGATTCCGACGACACAAAAACACGTAATGACCAGTTTCAGGCGCCCCTCTCCGGTCGTGGAAGGGAGACGGGAAGTCAAGTTTTGTATTTTATAGTGGTGAATATCTAAAGGTGTGAAGAAGATAGCACAATCCCATGTACTACTGCATGTAATAATTAAATCGTCTTCGGTGGTGATCCAAAGTATAATTATACATAGCCAGGCAAATTAAATGTGGTTCTAAGTGTTTTTTGTGTAGTGGTAGGGCTCTTTTGCAGAGCCCGCCTGGGGAAGTACCACACCTTTGCCAGTTATTCCACCGCCAAGCAGTAATGTGCAAACATTACTGTGTTCCGCTTGGAAGGGCATTGTTTCCAGTGAAATTACAGGGCAAATGGGAGATTAATCAACTTATATCTCAGGGTGACGAGCGCAGTGCTGTGCCGCGCAGGGTTTTGAATTCTGCGAGTTCAAAATTCTGGGTGGCGCAGACCTGTTATGGGCAAACGTGACGTTTAACATCAGGCGAGCGATTTGCTCGTCTCGTCACTTAATTACTTAAAAAAAAAAAAATTAGGTCAAAGACAATGAACTCGTCCAGCTAGGAATTTGAACTGCCTCTCAAGCGAAGGTGTCGGAACACACGCCAGATTTTCTTCCATAGCCAGACGATATAGCAGTACCACATCATACGATGTTTTCTATTACTGTACTGAAAAGTAACTGAGATTTGAAGCGTCATCCTTTGCCAAGCGTTCAACACCATGAATGAGCTGTCCTTGTCTCAAATATTTGAACAAATCTCACCACTCAAAGCTCCAAGAGAGCTGATGGACAAGATCCAAGCAGCCTCAGTGTCGGTGACCGGTTCCGGGAAAGCAGTCTGGTTGGCATCTCGAAGCTTCACCACTGCTGGCGACATCCAACCGACAGTGATTCCAAATTGGAAGAACGTTAAGTTTGCTGCGAAAGAATCAGTCTTATTTTCATCATTCCACTATCATATTATTATTATTTTCTGTTTGTTTGAGTACGTAAAATTTGCTTTTAAATTCTTGGTCAAAGACTTTCATTAGAGCAACTTATCCCTTAGCAATCAAGGAACTGTCTTATGCATTTGCAAAACTTCGATCCGGCATTTTTTATATGAGATGAGATAAAATTATATTGCATGCTGGGTTTACGTTTAACTTTTACAATTTTGTAAGGGGCATCAAGATTTTACGAAAAAATACCACATAAAAAAATCTTAAAAAATTGAAATAAGTAAGTAGATAAAATAATCGAATATTTTATTCGATTATTGAAAATAAATTCATGCATTCGCCACAAATAAAAAAATATTTCAAATCTTACCTGTTATCACTATAACGTATTGTCTAAACAACGGTCCAAAATTAAAGCCCTTCATTTTTCCTATACCTATTAATTTTCCACTCAACAATTTTAAACTACGATCATCAAAACCGAATTTGTTCCGTACCAAGACACGAATACCTGTAATAAGCGTGTAACCAGTACACGACGTAACGAAAACGAAAATTATTTGAACAATGAGTCTGGAAAAGGCGGATAATATCTATAATGTTGTCTGTGTTGCTTTATTATCTGAACGGAACATGGGTTCCGAATAAAAATATTTTTAGACATAAATATTAAAAAAAAGAATCATCAAAATCGATTCACCCAGTCGAAAGTTATGAGGTAACAAACATAAAAAAAAAAATTAAAAAAAAATACATACAGACGATTTGCCTCCTCCTTTTTTGAAGTCGGGTAAAAATCTAAATAACTGTCTAATTATTTGTAAACTAGTGAAAATTATTGACTTTAAATTGGTTTTTTAAATTCTATTTACGAAAATTTTGAAATGGTTGAGGTGGTTTGCAAGAGGCAGTGGATGGGTCTGGCATAGGACTGGATAAGAAGGCGCGTTCAGGAGTGGGTAGAGAAGGGATTATGGTATTTTATTCGTAAAAAATTGTAACTGGCATTCATAAGTGTTAATTATTGTTTCTATATTTGAATAAATGATGTAAATTTCATATTGCGGTACGCAGCCCCACGCATCGTTTAAAAAGCCTAACTCGGCGCTGTTCGGCAAAGTACTCAATAAGGAACCCTAAAATGTAATCTCAAGATATATGTAGGTATATATAGATATACCTAATCCTCTCGATAAATCCTGTTTAAACAGATATCATAGTGCATATTCTTCTAACCTATTTTAGAAAACAAAACCTATCGATGTTGCGAAAAATAAAAAGACGTTTTTAATTGTCCGAACACAGTTAACGGAATTTTCATGTTCCCGAAGGACAATATATAATTATATCATCGTCGTCATAATTAACTAACGTTCTGCTGATATATCAATAACATTAAATACAATTTTTATAAATGTTTGATATCTGGAATTTTATTCTTTAAAGGGTTATTCATAAAGGGTATGCTAAGCCGAAAAGGGCTCATAGTACTCATCATTATGAACAACTTTTACTAGGGGACCAACCCGGAATTCACGAAAAAAATATCAGCTGTTCCATAGAAAAATGTCAATGACACTCGACAAAATATATGGAACAGCTGATTTTATTTCGCGAATTTCGGGTTGGTCCCTTAGTAAAAGTTGTTCATAATGATGAGTACCTACTATGAGCCCTTTTTGGCTTAGCATACCCTTTATGAATAACCATGTAGAATGACTATTAGCTATTAGTTAGGACCAGTACTATCGGAGGTTTATTTTTTAAATCTGTAATATATTTTAAATGCCATAGGCCTCTCCTCTATAGCCAAACCGTTTATCTTAGACTAAGATAAACGGTATAGATTAACTTTGAGTCGCTGTGCCATTCGTCATGTATATGTTTTATACAGCCTACATGTTCGCTTCAAAAAAAAAAAAATTAAACTTCTGTGTTTTATTTACCTATTTGTAATTGATGCATACATAAGTTAGTTTTTATATGTTTATGCAGATAAAAACTAACTTATTCAGGCTAACCGACCGAAACGTACATACTGCGTTAGTAGATAATTAATTGAAATACCTACATAAATTTACATTTTCCGTGAAGATTACCATTTTGGATTGTAATTGTCATTGAGTTGGGGTTGAAGACTATATTCAATTAATTCGATTAATAAATAAACTGACTCTGTGATATAACTAAAGGACGCACGAGTGTCGCCATAGGGGTTTTTCCACGAAGGAGATACAGAATCCTATTGGGCCTGCCACACACTCGACGAGTGGCGTGGGAAGTAGCGAGGAAAGTAGGCAGAGACGTAGTATGGCAACGTTACTCGTCATGCCACTCGTCATGCTCCTCGTCCTGCCCATCGCTCCCTATTTTGTCGGTTTTTGGACCGCGAGTCAAAGGACCGGCAATACGAGCGCGAGTGACGGTCCACATACTCGCGCGAATCGCGCGGCCGCAGTTCGTGCCGAGCGAGATGTCATCCACCATCTCCGTTGGCGAGGACGCCGACGACGTCGACGATGTATATTGCTTTGTAGCATAACATTGATATAATTAGCTATACCACAAATACACGCACTCGCTGCCACCACAGTTTCAACGTCCATTGTGTAGCAACGACGACTAGACAAGTGCGGCGCGTAGCGATTAATTGCGCGAGTAGAGCAGTGTGTGGACAGACAGGGCAACATCGCGGCAGCGATGCGGCAGCGCGAGGAGCATGACGAGGAGCATAGTGTGGCGGGCGCATAATAAATAATCTATACTTGCAGTAATCTTGAAAAAAAATTACAATAGTGTGATGATTTTTAAAGAATTATACTTTAGCCCATAACCTAGGCTTACTCTTTTCTATCCCAAATATAAAGTTTTCGTTAAACCGATCCAGTCGATCTCTAGTGATGCGCTCACCGCCCAAGGAAATAGTATTTTTCTAAATCAATTTTTTAAAGGGCTTTTAAACTAAAGTATTTTTTCTCGTAAAAGATACTTACCTGTGATTTTCCTTTGTTCCAAATGGATTTGCAAACGTCATTAAAACATACTGAGTTGAATGTGTTATAAAAAACCTTATAATTAGATATTGTCTTTTTGTGTAGGTAATTACAATAATCAACATTAATTAAAAGTTCACGCTTTGAACATGCAAAATAAGGTACAAACCAAAATATCTTAGGTACTAAAGACTAACAGCGCTTCGCGGATGCACCCGCTGTCCTATAAAAATTGTTATTTTTTCGAGATAAAATTAGCCTATGTGTTAATCCAGGGTATTAGCTACCTCCATGCCAAATCACATCCAAATCCATTGAACTATGTAAAAGAAACATACACACACACACCTGTATGTACGGATACACATACTTGCATTAGTGTGAAAACTAAATCTTATCATCTTATCAAATAAGGCTAATACTAAAGCAGACTGTAAAAGGCAAGATAGCGTTTAAGATTTTTACAGTAATCTTCCAACACAAAATTTGATTTGGTAAACTTCCTAACTTATCCTATAGAGCCTAATTTTATTTATCATCACCACCATTTCACATCACACTGGAAAATATCCTTCTTGATCTAGCAGAATAGATTTTATTGTTACTACAATAAACAACAGACAAATACTACTGCAACAGATAAATACTACTGTATTTATCTGTTGCAGACCCCGCCTGGGGAAGTACCACACCTTTGCCAGTTATTCCACCGCCAAGCAGTAATGTGCAAACATTACTGTGTTCCGGTTGAGGGCAACGATTCCAGTGAAATTTCAGGGCAAGTAGATTATACAAATATACATCTTAAATCTCAGGGTGACGAGCGCAGTGCTGCGCCGCGCAGGGTCTTGTATTATTTACACCGAAGTTGGATTATACTAGATCGATGATTATTTATAAGTGTCCAAAATTCTGGATGACGCAGACCTGTCATGGGCAATCGTGACGTTTAACATCAGACGAGCCATTTGCTCGTCTCGTAAAAAAAGCTATCAAGTAAAAAATACTGAGAAATCTATCAAATACTGACACAGATTTCCTTAATAATAGTGCTAAAATACTTCTTATATACTTTTCCAATACTTTTCAATACCAGCTCTGTTCCAAACAAAGTTATTATTCGTATTTCAGTTCAGCATTGAATATCTGTGTTATCTTCATACAAAGTTTTACCGGAACATTTCGGTCTGATTGTCTGGAAAATTCCAACATGTTTTTGGAAAAAACCAATCATTGGAAGAAGGTTTTCTATTCAACAAGTATATATTAAAACCGGTACCTAATTTGACTAGCGTATACTGAGAGTATGGCTCATACGTCGTTTGTATTCGATACAACTTCGATACGTATTCGATTGTTTGTTTACAATGCAAAAACTCTATACAGATGATATGGGACCAACCCGCGAAAAAGAATCAGCTGTTCCATACATTTTGTCGACAGCGTATAAGAAACAGCTCCTTTTTTTTGTCGCGATTTCCAGGTTGGGTTTGGGTTTTTCCTTTAGTAAAAGTTGTTTATAATAATGAGTACTGTGAGTCCCTTTCACCTTCTGTATAACCCTGGATTTACAAAGAAAACATAGTAAAATACATAAAATAAGGGCACAAAAGGTTATCGCTAAGAGTGATCTCTCTCAGACCTTTCCTAATCTTCTCCTGTTTGTTTGATTTTAAATAATGGAAAACCTTGAAACCATTGTTGTTTGTTTTTAGGTGTATGAAATCCAGTAGATTAATTAATGGTAATAGAATCTATACCATAGAAATCTACATAACCATAACAATTTATTGGAAATTTTCATTACAGGCCGACAAAATGTATGGAACAGCTGGTTTTTTTTTTCGTGAATTCTGGGTTGGTCCTATGGTAAAAGTTGTTCATAATGATGAGTAGGGAGCCCTTTTGGCTTAGCATACCCTTTATGAATAACCCTGTAGTAGTTGTTAACAACTTCAATACTTCCGCTTTAATTTTGACCAAGTTTATATTCAAAGGTCCAAGTTAAATATAGATCCTTAATAGGTACCTATTTGCAAAGTTTCTAGAAATTTCTTGAAATTTCTGGTCTCCCGCTTTCGTTCCGAAGAAACTTCGAGTAGTTTTAGTTTATCCGGTTCTTTAGTTCAAAGCAATTCTCGTTTTCAAAGAGAAATATAACTTTTTAACGTTATTTCGTGAGATTTTACGCTCAGCTTTTGCTTACTTTCGTTTCTTATGCTTTTTGGTTTACAAGTAACATATTTACGTAAGTAAACGTAGGTAAAAAGAACATGTATATACGGGAGATATTATATACGTTTTAGTAGATATTTTTGATTCGTCATTTTAACATATTATGTAGATACATATTGTATGGAAAATATTAAATATTCATGATGTCAAAGAATTTAACTGAGAGTTAACCAATTTTTTTTTCATTTCATTAAACCGGAATCCGAAATGAGAACTGGCTCTCAACTTTTCTCTTTTACTTGATCAAATTACGGATTATCACTGATTATTTTATTACTACAGTCTTCTTCTTTTATATGTCTAACTATTTAAAGTGTAAAGGAAAGGTGTAATAATACTGAAAACATGCTTCAAAACCCTATGAACAGCTCGGCTGCGGAAACCAAAATGTAACTAATTTCGTTTTCGAGTTAGGTATAAGATATTTTGATTATTTACTAATTTCCGGGGAAAACCACGGATCGGCAAACGTCCCCCCCCCCCCGCCTGGCGCCCTGCGGCCAGGTGGAGCGACGACCTGCGTAAGGCGGCTGGTAGCAAGTGGACGCGTGAGGCAGAAGATCGTGCCTTGTGGCGTTCGTTAGGAGAGGCCTATGTACACCAGTGGACAAACATCAGATAGGCTGTGATGATGATGAATCAATTCGACAAGACCCAACCCTATGATCAGCTGAGAGAGTAGCAATGATCTTCATAATTGAGTAATAAACACATTAACAATTCAAAACTCTACCTGTATGTAACTTCTACTACATACAATAGGCCTGTGTCGTAAATTTCAAAAATGGCTTATTTCGTTAGTTTAGTACCTGTATTACCCCAAAAAAATTATATTTCATGTTAAAAATTATATATAAAACACATATTTTAAGTGTTAAGAAAATATTTTTAATCTGGCGTAAAAACACAAGAAAGTGTCATGGCGTCGTAAATGACGTCAAACGATTGTGTTCACCTAAGGCAAAAGTTTGTTTTGTTGAAAGTTTTTTTTCGGCATACCACTATGTGACGTCACATTTTCTGATTGGCGTTCACGGTCACGTGACTCAATGCCTATTTTTTAAGATTTTCTTTTCTAAAAATATTAGTAATCTTTAATTATTTTGATAAATTGTTTTATTGTTTGAAATCTGTATATCTTATTCAATAATTAGAAACTCCAATCCATCCGATTCATTCTTAGTGGAAACAAGCCTATTGCTCTCATTGTTTCAAAAGGCTCTAATAACCGAAACCACAGAATAGGTCACAGTACTACCACTACCTACTAGCACAGCCAAGAACCAAAACTAAAACTTACCTTTCAAACTTGGAACAAACCTTTCAGAACTTTTTCGAAAGCACTAAGTACTTTTAAATGTACCTACTTAAATATCGGGGGTAATCAATCACGCAGCAAAATACTGAAAAGCCTTTTTGTATTTCATAAAAAGGTTCAAATAATAGACCGCTGAATTCACGAGTCATTTATTCGACGGCGCGGAGGAATTATGCTATAACACCACAAGTCGACACAAATGCTGCAAAGGTAGGGAAATCGCGAAAAAACATCATCTTTTCCATACTTTTGTCAACAGTAGGTTATAATTGACATTTTTCTATAGAACAGTTGATTTTTTTTTGCGATTTCCGGGTTGGTCCCGTAGTAAAGGTTTGGACTTTCGAAGCAGGTTCCGAGTGGTCTAGAGTTTACGGTTGAAAAGTCTTTCAAAATTTAATGAGTGCCTATCTAGTATTTGATAGATAAATATACGAAAAATGGGTCAGCAGTGCTTCTATCTAGTGTAAATGAAAACTGCATTTGTTCTTGTTCATACAATTTTATATTGAGCTGGCTACGTATTTTTCGAAAGAACTCGTGCTCTTATCTTGCAACTGAATTTTTAACAACTTCTCGACATTCGATTGACGCGAATATAACTACCGTACCTACCTGTGTAATTCCGATGACCATACAATAAAAACATGAACATCAGTTGTTTCTAAATTTAATTACCTTATTTATACACAACTGCAAATACTGGTTCGTGTCCACTGACTAAATAGTCCATGGTTGCATGAAAAAGGCTACTTAACTACTTTTTTTCTAAATTACACGCTGAGAATGGACTTACCGTGTCATTATATTGTCGGACACTTTAGTAAATTGCTTTATTGATAAACAAGGGTAGTAATTTTAGTAGTTTCTTTCTTTGTTTCTACTCGTAATGATAGGAACTTTATTAGAAATACAAATATTTACTTAATTTTCTATGCTAATTATTTTTTTATTTACCCGGTTTGTTACTCATCAATATGATTACGTAGATACGAGTATAGTATTATGATACAGTGGCGAGACAGTAAACGGGAATACTCGGCCGAGTAAACAAATCATGGCTCTAGTGACTGTCTCGCCTCGCCAAACTGTTTATACAAACAGAGTACTTGACTCGGTTACTCGGTTTGACTTGATTAGTCATTTTGTCAATTTGTATAAACAAAATAGGAAGATTCATCAAAATTGGACTAGACTAATGAAACTCTAAAAAAGTAGCCCTCTATCTTGAGCAAATACATCAACCAACAACTTAAAGTTCCCAAAAGTCTTTGGCAAACTACTAAACAAATCACCAACTACCTTCCCAAAATCTCCTGAATCTCATTCAACGTCTTTCCCTTCGTCTCCGGCACGAACTTGTACGTGAACAGAAACGCTACAATACAGGACAGCGAGAAGATCCAAAACGTGACGTCACCGCCAAGAGTTTTGATCATGGAACCGAAGCCGGTGGCCACTCCGAAGCCGATGAGCCAAGCCGTGGTCATGGAGACTGCGGAGCCGGTGGAGCGGGCGTTACCTTTGAACATCTCGCCGACGAGGGCTGTTGGCATGGTGCCGAAACCTGAAAAAAAAAGGTTACGTCACATCTATACGTCACATACAGTCACACATACAGAACATACACATACAGAAAGGGAATTCTAAGCCGAAAAAAGGCTCATAGTCCCCAATTCCCCATCATTATGAACAACTTTTACTTTGGGACCAACCCTGAATTCGCGAAAAAAAACAGCTGTACCGTATACATTTTGTCGAGTGTCGTTGTCATTTTTCTATGGAACTATTAGTTAACTGCATTTGTTTTGACACTATTTGCCTAGCAATTGTTAGGCAAACGGCAAACCAGTATTAACAATGGTATAGATGGCTCCAAGTATTATTAACTTATTATGGAACAAACCACAAAATAAGTGATTATAGCGTATAGGTATTATCATCAGCCTTAATATTTTTACAAAATCTAATAAGCATTAAGTAATTGATTCTAAAATGATTATAATATTTACCAATTTCATAAAAGAAGAAGTACAAGATGAGCGCCATCATGGGAAGCCATCCAAAGCTTTCGACAATTGGGTTCTTCACACGGGAGAGGTAGAAGAAAGAGCCTAAAATAATCTGAAAGTAATATAATGATGATAAATTAATTAACCGCTTCTGGTGCTACAAAATTTGTTGAATCAGCTAGTCAGAGAACTGCGAAACATGACTGCATCAGTATAGCAAAGGCACATAAATTATTTGTATTAAATTTAAAGTTTAAAAACCCCCCCAACGTTAAAGCTACTAGACCGATTTTCATTAAACATAGCAAAGAACACTCCCGACTAATTCCTTTCAAACAAAAACATCAAAGTCGGTTCATCCGCAAACAGTAAATTATGCGGAAATAGGTTGTTTTTTGTGCCATTTTGTTTTGAAACCCTAAAAAGAGATTCTTACCAAGCTAACAGCACAGAGGGCAGTGGACACCATCAGCAGGAACCTCCGGCCAGCTCTCTCCACGACGGCCGGCGCAGCCATGCTGGCGATCAGTCTGGTGGCACCCACGAATATTGTGGCTATATCCGGCCTGGAAACACCAAACATTGACGTGAACATATGTATATACATGATTACATGCAGTTGATAGGGATAGGGTTATAAGGAAGGGGTATGCTAAGCCGAAAAGAGCATAAAGTACTCATCATTATAAACAACTTTTACTATGGGACCAACCCGAAATTCGCGAAAAAAAAAGCTGTTTCATAGAGAAATGTCAATGACACTTGACGAAATGTATGGATACTGTGTGACCCTTTTCGGCTTAGCATACCCTTTATGAATAACCCTATATAGGGATATGTTTATAAGGAAAGGGCAAAAAAGGCAAAAAGGGCCCATGCTTAATACCCATCATTATAAGCAACGTTCATTATGGGACAAGCCCTGAAATCGCGAAAAAAAACCAGCTGTTCCATAATTATTTTTTTGAGTGTATTTGACATTTTGCTATTGAAAAGCAGTCTTTTCTTATTATTCTGTATTAGTATACTTATTAGACTAAAGCGAAGTATTATAAGGAATAATCTATACTAATATTATAAAGAAGTAAAGTTTGTGTGTTTGTTTATTTGTTAAATTGTAAGGGGTAATCTCGGGATCTACTGAACTGATTTTAAAAATTCTTTCACCAATAGAAAGCCACATTATTGTTGAGTGTCATAGGTTATATAAAAAACCGAAAAATAAAAAGGCTTTTACGTGGTAGTCCGTTTTGCAAAGTGAATAGGAGAAAAAACGGTCCGGACGGCGCGTGATGGCTTCGGGTTTAATTAACATTATGCCCAACGAAGTGGGCAAGGGTCAGCTAGTATATTATATAACGGAAGTTATGAGCTTTACTCATAGGGACATTTTAGTTGGTAGATCAGTAGGTAGATCTTTGCCAAATTTAAACCAAAAACTGTAGTAGCTTTACTTATAGACAAAATATATTAAATTAAGCAGTTAAGTTCAGTCAAGTTAAACAATATCAACAACATACAATATCTTATCCAGGACTTCTGTTATGGCCATTGGTATTTTACAAAGAGCAGAACTTACCTGATAGAAGACCCAGCCAACTGAAAAATCGTAGTAGCAAAGAACAAGACTGCCGCAACTCCGCTGGTCTGCTGTAGGGTGCAAAGACTCAGGGTTATGAATAGAGACTTCCTATTCGCCTTCACTGTGAAGATCTTCATCCAAGACTTCCAGCTTTGACCCTCGTTTGGGTTTATTCCTCGAACTGACTCGAAGATGTCTTCTAAGTCATCTAATCGTCCAAGAGTGCGAAGAGTTTCTTTGGCCTCAGTTTGCTTGCCTGTAAGAGTTTGGGTAACTTCAATTTTTGGGAAATGAGCTTTATGTCAAGCAGGCTTTGGACCAGGTTTGATTACACCTAAATGTGTTCTGAAACGCCCGATGCTATTTAAGAATGAAACTTGTTCAACATCATTGTCAGCGGGTAATCGCTACCTGCTAATAGGCCTCTCTTTTTGTACGTCATTCTTTCCAGACCTTTGCCAATCTTGTCCAGAGTATACCGCAGTTTTTGTTATAGATATTATGATTTTTGATGTGATGATTTTTTATTGTACGGCAAATACACTTATATTACATTTGATTTACATTATTAACCATATAAAGATATACTTAAGAGTATTTCAAGACATTTCTTTGATTAGTATACCTTTAATTGCATAGTACACGGGTGACTCAGGTATGAACAGTATTCCAATCACATGCACGATATTGATAGCCAATACGCAGTAGCCTGTCGCTTTATACGACACGAAAGGCCCAATGGCGTAAGCTGCTAGAGTTCCAGAGATGCCCACAATAGAAGTAGAAGTCAGGAGTATTCCGCGAATATTTGTTGACCTAGAAGAAGAAAGGGTTCCATCAGGCTTTCCTTAGCCCCAGGTCATAGATAAGATTATAGTTACTACGTAGCCCAGGTAACTTTAAGGGGTATTATGGGCCATTTGAGATTACTAGGTATCGTCACTCTGGGCAACTAGATTGATAGAGAAATAAACTCTTTATTGTTCACACCAGAAATTACAAGCAAAAAGGATCATATTATTCATAACACTTAAAACTAGTGCAATAACTGGCGCCTTTGTCGCTAGGAGCGATCTTTTCCAGGCAACCTTATGAGCCAATTAAGAGCAATTTGAGATTATCTCAATCCCTTTCACCGTCATGACCTTTCTAACCTAGACAGTAACCGAGATAATATCTTTCTCGCCAAAATAGGGCCCCAAGTTCTATCAGCTACATTTTGTAAGTTCGAGAATCAAGCTTCAAAATTATCAAAATTTATATTAAAAACTCTTAATATAGTTCACTCATCTGGCTTCAAAATCATGCTCAAATTCATCATCATCATCATCCACAGCCTTCTTTATCCCACTGCTGGGTATAGTATAGGCCTCTCTCTCACTGTGCCATCTGCCTCGGTCCTGTGCCATTCGGATCCAGGTTCGACCCGCGACTTTGAAAATGTCGTCGGCCCATCTCGCCGCCGGACGACCAACACTTCGCCTGCCTAGCTTCGGCCACCACTCGGTGACTGCCTTACTCCACCTGCCATCTTCTCGCCTAGCCACGTGTCCCGCCCAACTCCACTTAAGGTTCATAACTACGGTTCCGACGTCCCGAACTTTGGTTCTTCGTCGGATTTCCGTGTTTCGAACTCGATCTTGTAGTTTAATGCCGAGCATGGACCTCTCCATGGCTCTCTGTGCAACTTTGATTTTGTTCACAGCCTCATGAGTGAGCGTCCATGTCTCGGCACCGTAAGTCATGGTGGGCAGGACACACTGGTTAAAGAGGCGAGTCTTGAAACACTGTGGAATATGGCGTGACTTGAGGATGTCATCTAGCTTTTTGAAAGCCACCCATCCAAGCTGTATACGCCTGGCGATCTCTTTCTTTTGATGTTCTATGCCAAAAGATAGAGTATGGCCAAGATACACGTAACTATCAACCGTCTCTAGGCTCTCGTTCCCAATCATTATTGAGTTCGAAGTCCCAGAAACGTTCGACATCACTTTGGTCTTGGTCATATTCATCTTTAGGCCCACCTGCAAAGAAATTGCAAGAAAAA
Organism: Alcis repandata; assembly: GCA_949125135.1. NCBI lineage: Eukaryota > Metazoa > Arthropoda > Insecta > Lepidoptera > Geometridae > Alcis > Alcis repandata. The sequence goes on along the minus strand of OX421246.1, from coordinate 2,710,613 downwards.
AAAAAGCCAGGGGTCTTATTCTAGCGCGTGAGATATTATCTCGGTCACTGTCGCTCTATTACAAATGTTCTGAGAGTAAGAGTTAAAATACTTGGTACTTACGCAATTTCACCAATATACACCAAATTGCTGACAGTGACCATCCCCATGCCCAGACCACTGATGACCCTGATCGCGAACACCATGGTGAGGTTCCTGGTCGTCGTGATCAGGATGATGGCGATCAGATTCAGCAGACCTCCGAAGAATAGACAAGGCTTTCTGCCGATAATATTCGATACGTAGCTGGGTATATAAGGACCTGGAAGTGAGAAGTTTCTTTTAAACCGACTTAAAAAAGGGAGGTTCTATGTTCGGCTGTACGTATGTATAGTTTTTCATTATAAATTTTCACTTTTTTATATGAGCGAATTTTTTTGCAAATGGAATTTGATCTCAGAGTAACCTCTCGTGCGTTTGGTCACGTGGGCCACTTACATAGGTAAGGTATTGACTGCTTGTTGTAACTCACGCAAGACGTCGCGATAATTGACTCTAATAGCGAAATTCTAAGCTCTATCTCATTATGTGTATAGCGCTATTCTTTTCAAGGTCGCCGTTACATGCATTTTGGAGTCTGTTATTCTGAATTAATTAAAATAAAGATAGCTAAGTATCGATAAGCGATTGCTAAGTCAAATATAGCAATAATATGTATAATATTTGGTTTGGTGTTGTTTGAATGACCTTTTGAACTAGATTATGAACCGGAATAACACGATAAATTAAATTAAATGTGTACTCCTATGTTTGTATTTTTAGTGACATAAGACTTTGAAATTTATGATCTCTTCAGTATACTGCGATCTAATTATGTTTCAAACGCGTTTTCCGGGATAAAAAGAAGCCCATGTATTAATCCAGACCATGAACGACCTTTATTCCAAATGTCAAGTAAACCTGTTCAGTCGTTTCAGCGTTCATTAGTAACAAACATATGGTATACTATACATATACTTTCACCTATATAATATTAGTAAGATAAAATGGGTATGGAAAGATTTGAAAAAATAATACTCAAGCGTAGACTAGCTTCAAAATCCTTCAAAATTTGGCCCAATATTAAACATTTTAATGCTTGTTCTGCGAATAATCTTACCAACTATAGATCCGACATACAGAAGAGACCCGATCCATGACGCCTCCAGGTCGGTGATGATGTCAGGCAGTGGGGTCTGGTCCGGGTCTTGAAGCTTTGGTATTATGGGCGCTGACCATCCCACGCTGTAGCCGTCGATGAACTGGCCAATGTTCACTGAAATCCCACTAATATTAGAAATATGAAAGTTTGGATGGACGGCTTTTTTTATGTAATTAAGAGACGAGACGAGCAAATCGCTCGCCTGATGTTAAACGTCGCGTTTGCCCATAACAGGTTTGCGTCACCCAAAATTTTGAACTCGCAGAATTCAAGCCCCTGCGTGGCACAGCACAGCGCTCGTCACCCTGAGATGTAAGATATTTAATCTCCCATTTGCCCTGTAACTTCACTGGAAACAATGCCCTTCCAACTGGAACACAGTAATGTGTAAACATTACTGCTTGGCGATGGAATAACTAGGAAAGGTGTGGTACTTCTTCAAGCGGGCTCTGCAAAAGAGCTTTACCACTACAGAGTTGAACGGATCTGGATGAAATTTGGCACAGAGATAGATTATAGTCTGGGATAGCACATAGGCTACTTTTTATCCCGGTAAACATCAATTCAATTTAATTCAAAACAATTTATTCAAATATGGGTACATCAATGTATACTTATGAATGTCAAATACAATTTTCATGAATAAATTAATACACAATAAATTAAATGTCAAAGAAAATAATATTATTAGAATGTCAAACAATTATAAAATATAAAATAATTGCAATGTCAAAAAATCAATGTATAAAATGACTACAATATACTCGTCGTATAATCAGTCAAGTATTATTATTACAGTCTAAATACAATTTACGTAAAGAGACTTTATCACAGATGAAGTCGTCAATTTTGTAGAAAGCATTTTCCATTAAAAAGTCTTTTAAAATTCTTTGAAAATCTGTGTCTTTCTTATTCACTAGAGTAACATTCAACAAGTTATAAAATAATACGCCGTTCGTTACAAAAGAGTTGCCAATTTTAGCTAATCTAATTTTAGGTAGAACAAGTTTAAACTTGTTCCTTGTTATGCTAGTATATTCACTTCGTTTATGATATTTATGGATATTTTTGCGCACAAACATAATGTTCAAAAAAATATACAAACATGGTAACGTCAAAATTTTCACCTGCGCAAAAACTTGTCTAAGAGATTCTCTATATATAACCTTGCCTATAAATAGCCCTAACAGCGCGTTTTTGTAAAATAAAGATGCTATTTATGTCTGCTGCATTACCCCAGAGCAATAATCCATACGACATAACAGAGTGGAAGTAACTGAAATAAACAATTCTTGAAGTTTTAATGTCTGATAGTTCTCTTATTTTCCGCACTGCAAATGCTGCGGAACTCAATTTGTTAGAGAGTTCCTTGATATGTGCTCCCCATTGAAGTTTGCTGTCAACGATAAGGCCAAGAAACTTAGCATCCTTCGACAAAGTAAGTTGATCGTCGTCAATGACTATACTAGGCAAGGAAGGATTAAGTATAAGTCAATGTGAATTTAATAGCTTTCGTTTTCTTGGCATTTTGCATTAAGTTATTGACGCTAAACCACCTATTAATTAATTTCAGTGACAAATTGATTTTGGATATATCATAATTTTTCCTATTGATTCTAAATAACAAAGATGTATCGTCGGCAAACAAAATAATTTCACAATGCTTACGCAAGAAAGGCAGGTCATTGATATAGAATGGGCCAAGAATTGAACCCTGAGGGACCCCGATTGAAACGTTGGCCGACTCCGATCGAACCACATTTATGTCAACATTTTGGGTTCTACCACACAGATATGATTGATCATCATTAACGCATCACCTGTCACACCATAGTGTGAAAGTTTACATAATAGAATTTCAAGGTTTACACAATCAAACGCTTTCGATAAATCGCAAAAGATACCCAAAGAATCATGCTGAGACTCCCAAGCCTCATAGATGCTCTCTACGAGATTCGAGGCTGCGTCTACAGTTGAACAGTCCTTAGAAAAACCAAATTGCTTATTAAATTAATACACAAAATTAAAAATTTTGAAAAAACCCACGGTAAAAATCTCATCGAAAAAGAATAAAATAACTCAAAACCTCCGACTTAACCCAATTATTATGTAATGAAATTATTATAAAAATACTTCGATATTACAAAAATACTACGAGATCTTACCTACACATTTTATAGATTATAATTCGTATAAGCTCTCTTAAAAGTCTGAAATAAAATTAAGCAAAATTAAAAATTTTGAAAAAATCTCACGACGGTAAAAATCTCATCGAAAAAGAATTAAATTTTCTCAAAACCCCCGACTTAACCCAATTATTATGTAACGAAATATTATAATAGACGTAAAAATACTTTCTAAAAAAGAGTTGATATCTCGAGATATCGGTAATAGATATACTTAGGTACCTAACAATGAATATCGATGTTTACAGTTTAAATTTTTAATCAATAAGGGTTATAGAAGTTTAGCCAGCAAGTGAACAAGGTCGCAGCGGCCGGCCGTTACCGCGTTGCTTTAATCAACCATTATTATAGTTTTTTTTATTTTATTATAGTGCAGCCTAATCCCTATTAATGTTATAATTGTGAGAGTGATCTTGTTTGTTTATTGTTTTATTTTTCTGTGATAGGCTTGCGTTTGACCGCCATCTCGCCTGACGGTGAGCAATGATGCGGCCTACGATGGAGCACGCTTGCTTAGATGGAATCCCATTTACTCGCGACTTGAAGACAACCAGATTATTCAAGAAACAAGAAGAAGAAACGCCTACTCGAATTTGTTTGTAAGTATGTTAGTTTTCGACGTAGGTTGTATATTTTAACACTTTAACTGCTTTAACACTTAACATGCGTTTGTGTTTTATAGCACAGCTGTATTGAAAGTGGGTTTTACGAGCCTGGCGTGTGTAGCCGCATTCGCGTTGGTCAAGGAAAACACAAGGTATGTGTTTTCAGCAGTTAAAGTGTTAAGTTTACCGATTTTAGGTATACAATTCTGGTTCCACTTTATTCCGCTATGCTTAAAACAAAAGGTATTCAAATATAATCCAATTAAATTGGTTATCTGAAATAACTGTTTCATACGAGTACCCTTTATTAACCTAATTAAATTATTATCCTTTATTATCATAAAAAAATCGTAAATATTCATTTAAGGTTAATTACCTTAGTTTTAACTGAATAATTTCAAAGTTTAAATAAATTCGGATAAACAGCCAGACACAATAATATACGAAAATATGAATATATAATAATACTTCCTACAATATGAAAGTTTAGTATGTTTAGATCTTTGTTACTTAATCACGCAAAAACGGCTGAACGGATTTGGAATTTTGATATGGAGCCAACACCCTAGATGAATTTGTTTTATTTGTTAGTTGTTTCTTTTTAAGTGACTTTTTATCCGGGAAAAAGTTACAGTTCCTGGAGCATAGAAGTCTGTAGACTAGAAATAGAACAAAAACAAAAAAAAATAGAATAGAAGTCTGGAAAATTCGTCATAGAGTACACTTGAAATACAAAGATTATTAATGTGTTCATTGTACCTAACTATCATAGAATTTATACAGCAATTTGTGTCTAAAAAGGTAAAATGTATGCAACTGTGTTTTGCTGAGCATTGTGGCCGATATTTAAATAGAAACAAGAACATTATTTTTACAAAACAAAAAACAAAAACCGACTTCAAAAGACCGACTATTGAGTTATTCATCTATTAGTCGCGCACATACTTAATGGAAATTTAAGACTTATATGGTTTTCTCATGGATACCATTATCAGAACTGGACTAAATTGAAATGGGACCAAATGGGAAGCGTCAGCTTTCTAATAAAAAAAGAATCATCAAAATCGATTCACCCAGTCAAAAGTTATGAGGTAACAAACATAAAAAAAAAAAAAAAAAAAAAAAACATACAGACGAATTGATAACCTCCTCTTTTTTTGAAGTCGGTTAATAAAAACAGAATGGACATTTTTTGAATGTCAATGACACTCGACAAAATGTATGGAACAGCAGACTCAGGGTTGGTCCCATATTACAAGTTGTTCATAATGATAAGTACTAAGAGCCCTTTTCGGCTTGCCCTTTTGCTCATATGAAAACCCTGTAGGTAACTACTATAATAAAAAAATAAGTTATTATAGGCCTTAGCGTCAGAATTTTAAACCATGTTTTTTTGTTTTTTGCATCTACTTAAATAAATAAAAAATAGAAAAAATGAGTCCAAAATTATAGTGTTAAAATAATAACTTTAAGATTAAATAATAATGTTTACTTACCACATGCTACTATGAGGAGTTGTGCTCTTAAATTATAACTCATTATAAACACTTAATTTCCACTTTTAAATTCACAAATATATTTTAAAAGAATAATATCATTGAATTAAATAATATCACCAAACAAAAACTGTTTTTTTTTTGTTTCTATTTTTTATTTTACTTACATTTTATTTTTTATTTTTATTATCTTATACTATTCCACAATACAATTCTTAGGTTATAATTTTGAGAAATGTTTTTACTCTTTACTTACTCCGCTGGCGCTAAAACCCAGAGTGACCTCTGACAACGGAGCGCCATTTTGGCCTCGCTCCGTCTCTCTCCAGTGCAAGCGATGGGCTGATTACACGTAACGAGTACAGTGGCGAGACAGTGCCCTCAGTCGGCTCAGTTATCTACTATATAAAAATAAATAATAGTTAAAAAAAACTAAAAAAACACGCTTTTTATAAAAAACCGAACTAAAAAAATAGAAAATAAAATTTTATAAATTTAAATTAAGAATAGGGTTGAAAATTTCAATAAATATAAATTAATAATAGTGTAAATAAATAAATATATGTATTTTATTTTTAAAAAGCGTGGGGTGCATGGGTCAATAAGTAGATATTATATATTTTGTAGATACATTTTGTATTGACAGACATGAGTAGAGTGATTAGCATTTTGATAATATCTTAGAAAGCACCCCACGCTTTTTTAAAAATAAAATACATATATTTATTTATTTACACTATTATTAATTTATATTTATTGAAATTTTCAACCCTATTCTTAATTTAAATTTATAAAATTTTATTTTCTATTTTTTTAGTTCGGTTTTTTATAAAAAGCGTGTTTTTTTAGTTTTTTTTAACTATTATTTATTTTTCGCTTTTTAGTTCGATTTGCTAACTATTAACCATACTTAATATGTACAAATGTGTTGGTGTTATCCGATTTTGGCCGTCTGCTCAAGCAAATTAAAAATAAAATTGATGCATAACAAAAAATATTGAGCAAAAAGATTTGTAGCCGCGTGGTTTCGATCCTCAGACCTCATAAAATAAAATTGATGCGTAACAAAAAATATTGAGCAAAAAGATTTCTAGCGCGTGGTTTCGATCCAGGGACCTCTGGGTTATGAGCCCAGCACGCTTCCACTGCGCCACTCTGTTCTCTGACTCGAATGACGAAACTACCACTTGTAAGTTAAACGGTATTAAAAGTTAAAGAAACTTTATAGAAAAAGCGTGTTAAAAAAATTAATAGTTAAAAAAACTAAAAAACACGATTTGTTTAGTGTATTGTCATCGGTCCTCGATATATCTACAAAGTTTGAAAGAAATCTGACCGTTTAAAGTGGGTCAAAAACGCGCTCAAAGGAGTCGGTTACATACAAACATACAAACATACAAACATACAGGTGAAGCTAATAAAAGCGTGTTAATAAGTCGGGTTTTCCTTCCTGACGCTATAACTCCAGAACGCACGAACCGATTTCCACGGTTTTGCATTCGTTGGAAAGGTCTCGGGCTCCGTGAGGTTTATAGCAAAGAAAATTCAGAAAAAAATTCAACATAAAAGCGGGAAAATCTTTTTTCAGAACAATGTCCACCCGTGCGACGCCGGGATGGGCCGCTAGTTAGATCATAGATTTGTTTGCTCGGCCGAGTGTTTTACTGCCTCGCCTGTACTCGTTACGTTAATCCACCATGGCAACATAAATGGCCATACTCAGCCGAGCAAACAAATCATGGTTCATTACCGTATCATTGCTTACCATCAGGGGAAAGGGCGGTGAAACGCCAAGTCCATTATCGAATACAAACTTCATAATTTTCATTATAATACAAAAGTGAGTTTGTTTGGTACGCGATAACTACTGAACCGATTATCATGAAATTTAGCTTATACTTACACTTTGACTGTTACAAAAAAGGGCCATCCATAACTTAATACGTCACGCGATTTTTTTCGCGAATGATCACGGGCTCGTCCTTGTCACAGCTGGTCACATTTGTAAGCCTCCCCTCCCCCCCTCCCTAGGCGTTACATAAGTTTTGCCATTTTACATCTAAATTTTTTTACCAAAAAATTAAATCTGACGTTACAAAACTAAGTCACTTACTTATGACGTAATTTATGGATGGTCCCAATGAACATTTTTACTTTTCATCACCTTTTTCACCCGTCATCTCTTTGGGTTGGGCCAGGCAGGCCCTACCCAAAGAGATGACGGGAGTTGGAGAGTGAGAAAGAACACCGAGATAGTGGAGATGATTGCCGAGCCTAATATCATAGGGGTAATCAAGGCACAGAGACTTTGCTGGGCAGGCCACCTGCTTAGGATGGGGGAGGATCGTAATGTCAAGAAAGCGTATCTTGGAGTTGCAAGTGGCCGCCGACCCGTTATGGCCGGCCCAGATACCGCTGGATTGACGCAGTGCGATCCGACCTTTGCGAACTCCAAGCCGACGACTGGCAAGAGACAGCGCAAGATCGGGATCAATGGCGTTCTCTGGTATCGGAGGCCAAGACCCACTTTGGGTCGCTGCGCCAGAGGAGTAAGTAAGTAAGTATCACCTTTTTCATCACACACGGGTGACATAAAAAGAACTTGTTATTAAAAACATGCGCTAAGTATTACACTACCTAAAAAATTTGTAGTTTTGCGCGGTCAGCAGTGACCTGCTTCCAAGCCGCAGCAACCTCCTCGTATCATCGAACGGAGCAAAAAACTTGAAACAAGCTAATCAAGCAATCTACATCAACTGCAGACATTTCATTTATTTTGACGAGTCATCATAATCATTCACAGCCTTCTATTCTATAGGGTTATTCATAAAGGGTATGCTAAGCCGAAAAGGGCTCATAGTACTCATCATTATGAACAACTTTTACTATGAGACCAACTCGAAATTCGCCAAAAAAAAAATCAGCTGTTCTATAGAAAAATGTCAATGACACTCGACAAAATGTATGGAACAGCTGATTTTTTTTCGCGAATTTCGAGTTGGTCCCATAGTAAAAGTTGTTCATAATGATGAGTACTATGAGCCCTTTTCGGCTTAGCATACCCTTTATGAATAACCCTGTATAGTAGGCCTAGCAGGGGCCGTGGATAAAAACAGGTGAAAGACTACCCTTTCACCCGTTTTTATTCGTGCGTAGATATGACAAAGCTATGATGAGCATTTGTTTATGTTTCTTACGGAATAAAAGCTGTAGAAATTCAGTTTGTTAGGCCTGCTGCAAAATATAGGCCGCTCGCTCTCTTTTGCCGTCCACCTCGATCACGTGTATCGGGTTTAGTAGACCCAGCATAAATAGGCGTGACGAAAGATTTTAAAATCCTCTTCCATAATGTGAGTACACATTTACTATTTACAAAAAAGCCTTTATTTCGGTAATAAACTTAAGTTTAACGAAGTTTGAAGCCATTTTTCACATATTTTTTCAACAGTGCCCGAAATCAGCTTGCTTGTGTCATGGCGTCGATTTGACGTCACGGCTAGTAAACATGTCATTGTGTCTATGCGTGATGAGCAGCGGATGACCTGAGTTCACTGAGGCGTGACGTCATACGCTGTGATTGTTGTTTCTGACAAGATGGCCGATTGCTGTATTTTAATGTTTTAATTTATTGAAAATCTTAATAATCTGTTTTTTAAAAATAAAACTAAACATGTGTTTTAAATTTTTTTAATCTGGCTAGTCCCCTGAAAGCATTGAATCTGCGATTTTTTGATACTGTAGTCATGCCTATTGTAACGTAAAGACGTAAAATACTGTATGCTAATACTAATATGCAATTTCCAGTTACGCCCGAGGTGCACTGAGAAAAATGGCCATCAAAATTCCAATGAATTCACCTAAAGTACGGAGCATACTGATATCACCAAAAAGTACGATGATTAGCACGTTTTTACGATGACAACTATCATAATGTATGATTGTCACCCTAAAAACTGGTGCTAGTACTAGTTTTTACGGTGACAACCATACATTTTGATGGATTGTGTGAAGTGAAGTGAATTCATCATTCTTTTAACGGAATTTAGATGGACATTTTTCTCAGTGTGCGCTGTCCTATTTTCCATAAATTTGTCTATCGAATATGGGCCACGTATTTTACGTCAGTACTTATGCTAGGCCTACTGAACCCGGTAGGTCACGGGTACTTTACAACGGGTACGATTGGTACCTACTTTGAATGCTCCGAAACTTCTAAAAGGCGGCAGATTTAGGCCAAAATCGCCTGCACGCGCCTGTTTAGAACTGCTTGCTATTTTTGTTCATGCATTTCCTTCACTAAAGCTAAAGGAACAAGAGACTAACAATAATACTCAACCATTCCTTTCTTTCAAAGACTACAGCAGGCTGATTCAGCTATACGAAATTCGAATGCTTTCGAATCGAATGTCTTCGAAAAACTTTCAATTTCAGATCATGTTTCCGACCACGTTCCGACGATATGAATCGCGGAAAATTCTCGTTTTCGAATTCTCTCCGAAGGTGGAAGACTTTTCGAAGATAATCGTCGAATAAATTCGAATTTCATATAGCTGAATCGCTTGCTGCTTTGCAGATCTTTTAAAGAAACTAAAAACTTCTTGTTTAATTTTTATTTCGTCCATACTGGTTTAGCGTTTATTTTTTTAGTAAAAACGCGTACCTAGGTCTTTAAACATTAATAACATAAATAAAATTAATTTAACATTTTAACCTATAACATAAATAAAACTAATATCACTTAGAAATCAACTACAATTAATCAGTTTAGCTCATCATATCTTGTATCTCATTCAACGTCTTCCCCTTCGTCTCGGGTATAACAAAGAGAGTAAACATAAAGGCGATGACACACGACCCTGCAAACAGCCAGAAGGTGACGTCACCGCCAAGGGCTAAAATCATCGAGTTGAAGCCGAGAGTGAGTCCGAAGCCAACCAGCCAAGTCAAAGTGATGGCGAGGGCAGAACCGTTGGCTCGGACGTTAGGACGGAACATCTCGCCGACTATGGCGTTAGGAATTGTTCCAAAACCTGAAAAACAATTGAATGAATTATTTAGTAGGCTGCAAAAAAAAACATGATGTTGTATGGAAGCCCACTTAAGCATTTATTTTATTCTGTTTTTTAGTATTTGTTGTTATAGCAGCTACAGAAATACATCATCTGTGACAATTGCAACTGTTTAACTACCACGGTTCATGCATGAGATACAGCCATTTACATTTAAATACATTTTGTCGCACTGTCATTGGCCTTTTTATGTCATTATGGAACAGCTGTTTTTTTTTTCGCAAATTCCGGGTTTCTCCCATAGTAAAAGTTGTTCATAATGATGAGTACTATGAGCCCTTTTCGGCTTATCATACCCTTTCTGTATAACCCTGTATACGATTGCTGGGTCGGTATTTTAACTAAATGCTAAATTTTGTTTTTATTTTCAGTATCAGCGAATCAGAGAATAACTTACCCGCTTCATAAGAGAAGAAATAGACGATAAGAGCGAGCAGAGGCAGCCAACCCAGCGCATCAATCGCTGAACTGCCTATCCTATCCAGGAAGAAGTAGAAACCAAGCACCAGCTGAAACAGAAATATATTCGGCTTAAAGGACCAATCATCATTATAATCATCGTCAGCCTGTATCGACCCACTGTTGGGTATAGGGCCTCCTCTCCATTGCGCCATTTTTCCCTATCTTGTAGGACCAAAGTAAAAGTAAATTACGAGTCGATAATATCAAGTTTCTAGTACCACAACATCTAAGGAGAAGAATTCGCGATTTCAGGGTTGGTGTCATCGACCTCCGGCCACCGTAGAGGGCCTGTGGACGGTGAGCTATTGGGCTAGCTCGCTGTCCGTCCGTCTTATGACGACACAGGCCGTGTCGACGGCGCGTTCGTGTTCCACGCGCGCCTCAAAGAGATGTCAGCAACATGGAAGGGGCCCGAAAGGGCCCATGCCCGTCGGGGCTGCGGGTAGAAGTTACCGCGGCCTCGGCGTCACAGGGCGTAGAAGGAACATGGGTGGTTTTTGGTCAGTAGAAGTCTGACACTCCCTTCCGCTCTGCCCAAGAGTGGGAGGGGTCATTTGATGATTTCCCACCCCCCAAAAAAAAAAAAAAGGGTTGGTCTCATAATAAAAGTTGTCTATTATTATGAGCACTATGAGCCATTTCAGCTTAGCCTACTCTTTCCTTACGACCCTGTCTCAAAAAACTATGATAAAATATTAAAGAACTACTCGTTCCTTACCAGGCTGACAGCGCATGCCGCAGTAGACACCAAGAGAAGGAGTTTTCTACCAGCTCTGTCCACGAAGGCAGGCGCTATTAAACTTGACACCAGTCTTGTCACTCCGATGATGATGGTGGCCGTTTCTGGTCTGGAATTAAAAAGTACAAGCATGAAATAGTAAACGCAAAAAGCAAGTAACAATTGCATGGTTGTAAACTTGTTGAGTTATAAAATAATAGTTAAAAAAAACTAAAAAAAACGCTCTTCATAAAAAACCGAACTAAAAAAATAGAAAATAAGTTTTTATAAATTTAATTGTAGTGTTGATAATTACAATAAATATAAATTAATAAAAGTGTAAATAAAATAAATAGAGCTCATTCATGGCCCAAACGCCTCCGGAGGAGCCCAGTGGAAATCGCGGTATAGTGTTACCCGGATATAAATATCTCGGACCATAGGTTAGGTTAGGTTACACGACTACAACTACTAGTATATACCACAATAATAATACTTACAGTGATAACTCCTTACACCGTACTCTACATACCCGACCCAACAACCCAATGAAAAAAAAACATTTATTTATTACTAGCGGCTCGTCCCGGCTTCGCACGGGTAGACACTATAAATTGAGATCTTAAAAAAAAAATATCTAAAAACTATCCTACGAGTATCTGCTAAGTTAGATCGAACTGCACACGGTGTGCAAATTTGATTGAAATCGGTTTAGTAGTTTAGGAGTCTATAGCGGACAAACAACGTGACACGTAATTTATATATTATATTAAGATTATTTATTTATTACATGATTTACACTATTATTAATTTATATTATTGAAATTTTTAACACTTTTCTTAATTTAAATTTATAAAAACTTATTTTCTATTTTTTTAGTTCGGTTTTCTATAAACAGCCTGTTTAACTATTATTTATTTTCTATTTTTTAGTATGGTTTTTTTTTTGTTTTCTGTCAAACATATTTGTATGGCGGCTATCTTTTTTTATAATTTCTCCAAAAAGAACCATACTTGGTCTACATTTCAAAAGTCAGGTGTGTTCCTCTATCTCTAACCGTTTCCGAGATACGAGAGGTTAAATTTTCCGTCAGCCATCATCATCATTTTTCCGATTTGAGCCACAAGGAGTCATTTTTCAAAATATTTCTTGACTTTCTCGAATTTAGCGATGTTGAAAATTTTGGGAAAACTCATTTACAAACTTGTGATATGATCTACTGCTCACCGAGGCCTCTTAAGAAAATTTTCATATTTTTGGCCTGGTATAAAATAATATTAGCATATATCTCGAAAACCATAAGTCCTATCAGCATGCATTTGATGGCAATACTGTAGAGAATTTTATAGAAAATATACTTGTCTTGAACAGTTTCCTCGTGGCTTGAACCATTTTTGAGAAATTCATGAAAAACCTATTTTGGTAACCTTCTACCCGGAGTAAAAATTTTTGCACGTATCGGATCGATGAGGACTTTTTAAGTTTCATCTATGATGGTGTTTTGAACAATGCTACCAATTTTCAGCTGGGTGGGAATTAATTTAAGCTCACTACTATTTTTTGGTCTAATTTGACCAGGCTATACAGGGTTATTCATAAAGGGTATGCTAAGCCGAAAAAGGCTATGGGACCAACTCAAAATTCGCGAAAAAAAAATCAGCTGTTCCATACATTTTGTCGAGTGTCATTGACATTTTTCTATGGAATAGCTGATTTTTTTTTCGCGAATTTCGGGTCGGTGCCATAGCAAAAGTTGTTCATAATGATGAGTACTATGAGCCCTTTTCGACTTAGCATACCCTTTATGAATAACCTTATATATAAATTAACAAAAATCATATTTTGGAAATTGAAAAATGGAAGAATTTTATCAAATTAGTGTATTATCATCAGTCCTCGATAAATCTACAAAGTTTGAACGAAATGTGGCCGTTTAAAGTGGGTCAAAATCGCGCCCAAAGAAGTCGGTTACAAACATACAGGTGAAGAAAAAATGAAATTCTATTGATAATAAATAAAATAAATAACGTTTCGCACTCGTTATATAAACTGTCCTTCTGTTATGGCATGATTACTAATAGATCTGTGCCTCCTTTGCAAAACGATACAACTCGATTTGTATCAAAACTGCGTTTTTTTATATTTTTTTATATAAAACTGCGTTTTATATAAAAAAAAATTGCCCATTTTTGATCTGATTCACGTGTCAATATCTCTTTTAGTTCCGGAGATAGGTTGATACAACTACTACTTTGTTTTTAATCATTACTTCAAGTTTTCGTGCCTAACGATTTATTACAACTTATACCAAAAAATAAAAGTAGATACCTTTTTTTTTTTTTTTTGGGGGTGGGAAATCATCAAATGACCCCGCCCACTCTTGGGCAGAGCGGAAGGGAGTGTCAGACTTCTACTAACCAAAAACCACCCATGTTCCTTCTACGCCCTTGTGACGCCGAGGCCGCGGTAACTTCTACCCGCAGCCCCGACGGGCATGGGCCCTTTCGGGCCCCTTCCATGTTGCTGACATCTCTTTGAGGCGCGCGTGGAACACGAACGCGCCGTCGACACGGCCTGTGTCGTCATAAGACGGACGGACAGCGAGCTAGCCCAATAGCTCACCGTCCACAGGCCCGAAAAGTAGATACCTACTAACCTGATCGAAGATCCTGCCAAGCTGAAGATATTTGTGGCAAAGAACAGAACCACAGCCACTCCGCTAGTCTGCTGTAAGGCTCCGATAGTGAAAGTCACTATTAAAGACATTCGGTTAGACTTGATGGTAAATATCTCGACCCAGTCTTGAACCTTGTTGGTCTTTTCCTTAGCGTTAAAAGTTTCCAAGACTTTGTCAACGTCCTTGCTTCTGCCGAGCATGTTTAGGGTCTTAGTAGCCTTTATATCTTTACCTGAAAATAGAAAAAGAGGTATCATTAAAGAGGTATAACAAAAGCTTTTCAGAAAGATCGTAAATATGGATCCAGAAATTAAATTTTCGAAGTCAATGTGTTTTAACTTAAATGGTATTTCAACAAAACAACATAATACACAAATAAACAAATAAAAAAACAGACATTCAGTTTTTCTTCTCCACTTGCACCCCCCCCCCCCCCCTCAAATTTTAAACGACTCACCCAATTTTCATCAAACATGTCTAAAAACACTCGCCCGTAACTCACCTTTCATACGGAAACAAACTAAATTGAAATCGCTTCATCCGTACAGACAGACACGTCAAACTATAACTACACCCCTCTTTTTGCGTCGGGGGTTAAAAACAGAACAGAGCTCAGGTCACGGATAATTACATTTAAATTTTATTTAAATGGAAAATTAAATTATACCTTTCATAGCATGGTAACCAGGTGATTCGGGAACAAAGAAGAACACAGTCACAATGTGAAGCGCACTCATCGCCAGTGCTATATACCCGGTGACTATGTACGAAACATACGGCACTATGGCATAAACTATCAGAGTTCCCGTTATACCCACTATAGAGGTGGATGTTAACAAAATTCCGCGAATGTGGGTAGATCTGAAAATAAATTTAGATTAAATTAGATAAGTGATGTGAAGTTAATTCAGTAATAGGCTTGCGTTTGACCACCATCTCGCCTGATGGTAAGCAACGATGCGGTCTACGATGCAGCACGCGCGCCTAGAAGAAACCGATTTACTCGCGACTTGAAGACACCCAGATGCAATTGAATTGAATGCAATTAAGTGACGAGACGAGCAAATCGCTAGCCTGATTTTAAATGTCACGTTTCCTCATAACTATTCTGCGTCACCTAAGAGTTTTGAACTCTTCAAATTCACTGCGCACTGCGTTCGTCACCCTGAGATTTAAGTGATTTATCTCCTATTTACCCCGAAATTTGTAGACAAACTCACTACACCGGTTGTAGGAGGAAGTAAGTCTAAGCGCTTACGATGGACCGGCTTCAAACTCACTGCGCTGTGATTGGCCAGCCCCAAATGCCTTGAATTAGCCGATTCAGCTATGGCTTAAGACCAACCCGATTGGGGTTTTAAGGCAGTTATTGTTTAAAAATATTTATCTAAATCTACTGTAATACTGTTTGTATAATATATATAATAGTATACAGTCTGTTTGAGTACCGACTAGCGATATTTGAAAGACCCATAAAACAGTCAATTTCGTCGACAAATATTTAAATTAAATTTGTTTTTAAATGTTTAAATTACTATGTTTTCAATTAATTGGTTACAATGATGACTTATCACAAGTGCGACACACTGGCGACACACGGGCGTGCTTATCACACGAGTTTAATTCAAACAAAAATAACTTTTTTTATTATGGCACTTAGAGTAGTCACTTTACCGTCATTCTCCAGGTAATTTAAAGTTCTTACAATAACAATTGCGAAAAATGTACGTCAAGCAGCTACTTTTCGCGAAAAATTGTATAATAATTTGTGTAATTTTAAAGGTTAACTTTATGTTAGATATTTTTTTTAACATTTTTAGGTCAACAGTATCGCTAATTTTTATTTTTCACGAATAGACAATACTATTATGCTTCGATTGAGTATTTTTTCATGAGTGTGGAGTCTCTACATAAAAGTGGCAGCTTTTTAGTACTGACGTGTCAGAAAGATTACTTTAAAAATATAAAGGGGCGGCAATTCCAAAATGGGGGGTTGGGAATATGGGAACCCTAATATGGGGGTGATTTGTCTTTAAAATTGACTGTTTTATACGCCTTTCAAATATCTGTACTCAAACAGACTCTATACAAAATTTAAAAAACTTTCCGCTATACGCTAAAATTCCGCTTGATAAAATATATTATCGGTTGCGTGACCTTTTGTGAATATTGAATCTTAATCTAGGTACTTACCTAATCTTATTTGGTTATCTTTGCAATCTAGTAAAATTAATGCATTTAATTTACTGTTACTAAATGGATTGCAAGGCAGTGATAATGATTGCAGGAAAATGGTGTTGGTAATATAAATATTATCTACATAGTTCGTGAAATTGTATAATTATTATTCAGGGTTGTAAGAAAAACGTATGCTAAGCCGAAAAAGTCTTATAGTACTCATCATTATGAACAAATTATCTGGGACCAAACCTGAAATCGCGAAAGCAAAATCAGCTGTTCCATATAAAAATGTCACACAATAAAACAATGACATTCTGCAAAATGTATGGAACAGCTGATTTTCTTCCCATTATTCTATAGTAAAAGTTGTTCACAATGATGAGTACTATGAACCCTTTTCCGCTTTATACCCTTTTGCGAACCCAGTATTATAGGTACTTACGCAATTTCTCCAACATAGACCAAGTTGCAGACGATCGTGATGCCCATCCCTAGACCACTAATGACTCGTAAAGCGTAAACCATTGCTATGTTCTTGGTGGTGACCACGAGGACATACGCGACGACGTTGAGAAGACCGCCGATGAGGATGCATGGCTTTCGACCGATGACGTTGCAGAGATAGCCAGTTACGTACGGACCTGTGTGTGATATATTAGAATAAACGTTGTAAATTAAAAAAAAAGTTAACAATTGAGTGTCGAAAAGAGCAAATCTTGACGGTGATGTTAAACCTCACGTTTAGATTAAATTACTATTGATTTTTTTTTGCTTGTTTGCCACCTATGGCGTAAAGAAAAAAAAAGGTCTATACCTATCATTGCACCAACATACAATAGAGAGCCAATCCATGAAGCTTGCTGTTCTGTGATGGGTTCGTCTAGCGGACTGGTTGCCACATTTTCGAGCTTCGGGATGATCGGAGCGGACCAGCCGACACTGTAGCCAACAATGATCTGACCAATGTTTACTGAAACAAGTTTAAAATTAGAAGAAACGACTAATAACTATAACATTTAAAATTTAGAAACCCCCAACGTAGAATCAGCTGAACCACTTTTTTGTAATGGTAGAGCTCTTTTGCAGAGCCCGCCTGGGGAAGTACCACACCTTTGCCAGTTATTCCACCGCCAAGCAGTAATGTGCAAACATTACTATGTTCCGGTTGGAAGGGCATTGTTTCCAGTGAAATTACAGGGCAAATGGGAGATTAAACAACTTATATCTCAGGGTGACGAGCGCAGTGCTGTGCCGCGCAGGGTCTTGAATTCTGCGAGTTCAAAATTCTGGGTGGCGCAGACCTGTTATGGGCAAACGTGACGTTTAACATCAGGCGAGCGATTTGCTCGTCTCGTCACTCAGTTACATAAAAAAAAAAAAAACACTTTTGACAAAACATGTCTAGAAACCACCTTTAAAAAATCTTTCAAAAAAACCGCATCCAAATCGGGAGCTACGGTGCCACAGACAGACACATAGCGGTCAAATTTATACGAGTAGCACCACTCTTACAACGTCGGGAGTTCAAATCAGACAAATAAACAAAATAATATACTTAGGTACATGCGAAAAACAATATTATGCTTGCCTTCTACTCAGTACAATAAAATCTAAGTAGTAAATAAGTTAACTACAAAAATATTTTTAAACAAGCTTTTATTGTATTGTCATCGGAGTTACACATGTGTTTCAAATTTCAGCTCAATCGGACATCGGGAAGTGGTTCAAAATTGAGTTGCAAGATTCCACCCGAACAAATATAGTTGCAATTGCAATTTAAATAAAAGCTTGTAAAACAAATAATCATCTACTTACTACATCCAACAATCAGTAGCTGCTTTAAAATCGACGTCTCCATTCTCAAACTTTTGTATTCATAGGTTTTATTTTCCATTTAGCCCCCACTGTGAAATAAACAAACAATTTTTACCAGAGCATATTTTAGAATTATTAAACCACACATTCAAAAAATCATATCACTCACGTAAAGCCCAAAATATCTTTGATTTTTTTATTATCTTGACAGCTAATTGCTGGCTGTAAGTTTATTTACTATCTTGTGTCTAATTAAATGTCTAATTATTGCTTAAGTATCTGTTTTAGATATTAGAAATATATCTTATCCATTACTAATCTTATCTCTTTGAGTTTCATAACTGCTAACACGAGACTTGTTATTGCTGTCATTCAATTTATTACTTTTGGTTTTATAGAAGTAATTTTAGGGTTCAATTTCAATTATTGTTTATACAATCAAGCGTTTACGATTTCATGTGTAATATTATAGTAGATAGTTTATGAAACGGTTGCATAATGAGGAGTAGGTATTAAAACACGAGTGTGAGTTTAAAAACCGAGCCGGTTGTTAATAGTATCACACGAGTGTTTTAATACCTAGTATTAAAATATAAATATAAATATAGTATGTGCAGTTTCAAACAACGTTTCATCTTTTCTCATGTCATAAAATGCGAATTACAAACTTCAATAGGAACTCATATTGACATACTTTATAAACAAACCACCGAAATTTAAAACCAGCCAAGTGCGAGTCGGGCTGGTGCACGAAGGATTCCGTACCATCATCAATATATATAAAAGTGAAGGTCGTGACTGACTGACAGATCAACGCACAGCCTAAACCGCTTAAGCTATAAACTTCAAATTTGGACAAAAGTTTAATATCAAAAAGCGGACGCACACTAAGAAAGGAATTTGCCCAATTCAACCCCTAAGAGGGTGAAAAGGGGTGTTTAAGTTTGTATGAAAATTTTTTTTTTCTTAATGCTACGATTATCAAACTTTGCGAATATACTAAAGTTAAAAAAATAATTGACACCTATTTCAACATTTTTTTAAAATAAACCCCTAAAGGGGTGAAACGGAGCAATAAAGTTTGTATGAAGATTTTTTTTTTAATGCTGTGGTTATGAAACTTTGCAAATATACTAAGCTTAAGAAAATAATTGACACTTATTTTTTTGTTTTTTGAAAATCAACCCCTAAAGGGGTGAAACGGAGTATTGAAGTTTGTATGGAGATTTTTTTTTTTTATACTGTGGCTACGAAACTTTGCAGATATACTAAGCTAAAAAAAATAATTGACACTTATTTTTTTGTTTTCTGAAAATCAACCCCTAAAGGGGTTAAACGGAGTGTTGAAGTTTGTATAAAATTATTTTTTTCCTAATACTTCGATTATTTAACTTTGCTATTGTAATAAGCTAAAAAAAATATTAGATACCTGTTTCATTATTTTTTGAAAATCCACCCCTGAAAGGGTTAAACAGAGTGTTGAATCAACGCATCAACATTAACAGATCAACGTACAGCCTAAACCGCTTAAGCTACAAACGTCAAATTTGGACAAAAGTTTTATACTAAAAAGCGGACTCACACTGAGAAAGGATTTTTCCCAATTCAACCCCTAACGGGGTGAAAAGCGGTGTTTAAGTTTGTATGAAAAAAATATTTTTCTTAATGCTACGATTATCAAACTTTGCGAATATACTAAAGTTAAAAAAATAATTGAGACCTATTTCATTATTTTTTAAAAATCAACCCCTAAAGGGGTGAAACGGAGTGTTGAAGTTTGTATAAAATATTTTTTCCCAATGCTATGATCATTTAATTTTGCAGATGTACTAAGCTAAAAAAAATAATAGATACCTGTTTCATTATTTTTGGACAGTCAACCCTAAAAGGGGTGAAACGGGGTATTAAAGTTTGTATGGAAATATTTTTTTTAATGCTACGATTATTTAACTTTGCAAAACTAAGCTAAAAAAATAATAGATACCGGTTTCATTATTTTTGGAAAATCAACCCCTAAAGGGGCGAAATGGCGTGGTAAATATAGTACGGAGAGAAAATTGTAATGACTCACTGACAGACTAAACCGCTGGTCGTAGAAATTAGAAATATGGAAGGTGTGTTTGTCTTGATGAGTAAACGTGTACCAAGAAAGGATTTTTTTGAAATTCAACCTCTAAAGGGGTGAAATAGGGTGTTAAAGTTTGTATGGGGAAGCATTGTTTTTGACGCCACGGTATTGAAACTTTACAAATATACTAAGCTTAAAAAAATGACGAACACCATTTTTCACCATTTTCACCACTTTTGGAAAATCAACCCCAGTGGGGTGAAATGGCGGCGTGGTAAAGATAGTACGGGGAAAAAATTGTTTTGATGCTAACTCAATAAAACTTTACAGATGTACTAAACTTAAGGCGGGTAAACAACATCCGGAAAAAATCCAAAACCTTCGAAAAGTCACACCCTTGAGGTGGAACTGCTAATTATCTCGAAAACTAAAAACATTTTTACCAAAGCGCTGAGACTAAAAAGTCATCAAAACCTCGGACCTTTTTGGAGCCATTAAAAATAACATAGTCGCCTCAAAAACATGGCCTCTATATAAACTTTGAGGGTCTATATCTCCGAAACGGTTGAAGATGGGTGGGTGTTTGACTAAATGTCATAGGAGTTAACAGGGCTACTTGATGGTGGTGGCGAAAATCCAAACGATTCAAAATGGCCGCCATTTTTCAAAATGATTCGAGGGGGCTGACTTATTGCACCCAGGGGTTTTTGGGGTCCCCGCTTCCATTGTATGACACTTTTTACATGCTCTCAAAAAAGAGGGTTAACTTAATTTCATCCCGGAAAAATTTTCGGTTCCCGAGGTATAGTCCACGCGGGCGAAGCCGTGGGCGGAAGCTAGTTGTCTATAAAAATTATGAGCAGGATTGTATAATTTTTTTTTTTTTATAATATTGTATATTTTTTTAATTTGTACTTATTACGAGGGTAATTTATAGAGAGAACTATAATATATGTGGAATTGTATACCCTATTTGTATTGAGATTATTTAGATTTAAGATCTGACTCTATAATACTTATCAAAGGATGAGGTTAAGTGAAAGACGTAAGAATATGTGTGTGCTTTACTGGAACGCAGGACTGATCGCTGAATCTCATTTGTTTTTTTTTTATCTAAAAGAGCGGCAAACTGGCAGACGGCCAGCCTGATGTTAAGCAGAACCGCCGCCTATGAACACCTGCAACACTAGCGGTTGATGACGCTTCGCCAGCCCGGAGAGGTGCTTGTAGACTCCCCCTTTTTAACGCCCCATGTTCGGTGAAAAGACATTCGGTGGTAGGACATTCCACATCTTACAAGTCCATAGTTATACATAGGTAAGTACAATAAGTACTCTTATTAAATAAGTGTTTAAAGTATTAGGTTCGTTTCCTGTAAAGTAGATGATGAGTAGGTCCTTGAATACTCCCACAAATACAATAAATATAAAAATAAATGTGATTTCCATATTTCCAGTGCGTTATTGTTTGTTTTCGTAATAGTATGTTTTTTACAAATTGTTTTGAAGCCTACCAGCACTTTCTATTTAGCATAACTTAGAAAAAAAATAACGTGGCTCACCGCAACATCATTTTAAAGTAATGAAAGATTTTAAAATAAGTAAACATCTCACTTCTACAAATAAAAATTAGCTGTTCAAGAATAATTAACAGTTAATCAATAAATATATCTGAATATGTGTCATCATCAATAGTAATTCCCAATAGTTCTTTAATATCAAAAATTGAACCCGCTAGCAATTTTTAATTAACTTGCCTGTTTCAATCTGCACAAAAAATATTTATCATCTGAAATCTAATCAAGATACAGAGACAAAGGAAAACTGTATATACCTGCATTTATTACTATTCTCATGCGTCTTTGACGTGCTGACGAAAATCAAGGACATGTAGGTCATGTAGATACAGATTTTTGATAGTGATAAATGACAATTGAAATAAAAAGAAAATATTTCCGCCTAGCCTACTTACGAGTAGGTCATTATTACATTCTACAGACATAAAAATGCCAATGAAATTCGACAGAGTGTATGAAAAAGCTGATTTTGCAAACTCCGGGCTGGGCCCATGGCAAAGTTTGTTCGTAATGAGTACTATGAGCCCTTTTCGGCTTATCATACCCTTTTCTTATAACCCAGTATAAATAGCATAACAGAGGCCTTCAGGTAGACTACAAACTCTGACGCTAGAGCTAACCACTCGGCCCATACGAGCTAATTTACTTACTAATAGCACTAAATACACGCTTATTCCCGGTTCAGGGAATACAGGTTTTAAATAAAAAATAGGTATGCTGATCCGAAAAGGGCTCATAGTACTCATCGGTCTCATCGTTTTTAAACAACTTTTACTAAAAGACCAACCCTGAAACTCAGATCAAAAAGAATGATCTTGAATGATCTTTCTTCTTGATCTGAGCCCTGAAATCGTGACAATGCAGCTGCTTCATACTTTTGTTGAGTATTATTGGTATTTTTTATGAGGCTGCTATTTGATTTCGAATTTCAAGGTTGGCCCCTCAAAAATAATTGGCTGTGACATACAGAGACGCACGAGTCTCACCTTAAGGATTCTTCCCCGAAGGAGGATTAGAACTCAAAAAAAAAAAAAAACTACAAACATCCGAATTGAGAACCTCCTCCTTTTTGGAAGTCGGTTAAAAATAGGATTTCAGAATTGATCAACTTATCCCAAAGCAAAATGGTTTATAATAATGAGTACTATCTTTTCGGTACATCCTTTTCTTACTAAACTGAACTGAACTGAGAACTGTAGAGAAGAGAGCTTAAGAGCTAGTTAGTTATTCTAGTTTGTAGGTAAACTTAGTCTATATTCTTATTCTCACATCCCAGTTGTTGGAATAATGCCTACAATAAATTCTATGGGACGTTCTGGAACGTATTGTGTAACTCTGATTGCCAATCAAAGTTGGGCTGAGTTTCCCAGCTGTGTCGTCACGATGTCTTACATTTATGCAGTGGGTAACGTAAGTTTTGCTTTACATGTACTGGTTTATAAGGAAAGGTAGATACGCTAAGCCGAAAAGGGCTCATAGTAAACATAATTGTGAACAACTTTTACTTTTACTACTCACGAGTGCACTCGAATGACCGCAAACAGAGCAAGATGGCGAGACATCGTGAGGCGCATTGTATCTGCCGCTGCCGATGAGGATACTACATGACGACCACGACCGCTCTGTCAAGAGCGTAACGACCAAGAAGAAGAATGATGAGTAGGTAGGTACCATCCGTCTTTTTTGGCTTGACATACCCTTTCCTTATAACCCTGTATATCGCGTTTCTAAATTGAACTACATGAATGATTAGCGCATAACAAGTTGTTTTACGTTTATTTTTGGAAAAAATAAATGATTGCTTCGCTATTTCAACTTTCAAACATTAGTATAGTCTACTTTAAAAAGTAACAAAAAATAGAAATTAAGATAAAGTAGTAAAGTACCTGCTACTTTGAAGATATTGTATTAAATCTTACAATTTTTATTTATTTCTAGTAATTTATTGTCCTCTAATAAATAATCAACGGCGTTTGTTGCCTGGACAGTTACAATGCTTTGGTTTCGATCCTTGTTGCTGCTGGTTTTGGCTGCAGTCACTTTGAGGTTTAGAGTCTGATCTACCAGCCAACATGGTCTTCATTTCATTCATTAGACGATTGATTTGGTTCGACAGTTCCCCAACGGTAGTGCAGATTTGTTCCACGACATGCATCGCTTGCTCCGCATCTTGGCTGGCGCCCATATCTCCTCTAACATGATGGGAATCTCTTGGGTATGTCGGTCCAGAAGATGAGGACTCCGATGATGGACAACTAACTCCAGCGCTAGCCGCACCAGCTGGAGCAGAGTTCGTTTGCGCCTTGTTTTTCTTGCAGGTGTCCTTTTCACAAAGTCGCAAGGGTCCACCTTCTTGGTTACTTGGACAGGTATCGCTAATGCATGTTCGAGGCAAGTTTGATGGACATTGGGTGTTGGTGCAGCTGAATGGTTCGTCTTTTAGGTATTCTTTGGGGGCTGTAGTTGTGCAGTCAGGGCAAGGACATGTGATTTTTATTATGCCCTTCTTGATGTCGCTGACCTTACCGGGGGTGTAGTTCAGGCAGCTGAAGTGTACCCACTTTTTGCACGCACCCTGACATTGTAGGCCGGATTTGTTGGTAACGGTTTCCAAGCAGATTTTACAGGGGTTTTTAACTTTATTGCATTTTGGTGGCATTGTGGAATTAGTGCGATTTCAGCAACAAATTTATCATGATGTCAGGACGATGTTTTGTTTTTATGGAACTACATGAATTGTTAATTAAATATCATATTTAAGCTTTTTAGCCAAATATTAAAAGAAATATAAACACACGGGACTTTGGTTCAGAGCAAATTTTGAGTTTTGTCAATTTAGCAAAAGAAGTAGGTACTCGCATTCGTTTTGTAATCGGTGGCAAAAATAACAATTAAAAATTATAAATTCGTTTGCATGTTATACGTTCGTATGCCAAAATACATAATTATGCAAACGATTGTGAATAAAAGTGACGTTTTTAACTGTGTTCGGTTCCAAAACGAACGCGAAATATAAGGAAATATTTTTATTAAGACAAGGAACGTAAATACTTCTTGGCAGAAGGAGAGTACCACAGAGTATTTAGAAGATAGAACTTTGTGGTCATACGAAATATAAAATACTAGCTGCACCCGGCGGTTTCACCCGCAATTTTTTTAACTTTTAAACCTTCCTTGAACTTTCGCAGTTATTTTAAGATAAAAATTAGCGAAATCGGTTTAGCCATTCTCGAGTTATAGCCAGACAAACGAACAGCGGTTCATTTTTATATAAAAGACTAGCTGCCACGCGGCGGTTTCACCCGCAGTTTTTTCTTTAATTTATTTTTCTTACTTTTAAACCTTCCCTGAACTTCCACAAATATTTCAAGATCAAAATTAGCAAAATAGGTCCAGCCGTTCTCGAGTTTTAGCGAGACTAACGAACAGCGATTCATTTTTATATATAAAGAAGATATACTTTTGGTGTGGTACTCACAATAAGTATATATCACTCTTGTCGAGCATAAATGGAAACTGCATTCGTTCATACTTTTGTTCATACATGTGGCTTCGTATTTTTCGGCAGGATTCATGCTAGCTCTACTGGGACTAAAATCCTAATTAAAATGAAATCAGTTATGATTTGTTTTAATTTGATTGTATAAAAGATAGTTCGTGAAATTATTTTCACAAGTAAAACAGTCTTTAATCGAACATACAACTTAATGCAATTTACATTTTGTCTGATCGTTGGACACCATTCGACATATTAGGTGTCTAATCTGGTTCTGCAACTTCTTGACCGTATGGCTGACACTTTCCAGAACGTTCAGCACAGACTGATCATTCAATTTTGGCCTGACAAACATTGGAGACTCCGACGAACTGACACTATTCTTGTCCTGACAGTTTAGCGCAGGTTTCTGTACTAAAGCATTCGGTGAATAATTTGGTAGCTTGTCGTTTTTCTTACCTAGGCAAAGAGATACACCAGTTTTCTGTACTAAAGCATATGGTGATAGCTCTGGCTGCATATCGCTTTCCTTATCACAATATATTACATCATCAGTTTTTTGTTCTAAAGTGTAAGGTTGAAGTCCTGGTACGTCAGTTTCCTTATCATAACGAATTGGTACATCAGTTCTTGGTTTTGAAGCTAAAGGCGGAGGATCTGGGGGTATGGCAACTGCTTTTTCTTTGCATGCCAGCTTGGGTTTTGGTGATAAAGCCAAAGGTGGAGGCTCGGGCGGGTTGTCTATTGCCTTTTTCATATAATTTGTCGCAGTAATGTTTGGCACTGCGAACGGTGGAGACTCTCTCGGCATGCATGCCGTATCTATACGATTTGTTGCAGCGTTTTGCTGTTCTGAAATTAAAGTATTGTATTGTGTTGTATTGTAAGTCTCTATTGTCAGTTAGCTATAAAACACAAAACCTACACAACACAAAGAAAAAAAAGGTTTATCCACAATAAAATTACTTTTGGTACTTACGTATTTTTCACAAGTTCCCTCGTTACTCTCAATAATCTTATAAGTATTTAAAAAAAAAAGTGCTCAAGCGAGATCAGTTTCCTCTCCTAAACAGTAGAAACTTACTAAAACTTCAATAGCTTACCAGGTATCATTTTCGGGAGGGCACTGCATTCGTTTTCATAAGCTAGTTTTAAATCCAGTGTTATAATTTTGCATTCGCAAGCTTCATCATTACCATCGACTTTATCAATGCACTTGTCTTCAGGTTTACTTTTAGGTTTGCTTCTGTCTTCGCATGCTACTACGCATTTTTTACTTTCGCCACCATATTTGTTATCTACACTCGTTGATTTTCCTCGCATATTACTATGAGGATTTAATATTTTCTTTGCAATTGAGGCTACATGTTTATTTAAAGCTAAAGCTTTTGTAATATCTATTGCAATAATTGTTCCAAGGCAAGGACAACAACTACTTTCTTTACTATCATCTTCATCACATATATCATCATCATTTCCATCATCGCAATTATCGTCATCGCGATCATCAACATCACTATTGCAGGAACAATTTCCTTCAAAACTAGAAGTGGATGTGCCCTCTGCTTTTTTTCTAGCTCTATTCGCTTTATTTACTTGACGCATAGGTCTCATTTTCAAATTGATTACAGCAGGTAAGTCTTCGCAGTTAAGAAGTTCACGGCTATTATCTTTTTCGCTGTCTGTATCACTACATTTACTATCGGCTTTATCAACCTCGCCTTTTCCTTCTTCACAGGGTGAGCATTTCTTACAGGAGCATAGGACTGCAATATCACCCGACTTGATACAACTGATTACGACTTCGCTCACACCAAGACATAAGTAGTGGACGTAGTGGTTACATTTATTGTGGCATTGCAGACCAGTTCTTAGGTTGACTGGCTGGCCACAAATCAAACATATACATAAATGGCTCATGATTTATTGTGTGAAATTAACTTTGCTATTTTATCTTCATCTTCTTATCTTGAATAGCTTCTAGTTTTTGATTTCGTCGTTTTCAGTTATACTTTGTTACTTCAGAAATGTTTTTGCGAATTGTGTTTGTTGTGACTATCGTGAATTTCTATGTAGCTTTCGTAAAATTAACCGGTTAATCATCATACGAAGTTTTTATAAATTAAAAATTTGGTAAGTAAGGTTTTCTTTTTAATTTTAGCCATGTTTTGATCTGATATTCATATTTGTTTTGATTTGGTTTTGATGAGGCTTTGAGGCTATTGCACTTTAATCAAAGTTTTGAGTGACAGATCAACACAGACTAAAATGGGAAATTTTCAGACGATGATTTACCACAGATGTCTCAAGAATCAATGATAAAAACAATTATAGATAAAGAATAGTGTTTTATTTAGCTTTCCAGACGACGTTGATGTATTAGAAGTGTCATCAGGATCTATTTAAAAGTCAGTCTAAGAAAAATCCCAGATCTTATAAAAAGTACACAATAGGTACGTAAGTATAATATTCCGGTATAATATAACTTTTAAAATATAGATTAATGCATAATTCATGTCTAATTATATTCGCTTTTAAAACTAACTTATACGATGACTAAATTATTAAATATTTACTACAATATTAATGTATAAAAACATACAGTCGAATTGAGAACCTCCTCCTTTTTTGAAGTCGGTTAATAATATGAAAATTTCTATTAACATTTCTATTTTACAAGACTATTCATAAAAAAATATTAAACTCCATTTGAAACTTCTTCCTTAATTTGAATCCTCCTCCCCAACTCCCTCTGAATTTGTGAAAACGGTTTTCCCTTCGTCTCCGGCACACAGAACACAATAAACAAACAAGTCATTATAGAAAAACCACCGAACATCCAATAAGTGGCCGCGGGGCCAATATCAGCCACCACCATGTAGTAGTATTTGTTGCCGAGGAACACGACCACTATGGCCAAGAACTGGCCCACGGAGACGCCAAGAGTACGCAGAGGTCCTTCGAAAAGTTCTGCCATCACAGCAAATGTTAGACACCCGATCCTTGGAAAGAAATGCTCGCTGTAATAACTTAGTAAGTTACTAAAGACAGGCTTTCAATAAGATTGAATCAAAGAGATCTTGAAGAGAATCCGCTACTAATTCGGGTTCTCCAACATTTTTGTCAGGCGCCTTCCAACCTAGGCCGCAGTCAGTTGTTATTACGTTGTTGTAGGGCTTGAGTTTGACCGTCATCTTGCCTGATGGTGAGCAATGATGCGGTATAGGATGGAGCACGCTTACCGAGAAGAAACCGATTTAGTCTCGACTCAAAGACACCCTATTATATATATCTATCGGGGAACATCCACTCAAGCACAGCATCCCACACTCTGGCGGTTCACAAGAAAATCAGCTGCGTATGCTTAAACAGTCAGATACTCTTCCAAATAGGTTATCATTACTGTCTTGGTATTTCCGAGAATGTCTTCGTTTGTTCGAGAAAAGTAATATACAATTCTTGCCGGCAATTAAGAATTGATGGTATGACATTTTTCTCATTTGCCAAACGCAATTTTTGCCTGCTCATATACTCAATTTTGAGCCAGCAGTATTCCCAGGTTTTCAAAGTAAAACAGATATTAATTGTCCATTTTCATGATATACAGCTCTTCCTTGTGAAATTTCACTAAGATCGGATCAGCCGTTTATTTTTAAGTCAGGCTTAAATTAATAAATTTTTTAAATTAAATTTTTTTTTAAATTAATTAATTTGCAATAAATTAAAATTGCGACTATAATTTGAGATTTAAACTATCCTATCTCTCAAGTTGGATCGAACTGCACATGGTGTGCGAATTTTATTATAATCGGTTAAGTGGTTTAGGAGTCCATTGAGGACAAACATTGTGACACGAGATTTATATATATTAAGATTAAGATTATCTACATACCTACCCGTACTATTTAAATACAAATTTAATGTTCTGGTACCTTCTGGTAAACATCACAGTCGACTGAACTCGAGTTTCCAATTGAAATCCAATAAAAACTGAACACAAAGTGAAAAGTTATCGATCACTAAAATAAGAAGCAAAACATGTATTTGAGTGTCTCATTAAAATCTTGCGCTTCAGTTAACTCCGTTCTATGTTATATCCATGTAATGAAAGAGACGAAAATTCCGTGGAAATATCTCGATTATTGTTCCGACATTCATATTTTTTGTGCGAACACAAAATGACAATAAAACGTACGAACGTACGTTTGTTTAACGTACCTATTACGGGGTTGTACAGAAAAGCTATGCTGAGCTGAAAAAGGCTTAAGTGCAGTACTCATCATTATGAACAACTTATACTATTGGAGCAACCCGAAGTTCGCGAAAAAAAATCATCTGTTCCATAGAAAAATGTTGTGAATTCCGTGTCGGTCCCATAGTAAAAGTTGTTCATAATGATGAGTACTATGAGCCCTTTGCGGCTTAGCATACCCTTTTTGTATAACCCTGTACACATAATAGCACGGCATCTGACCGAGGCAGATGATGATAACAATCCTAAAATTTTTACCATCCTTTTCTCGAATAGATATTAAAACAAATGAAGACACAATTTTCAAATAAAAAAAATATTGTTTTGTTTTTTTCTTTTTGACACTGTTTTAGTTCGATCAAATTGTTTAAGTTTAGTAACTTATACATCAGTATCGACTATCGACATCCATGACACCACTTTCACAAAAATTTCTTGAAATTGATGTGCGTATTGAATGCGAATATTTTTTTTGTTATTTTATTCCCACTAAAAAGGTAAGGCATTTTCTCAGGCACTCCCATTTTTCATTTCCCCTAATTTCTCCCGTGACACTGTTAGGAGGTATACTATTGAAGAACACAATTTACCTTTTTTAATTAGTTCCTGGCTTCCTGGATAAAATATAAGCGTTCCTGAAATTAGAAGAATTTTTTAGCAGTAACCCAATTCTGTAAAAATTCGGGACGCATTTGTTTTTGTCTTAATTACATTATAATCATAATTATAATAATTATATTTATATATTTATATAATTATAATTACATAAGCCGTCCAAGTGCGAGTCGGACTCGAGCACGTGTGGTTCCGTACCATTATCTATAAAAACGGCAAAAAATCACGTTTGTTGTATGGGAGCCCCCTTAAATATTATTTTAATTTTTTTTATTTGTTGTTATAGCGGCAACAGAAATATTTCATCTGTAAAAAATTGTAACTGTCTAACTATCACGGTTCATTAGATACAGCCTGTTGACAGACGGACAGACAGACAGACGGACGGAGAACGGGGTCTTAGTATTAGGGTCCCGTTTTACCCTACGGGTACAGAACCCTAAAAAGCAGGTTCACCTACACTCTTGAAATGCTTGGCAGCGTGACCGCGATGGCGCAGATCCAAGTTTTAGATGAGTTTTAGCTTTGCCGGAAAGCTTTTAATGGATCGTGTGTATCCCAGGTATTAGAATTTATATCTAGGAATGAATATGACGCTATATGACGCGATATGACGCTTGATGAATAGAGGAAACGTTCGTCGTTCATAATGTACGAGTACTGATATTACATAATTAAGTGCAATAAGGATTGGCAGATGATGACGTATCTATGGTACAACCTGTAGGTAAAAAATGCTTTACGTTAAATATATTTATTTTGTATATACACAATTTTGCTAAATCACAAGTTTTAAATGATAAACAATCCATACTGACAATACTTAAAGATATTTTCTTTGATTTCTGACGCCATTGTTCTTACCGTCATTATCCCTTATGGTCTAAATGAGGGAATTTATTAAACAAATACTATTTTTCCTGATATTGAAAATATTGATAATTTAAAAACTATTTCTCTAACATTTTTTGAATCTCCATCAAACTCTTCCCCATCGTTTCTGGTACGAAAATGATCACAAATAGAAAACAAAGTAAATTGCAAATCCCAAATATCCAGAAGGTGACATGGATGCCCGCAGCCACCACTACGTAGCCGAATAGAGAGATGGTGATGAATCCAGTGGCCATGGCGCTGCAGAGTGATAACGAAGGTCCCAACCCTCTGACTTTTGGCGTGAACAGTTCCCCTGATAACGTGTTTGGAACTATAGATAGACCTGTGGACAAATAAACAAGTTAAATGCAATAGTAGACAGAAGGTAGCCAAAAAAAAATACAATGAATAAAAAATAAAAACAAAGAAAAGAATAGAGATACAGAGTTTTACATAAAGGGTATGCTGAACTGAAAAGGCTCATAGTACTCATCATTATGAACAACTTTTACTATGGGACTAACCCTTAATTTAAAAAAAATCTGCAGTTCCATACATTTTGTTCCACATTGACATTTTTCTATGGAACAGCTGATTTATTTTTTCGTGAAAAAATAAATCATCCGGGTTGCTCCAATAGTGAATGAGCCCCCCTTTCAGCTTAGCATACCCTTTCTGTATAACCCTGTATAAAAAATATGTATTTACCAATACTATAAGCAAGCTGTGCCAGCACAAGTAGAGTTAGTGGGAGCCATCCCAAGCTTTCAACAGACGCTGGTTGCGTCTGTCTCAGGTAAAAGTATATACCCAGGCAAGCCTGAAAACAAAACAATATATCTATACAGATTGACCGGTTCGACTCTTGATATATCCTAGGATATCATTGTACTCATCATTATGAACCACTTTTACTACGAGAAAACCACAAAAAAATCAGCTGTTCCTTAGAAAAATATCAATGACACTCGACAAAATGTGTGGAACAGCAGATTTTTTTTGTTTATTTTGGGTTGGTCTTATAGTAAAAATTGTTCATAGTAATCAGTACTATGGTAACCTAGAATATGTCAAGTACCTATCTAATAAATCAATACCAGAAGACAAATATCTGATAATTACTCGTAAGTTTACGCTGTAAAGCTACTACCTTAATCAACAAAGATTTAAATATGATTATGACCTATTTAAATCAATAATAGAAATGGCTAATTACCATTGTCATACTAAGTCCAGCGGTAGATATCATCAACAGTATCCTTCTCCCATATTTGTCAATAAACATGGGGGCCACAACGGCTCCGATAATGAATGTGGCCCCTACAATAATCGTGGCTATATCAGGCTGGATTGATGAACCTGCATATCTAAATATTGTGTTAGCATAAAGTACGACAACCATGATACCACAACAGTGCTGAAAACTTGATAGAGACATAGTGATAAAAAGACTCTTTCTATTGGATTTCAATTTGAACATTTCCTTCCAAACATGATTGTTGTTTCGTTGCTCGCGTACTTTTTCCATCATAACTTTCAATTCAGTGTTAATATCGACAGTTCTGCCCAGGTATTGTAGAACAGATCTAGCCGAGGGTTCGTCATCTGAAATGAAAAAAAAAATTAAATTCATCGTTACTTTTTGATGTAATTGATACAACAAAAACTTTCTAGGAAGTAATAATAATAATGCTGTTATCTAAATGTTAGATGTCTTTGTCTACTCGTAGGTGTATAATAAAATTATTTGTCTTAAACATAGGCTAATCCTAGGGTTTACAGGCTTTATTTCGATTACGCCTTTATATGTTTTGTGTTTTATCCATTGTTCTGCGCCTAGCTTGGTATTCTCAAAACCCACTTTCATAGTAATCAATATAATTCTGTGCCTCTTATGAAAAATGATACAACTCGAAGAACACTACTTCCGAGTTGTATCATTTGGCACAGGATTATTAATACATGCTGTTAATAGATTTACCAATACCATCTTAAGGTCCCACAACTGTGTAATGTATAATATATGTACCTTTTAAAGCGAAGAACATGGGTGATTCCGGCAAAAAACAGCAGGCTATAATGAATACGGCGTTCAAGCTTATAGCGACATATCCTACTGTTGCGAAGTCTACAAAGGGGGCCACACAGTAAACTAGTAAGCTCCCGATAGCATGAGATACTCCTATACTTGTCAATATGACACCTCTGATATTTGGAGATCTGAAACAAAAAATAATGTTTTTCATATTCTTACGAAGGTTTCTAATAATTTAAAAATTAAAAATAACGTTTCACACTCATTTACTTCCCCACTAGGATACCCTGCGTCGGGGATGCCATGGAACACACATAAAGACAAGGTTAACTAACACCCAGTCCCAGAACTGATACCTATTTATATTTAA
The DNA here is from genome assembly GCA_949125135.1 of Alcis repandata. NCBI lineage: Eukaryota > Metazoa > Arthropoda > Insecta > Lepidoptera > Geometridae > Alcis > Alcis repandata. Next base: position 2,676,935 of record OX421246.1, on the reverse strand, counting down.
TATTTTTTTTAACAAAAAACGATGGCATACTAACTTACTTTTAATCAATAGGCATGTAAAAAAGTTTTTGTGTAAAGAATTACGTCTAGGCGTCTAAGGGAGTCACATGAATATATTACTATTTAGTCGTGACCAAAACTTAGCACGAGAAAAATAAACTTATTTCCGAATCTTATAATTAAGTAGATATACAATAATTTAAAATCATAAAATATTTAAAACGATGACCAACTCAACAAAATTCTTACAAAATGACACTTACGCGATTTCTCCGGAATACACCATTCCAAGAACCATCAAGAAGTTAATGCTGAATCCAGCAAGAAACCTTCCTACGTATAACATAACAAGACTTTTTGCGAAAGCTTGTAACACATACGATGCTAAATGCAGGATCCCTCCAATTATGAGACTCTTCTTTCTTCCAATTCGATTTGCTAGATATCCGCTTGGAAAAGTACCTGCCAAAGTAAATTTAAGTTATTTTTATAAATTTATTTTAATAACAAGCTTTTATTGCATTGTCATTGGAGTTACACACGTAACCAAATTTCAGTTCAATCGGACATCGGGAAGTGGTTCAAAATTGAGTTGCAAGATTCCACATAGATTCCACTTATTACATATATTGCAAGTTGCAAGTTGAAAAAAAAGCTTGTAAAAATAAAACTTACAACAGACATGAAACGAGAAAAAACATTATGTTTCAGCATTTATATAAATACCTATATATCAAAATAAAGATCCAACGTGACTCATGCAGTACTACAAATAAGTTATTTCATAACTTTAATGATAAAGAATCGAAGATATAAATATATATATGTCCATGCTAGATAAACTTGAGCGCCTTCAAAATTACTGTATTAGGTTTATATTTGGTCTACGCAAATATGACCACGTTTCTCATTTTCGCGCAAAACTCAAGTGGCTTCCCATTCGCCTTCGGCGGAATGCTCACATCCTCTCCCTTCTCTACAATATTTTGTTTAATCCAGCTACCCCACGCTATTTAAAAGATCTCTTCGCTTTCTGGCATGCCTCTCATTCCCATACCCTTCGATCTCAAGATACCCTCTCCCTTAAAACACCCTCTGCTCGCTGTTCAACTTTTTACGGCAAATCCTTTGCTTTCCAGGCGGTTCAGCTGTGGAACGATTTGCCAGTGTTAATAAGAACTGCTACATCGCTTGCATCTTTTAAAGACCAGTTAAAAAAACATCACTTGTCGTATTTGCCATCTCTGTAGTGATTATTTATTTATAATTTACCTAGTATGTAATTGTTATTTTGTTTTTAATTATTATGTATTTTTTTTTCTGCCCTATTAGTAATATATATTTATATATATATTAGTTTATTTTCGCTAATGTAGGTAGTTTTAGTATTAGAATGTATTTTATTTGAATGTATTTTATGTATTTTTTACTTTTTTTTTTTTATGTAGGTTTATATGACAGTTTTTTTTTTTCTTCTCAATATTGCACACCCCGTTTTTCTGTTTTTTGTCTATCCTCTCCATCCTAAGGTTGCCTGGAAGAGATCGCTCTTAGCGATAAGGCCGCCAGTTGTCGCACTAGTTTTATGTGTTATAATTCTTTTGTTTGTAATTTATGGTGTGAACAATAAAGAGTTTATCTATCTATCTATCTATCATACTTAGGTATTCATTCATAATGTTGACCATTCGCTACAACGTCATTCGCTACTACGTACGGGACCCAAATTATTATATTTTCCGATTGATTAAAAAAAGTCATAAAAGTTTAAGTCATTTACCTAAAAATCCAAAAAATACGACAGTAACCATCCATGTCTTCTGCATCTCTGTGACTCCATTGGGCAGTGGGTTCTGCTTAGGATCGTCGAATTTAGGCAGCACAGGACCAGACCACGCCACTCCATATCCATTAATTAGTTCACTCAAATTTACTAAAACACAAGCATTAGATATATAATTAATTTTTTATATATTCAGTCAAAAAAGTATCGGGAATGGATGATTTGTTTTGGGTTCCAAATTCAAATTTGGGATCAGGGGATGGAAACCATAAATAGTATTTCATATCACTAACCCTTCGTTTGAGTTTAGCCTTAGGGGTCGCTAAAGTTATCTTGTAAAGGGGTCGCGGATTCGAAAAGATTGAAAAACACTGGTGTAAACAATGCTCTAAGTTTTTCAAACAACAAATATTGACTATGAAAACCAGCAGTAAAAAGTTAAGGATACTTACAGGAAGCAGCAATAAATATCTGAACACGTAAATTCCGTGCCGTTTTACACAGCATCTTTTTATAGTGGCTCTCCGTAACTACACATCTTTTTGCACACTTCGGTCCCGTATTATGCTTATCTCAGTATTATCTCGTAACAATGATCCTAATGTAAAGAATTCATCTTGCGTTAATAATTAGTTTAATTCAGATTATCACGGTAAGAAGCTAAGGTCAAATGAAATCACCGCGTGATAAAATTCACTAAGAGAAGGATAACTTCATAAATACGAGTATAACCCGGTCACAATATCTGCTCCCGCTTCCCCTGTCACCTCTCCGCGCACTCCCCGGTGCGACAGTGCGACTATATAAGGCTATACGCATTCCATCGAGTTGCACAGATATTGTGACCGGGTTGTATATGCGTTATATTACGGTATTCTATTGTTATTACGTTGTTATTTAGTTGTTTTAGTTCTGGCATAACACTGTTTCGATTGTAATTTGGGAGAGGTCATCGGCCCCTGAAATACAGTTTATACTTAGTTCGGGGTTGGGTTTCATTGTAAATGGTTTATATTAAGGTGTGTTACAAATTAACTATTTGATTTGATTTCATTATAGTTGTCAGCTAATTTTCTCAGTCTTTTTCTATTCACTACTGACTAGTGCTGACTCACTTTTGATTTTATGTCACTAGCTGGATATGATGAACTATTTATATGAAACTAGCTGTTCCCTGCCACGCTCCGTTGTGGATAAAAAAAAATTGATAAAAACAATCCTTGATGCGGATTATATATCATGCTAAAATTTCAGCTCGATCGGTGCAGAACTTTTTGAGTTTTTGAAGCGTACACAAACCAACATAACATTTTTATATCTTAATAAACGAGTATATAAATTACGTGTCACGTTGTTTGTCCGCTATAGACTCCTAAACTACCTACTTAACCGATTTCAATCAAATTTGCACACCGTGTGCAGTTCGATCTAACTTAGGAGATAGGATAGCTCACATCTCAATTTATAGTAAAAAAACATAAAAAATTAGAAAATTTAAAAATACTTTAACCATAATTTAACTTTAGCGCTTTGGACAATGTAAACTTTTTTAATGTAACTTTTGACATTTGACATAGAATTGACGCTATGGCTTTTTTTACCAATTCGAATTAAATAGTCATCGTTAAGACAGGACAACGTCTGTCGAGTCAGCTAGTATTTATATAGAAATTACGAACAAGACATTTCCAGAAATCATGAAAACTAGTATCTGTGTAAAATTATTTACTTTCACAAGGTTTGATTATATTCCACATCAAAATTACTAAATATAAAACAGTTTAACTATGTTTTCCAACGTTTCTGATTAACTCGTGTTGCTACTGGGCGTATTTTTTTTTCTTTTGTGGTATCGATAAAGTGTACTTATTTTATAGGTTCTACTTTCTGACAACTTTTACTGGTCCAATAAACCTGAAAAGATATGGACTTCCTTTGGTATCTAGGTAGGTACCTACATATTATATTGAACTGGTTGAACTTCATCATTATTTCTTATGAAGACACTTAATTTATAGGGTTATTCATAAAGGGTTATGCTAAGCGGAAAAGGGCTCATAGTACTTACTCATCATTATGAACAAACAAAACAAAAACAAAAAAAACAGCTGTTCCATAGAAAAATGTCAACTCGACAAAATCTCGACAAAATGTATGGAACAGCTGATTTTTTTTTCTACATTTTCGGGTTGGTCCCATAGTAACAGTTGTTCATAATGATGAGTACTATGAGCCCTTTTCAGCTTAGCATACCCTTTATGAATAACCCTGTATATCTTGTGGTAGGTTGCTGACTTGCTGATTATGATTAGTATAAATTCTTCCATCACGATTAATTATGTATCTAACTTGATTCAACTTACCAAAGAATACAAAATAACCAACAGAAGCAATCCAAGACTTCTGCACCTCAGTGATTCCGTGGGAGACTGGTGACTGGTCGGGGTCATCGAACTTTGGAAGCACGGGTCCTGGCCAGCCCACGCCATGGCCATTTATCAGATCACCGAAATTTACTTAAACATAATAAACAAAAATAAACATATTTTGATGATAAAAGAACTTTGAGTTATTTTTATTATTTTTTTTTATTTCAAGCTAGATGACAATATTATGGACTTTATAAGATAGACAATAGACAAATGAAGCAGATAAAGAAAGAAGAAAACGAAAGAAAGAAAAAAGTAGGAGGAAAAAAAAACCAGACCAACCCAAAGAGAAAGATGAAGCCCTGCGTTAAATTTGGATAAACCCAAGAACTTCTCTAAAACCTACTTACACGAGACGCACACATTGACATTTTAATATTACTCTGCTCGCGGAACTGTAAAGCTTGTAAGAGAGTGTATTAGAGGACCAAACCTGAAATTTTCTTCTTTTTCTTCTTCTTCTTCTTATGTTTAAAAATTAATCGCTCTTCGTTAGTCTCGCTAAAACTCGAGAACAACTGGTCCGATTTGAATCAAGTATTTTTTTTTTGTTTTGTTCGTTTTAACACAGGAAAGGTTTAAGAGTAAGAAAAAAATAGTGTATGAAACCGCCGGGTGCAGCTAGTCGTACAAAAATATAGATATTTTTATAGATTTCAGGATTGGTCATCGATAAAAAGTAAAGATTATCCATTCTTTTTAAATGTCTACGCTAATTCCAAATTATGTTTTTGGATTTCGTTATCGAGTTTTCAATCATTATGAACGAAAAAACTTTTTTTACCGCCACTTAGTTACTTGGCATCACATTGTAATAAAAGAGATAATAAACACTTACAGCAAGCAGCAATGACCATTTGAACTCGCAAATAATTTTCAATTATAAATTGCATTGTTTTACAAGATCTTCGCGGCTATGTCATGTCCTTTTGCGATAGCAAAAAAGAATAGTAATTCTTTCTAAAACCCCGATTATCAAAAGTATTATTAAAAAGTATAATATATTATCTCGTAAAGATTAACTTATGTACGGTAAAGAAGATCAAAAATTAAGTCAAATAAAACTGTACGTGTTTCAAACAAGGGTAAAGCCAAGTGCAGAAAATGCAAATGCAATGGGGACCACTGGGCAGCTTTTTTTGGCCAACCCTGACAGACTTGATATTTACTTGCCTTTTATGAAATTAATGAGAGATTTCAATTATAGACAATTATTTTGTGAAAATAACACGGACATATTAGTAATTAAAATTAATAATTCCCGTGTTAATTATAGGCAAAAATGTGTCAAAACCATAGACCATAGTAAAATAGTAATTTTTTTTTATTGCTAATGTACATAATAACACAGTTCCATTATTTTATCATTTAATCCACGAAAAACTCAGCATATGTTGTATATCTAACAGAGACTTTCCTTTAGTTTCAGGCACAAATATGGCCGTAAACGCGAACGCGAGGGCACAAGCACTCGCGTAAACCCAAAACGCGATGTGAGGCCCATTAGCCACCATGAGGCCAAAGGCACTGGATATGAAGAACCCAAACAACCAGCCGATGGTGATAGTGACAGTTGACCCCGTGCTGCGGACGTTGGGAGTAAACATCTCACCGATGAATGTTCCGGGGATTATGCCGAAACCTAAAAAAAAAAAAAATTAAAGCAAGCTTTTATTGTCTTGTCATCTGAGTTAGATAGGTGTACCGAGTTTCAGCTCAATCGGACATCGGGAAGTGGTTCAAAATTGAGTTGCTACATTTGGCTTGAACATAACTATGCATACCTACACTTAATAATACTTAAATACAAACATGACAAGGCGCAGTTGGGAAAGACGTGATGTAAAGACGACAAAATCTCAGTCAGAGCACAGAATATAAACTAAACAAGTAAATCAAGATACAATCTTTAGCAACTCCTAAACATAACAACTCTTTAACATTGCTCTTCATTGCTATTGACAATTAGCGTCATACACAATAACTTGATTGCGTGACAAAATGAGAAATAGTCTGTGTTAGCTGCGATAATGAAAATAGATATCTGAAAACTTACCGAGATCATAAGACAGAAAGAAGACTATAAGAGTGACAAGAGGTAGCCACCCGACACTCCTCACTATTGGATTCCCGATATGATCCAAAAAGAAGTAGGTTCCTAAAACGCCCTGAAACGAAACGCACAATATAAATTAACTTACATCCACACTGGCCTCAAGTTTGAAGACTTTATTTGACAGATCTAATTTTTCTAAAAGTATTGATGTCCTTGTCTAATAGGTTGGAATTATAAGGACAGGTATATTTTTAGTTAGTTTAGATATATTATGGCAAAAAAAGACTTCAAACTTGGACCTATTATCAACGCTCAAATTCTTCTATGAATACCCCTGACAATTATCTTTGTCGTTAAAACTTTGAATGTGATAAATGAATGTATACAGATTGCTGTAAAAAAAATGTTCAGAATTTTTTATCTGAAATTAGGCATTTGTACCTCAACATAAAAACCACGGCTTCGATGACACATGTCAAATTTGCTGCTATCCAAATTTGACATCTGTCAATGTAGCTCTACAAACTTACTAGGCTCAAACAGCAGGCAGCAGTAGATACCAACAGCAGCAACTTCCTTCCAGATCTTTCCACAAAGAAGGGAGTTATAGTACTTGCTACTATCTGTGTTACTCCAATCACACTGCCGTCCACTAACTATAATGCCGTTAAGCCACAGGGGGTCGATTTTTACTTTTAAACATGATAGGATAGAGTTTAAAATTCTCTATCTACCTGTCTAACAAACGTGTTCCTATCTGTCATAGGTCCTAAGATAAAAATAGCACAAACGCCGCTACATGACATTTCTTTTCAACATTACACGTCTATAAAGTCGTCATATAACATTACCTAACTAACTAGCCGCTATAATCCCATAACGACATAAATATGTATTAAAATATCAAATAATTGCTTACCTATAAAGCCGTTTATTGTGTTTTGTATGCTAAAACGCAGCTATAGTACTTTAATTACTTTTAAGTTGAGGTGTGTGTTTTAATTTATTGAAAAATTCCTTAACTAAAACACAGTTACAAGAAAAACCTTCGAATAAAAGACGTTAAGGTCGCTTAACGGTTTTTTAGATAAGGATTCACCTTATTCCATTATACAATTTACTACACTTGCAAGTCGTCAAAAGAAATTCGAAAATTAAAATGTTTATTTTTTTATATACTTCCTCAACTTAAAAAACGTTAAGCAGCATTCCTTAATTAAAACGCCGTTATCTGCCATCACCCCGCGCTATATATTTTTTTTGTTACACTAATATTATCACCGTAGAACAAAGAACTAAATCTGATAATCATTATCTAGTTAGTGGTAGGCTTGTGACTCCCGCGTTAATCGTCAAAAAAGATGTCTGGTTTTAGTGTTACTTTGTAATGGCGAGTCTATCGTTTTATTCTGCAAGATAAACACTGGTTTCAACGCAGTAATTTATTTAAGATCTTCGCCAGTGTGTTATTGATATTTGCTATTGTCGTTTTACTTCATGATTTTACTCATTACTTCATCAAACCCGAAAAAAGCCCACGGAACCGACGGGCTCACCGTTGACATCTGCGCTGCAGCTATCCGAAGCGAACGGGAAATCTTCTTAGCGATAGCAAACAAATGCTTGTTGCTGAGGTAGGTACTTCCCCAAGCAATGGAAAGCGGCGCACGTGATTATCCTACGCAAACCCGGTAAAACAGATTACACACATCCGAAGTCATACCGTCCTATACGTCTCCTGTCCGTCCCTGGAAAAAACGTCGAAAAGCTTTTGGTAAACCGACTCCAATGGCATCTCCTCCCGACCATCAGTCAGAAACAGTACGGTTTCATGTCCCAACGAGGAACCGAAGACGCCCTCTATGACCTGGTAGAGCACATTAAAAAAGGAGTAAACAGCAAAAACATCGTACTCCTAGTCTCCCTGGATATAGAGGGCGCATTCGACAATGCATGTTGGCCCGCCCTAAAAAACAATCTAGCGCAGAAGAGGTGCCCAAAAAACCTCTACGAGATGGTAAACTCATACCTCAATGACCGAAAAGTCAAAGTCAACTATGCAGGAGCAGCACACGAGAGCGAAACTACCAAAGGGTGTGTCCAAGGATCTTTCGGCGGACCCACCTTCTGGAACGTAATCCTAGACTCGCTGCTGCGACTGCTGGAAGCAGAGGGAGTATACTCTCAAGCCTTCGCGGATGACGTCGTTCTCGTGTTCACAGGTTCACAGTCAAACATCATCGAGCAGCAGGCCAACAACACGTTGGACATGATTGTGGAATGGGGAAAACGTAACAAGCTCAACTTTGCAGCGCAGAAGACTAATGCGATGCTCTTCACCAAAAAGTTGAAGTACGAACCCCCAAACCTGGTCATGTCTGGCATCCAGCTTAATCTCGTCGAAGAAGTCAAGCTGCTTGGCCTGTTGATCGACTGTAGGCTCAATTTCAAAGCACACGTGAAAGCCCAGTGTAAAAAGGTGGCGGATATCTCCAAACAGATTGCACGTGCGGCGAAAGTGACCTGGGGTCTAAAGAGCGCGATCACGAGAACCATCTACGTCGCAGTGGTGGAACCCATCATCATGTATGCCTCAAGCGTGTGGGCGCAGGCGGTAGACCTCGAGGAAAACAAGAAGCACTTGAACTGTTTATAATTGTAGATAATGTAAGAGCGATTTATTGTGTGTATACTTTTGTTTTGTAAACTTACTTGATAAGGATCTCAAAACCATATTTTAAAAAGTCTGATAAGAGTTAGAATATTACTAAACCAATCCCCAAATTATTTGTAAGGTTTATTAATTAATTAATTTATTACTATATTTATTTATTCTTCAATATAAATAGCAGAAACCGAATATTATGGGTATGTATATATTACATTCTTTTTAACTAGAATTGCAAAATTCAATAATAAACATATCTTTTAAGTTAGATAATTGTAGTTTTAATTTTCAAGTTAGCTTATTTTGAAATGGTATTCTCAATTAATAGTAGTAAATGCTTAACTAAATAGTGGCTATGTCCCAGATGTTTTATGTTTAACTGCTTTAAAGATAAGTATTTTAATGTAATTAACGGCTTAAATATTTTTTTTTACATAAGTTATCCTTAATGCTTGTTAAGAATGTGGCTAAAATACATTAACGGCATTTTAGTTACGTAATTTAAGTTAATTTTATGAAACATAAATTTCAATAGTCAGTTACCTAAAAACACTAAGCTAAAATGCCGTTACGGTGAACTTAACTGCATTTTAGCGTTTGGTTTTCACTTTTATCAAAATTTAAAGCACGGCTATAAAGCAAAAAATGTATTTTACATTTAAATAAACAGGTGTATTCATTTTAAAGTACATTTATTAGAAAGTACTATAAAAACATGTATTTCTATATCAGGAAGTCTCGTATAAAGTTTATGGTTATAAAGTAGCATTCATTTTAAACATCTCCCGCGTTTTTTGCTGATATCTCCAAACTTGGTTTTGAGGCTTAACGGCATTATAGTTAGTGGACGGCAGCACAATTGTGGCCAAATGAGGCTCTATAGACGATTCTGCCATATCAAAAATTGTTGTTGCAAAAAACACTACAGCGATAACACCACTCATTTGTTGCAGTATGTTCAAAGTTAATGTTATGAATAAAGCTCGCTTATTGCTTCTGATAGTAACTATTTCTGTCCATTGGTCTTTCGTGCTTTTTTCTGAAGAAATGTCTAGTTTTGCTGATAGCACTTTTTCGTATTCTTCACCACGACCTAGGTGTATGAGCGTTGCTTTGGCTTCGTCGTCTTCACCTGCAAAGTTATTTCTATTTTTATTATTAAGTTTCGTAAGCCACTAATTTGAAAGAGTACTCTGACGGAGGGGTCCATTTTGATGTATTACTGTATTTTAAAGTTTAAAAGGCGCCATCTAGTTTAATTTGCTTTCAACTACTTATCAAATAATAATTTATATTTATTTTTAAATAATTATCTGGTTATATTAATTTCAAATTGATTTGGTTCTAAAATAAAAAGCTACTGCATTTTCCAGGGAATGCTAGCTTCCAATTTGAATAGAAAAGAGTAACTAACAAATTACAAAAAAAAAAAACAAATATCCAGTAGAATTAACTATGAAGGTAAAAAATTACTAAAAATCAAATCGAAGTGCAGTTGTTGTCCGTGTGGTAAGGTACTGTCCGTGTGGCAAGGTACCAAGAACGCTGGCTGCATTCCCGCGCTGAATTGCCAGTGAAATTCTTTGCGCGAGGAATGAGCTAGCCCTCTTATCACCAGCAGCGTCATAAAGGAATTTGCAATTTCCTTTAGAGTGATAAGATTTTAAATCTTATCAATCTTAGATCAGGCTACTGCTACGTAGAATGTCAAATCGATATTACTTATGTTAATTACAGTTTAGATAAAGTCTGTGGCCTTTTATTTCATTTCTTTTATACTTTTTATACATTGATTTTTTTTATGCAAGGTGTAACGGAAAGGTGTAGTAATACATAAGGGTGTTCTTCTACACGTCAAAGTGAACTTTTCTTTTTCTAAATTCGAGAAATAAAATATCGAATCTCCATACAAAATATTTAGTTACGTGATCAATTTTCTATGAAGATTCGATATTTTCTTTTTCGAATTTAGAAATCATTTGTATTAGAAGTTGTTCACTTAGACGTGTGAAGAACACCCTTAAGTATTACTACACCGTTCTGTTACACCTTCTATAAGTAGAGTGCTTACAAACCTGTCAAAACCAAAAACAATGGAGTCTCAGGTATGAAGAATATACCAGCTGTGTAGACCAACGTCAAAGCCAGACCTATGTATGCAGTGGCCGAGTACGGCACAAAAGGCCCCGTGGCGTAAATAATCAATGTACCCAAAGTGCTGAATATTCCTGTGCATGTTAGAAGAATGCCTCGAATCTCGGTAGATCTAAAACACAAAGGAAACAATCAATTAAAAAAGAGTAATGATAAGTAGGTAATAGAAACTTGGCATTTGAACAAGAACATTATTTTTACAAAACAAAAAACAAAAACCGACTTCAAAAGACCGACTATTGAGTTATTCATCTATTTGTGGCGCACGTACATAATGGAAATTTAAGACTTATATGGTTTTCTCATGGATACCATTATCAGAACTGGACTAAATTGAAATGTGACCAAATGGGAAGCGTCAGCTTTCTATTAAAAAAATAATCATCAAAATCGATTCACCCAGTCAAAAGTTATGAGGTAACAAACATAAAAAAAGAAAAATAAAAAAAAAATACAGACGAATTGATAACCTCCTCCTTTTTTGAAGTCGGTTAAAAAACACTACCTAAGTAAGAATAATATTCGACGTGAAATAAATACAATCATAAACGGCTGGACCTATTTGAATTCGGTTCGAATCCACGTTCCTAATCCGTACAGCCCGAGAATGGAACAGACTTCCGGCTTCCTTGTTCCCTGAGAGATATAATCTTGGACTTTTCAAGGTCAGAGTGAATAGGTATCTTCTAAATCTGCGTGCTCCATCTTCGACCACATCGTCGCTCACCAACACGCGAGTTGGTGGTCAAATGCGGATTTAAGTATACTTAAAAAAAAAAAGAATATTTAATTGTTTGCTCTGTTTGTTCTAATACAGGCAAGGTTTAAAAAAAACAGCGTTTGAAACCACCGGGTGCAGCTAGTCCGTAATATTCTAAACGTGAAAGTTTGTAAGAATGTTTGTTCCTCTTTCACGCAAAAACGGCTGAACGGATTTACATGAAATTTGAAATGAAGGTTGTTCATGGTCTGGATTAACACATAGGTTACTTTTTATCCCGAAAAACGCGGGTGAAAACGGGGCGCAGCTAGTCAAATATAAGAAAGACCAGTTTCAGATTAGTAAAGATTTTTTTTTTCGAGTATGTAAGTACACTTACGCAATTTCTCCAATATAAACGAGGTTGATGACAAAGATGATACCAGTTCCCAACCCAATAAGGATCCTCCCCGCGAAGATCATAGCCAGGTTCCTAGCTAACGCCAGCATGAGGAACGCCAGAGAGCAGATGGCGGCGCCAAGAAACAGGCATGGCTTCCTACCCTTGGAGTTCGAGAGAAACCCGGTGACGTAAGGACCTGGAATCATACTGTCGAATATAAAACTTTGATGTGTCGCGTAGTTCAAATTCAGATATCTAGATATACAGGGCTATTCATAAAGGGTATGTTAAGCCGGGTATGAACAACTTTTACTATGGGACCAACCCAGAATTCGCGAAAAAAATCAGCTGTTCCAGACATTTTGTCGCGTGTCATTTTTGACATTTTTCTATGGAATAGCTTAGCATACCCTTTATGAATAGCCCTGTATTGAACAACTGATAAATTGTAATTAACAAGCTAGATTTTAGTGCATTAATTGAAATTATCAGTTTTCCTACATCGAGAATGCAAAACTATCGAATAGAATCAAATAGAAGATTTTTAAATAATAACAAGTAACAATTTCTAATTCAATTTTTATTTTTAGTCGTCGTGTAGTCCTTGATGATAATAAGTATTAACGAGTGCAGCGGCTTAACAGCTATGAGCTCTTTTGTGTATTGAATAGATACTATTTCAACATGTCTACTTGTTGATGTCCAATAAAAACAAGCAACCAACAAGCACAAGCACCTCTCGGGGCTGGCAAAGCATCATTAACACCGCTAGTGTTGCAGGTGTTCATAGGCAGCGGTTCTGCTTAACATCAGGCTGGCCGTCTGCCTGTTTGCCGCTCTTTATATATAAAAAAAACGACGGGTTGCACTCCGGGAGTGCCGGCAGAAGTGAAAACTTAAGTATTAACGTTGTGCGTTTTGGATATTTTGGAATGGTTAGGGAATAATTTTGCACGAATTGCTTTAATTATTTTAATAGAAAAATGAATCGATATCGTGTCCACTATAATCACTAGGTCACAACACTATAACTGTCAAATTAGAACATTCGCGCAAGCGCCCTGCGCCGCCTAAACGAAACAGCCGGCGCAGGCATACATTTTCGCCGCGCCGTAGAAAGAGAGGGGATACTAGCTGTCTACTCTCCATCCGTCTTACGAATTTTCGATCAGGTCACGTGACCCTGTCGCGAGTTTAACATTTTTTACCCATTCCAAAAAAGTGTACAACGCCGCTAAAGAAGTTTTCACTTCAAAAAAAATATATAATCAACATATGTACCACTAATAGTCCCAATGTAAAGCAAAGACCCAATCCAGGATGCTTCTTGTTCATTGATCACGTTCGGCAAAGGGGTTTGATCCTCGTCTTGAAGCTTTGGAATTACTGGTGCCGTCCACCCCAGGCCATATCCAACAAGGATCTGGCCTAAGTATACTAGAATTCATAGAGAAGATAGATATATAGGAATTCACAGACAAAATATAAACTAATAAATGAGGAACAGGAAAAGGAATTATAATTTATATGAATTTATTGCATATCAAAACAAAGTATAAAAAAATAGAGTAGAATAAAAATTGAGAGATACATAATGAAAAATAGGTGGGAATAACAGAAATTAAATATGGATAAAAAATAATAAAAGTAGGTGATGACAAAACCAAATGATCTGACTTTTTTCAATAAAAAACGTCAAATATAACCCCATCATTAAAAACGAGTCAAACTAAAACTTGCAACCAAAAAATTATGATATTGTTTATGCTTTAGAACAAATAGGACCGGTACCTAAACATAATGCTTATTACACGAAGCTTATTTTGAGACAAGTCAGAAAATAACGTAGAAATAAATTGTATCCCGCAAGGTAATGTCTCAGGACCGCAACAATTCATCATTTACTACTCAAAAAATAACTAAAAAAAAATTAAAACTCACAGCATCCCGCAATGTACAACTGATGTCTTAGAGAATACAGCTCCATTTTTATCACTTAATAATAAATATCACAATATCACACGAAGACTTGTATGGGAATATCACAGAGCAAAAGTTGAATGAACCAAATCTACAGGGACTTTCACAATAAAACACATTTCACAGAAAACCAGTGTCAACAACATCTTCTATTATTTGGAATCATTGTCCAATTTGTATTGAGTGGAAAACACAGTATTGCTAATTACATATTTATTTGTATAAGATTTGATAGTGATATCAAAGGGGAGGTTGGAGTAAAATAGGGCTATTCAGTAGTTGGGTTTTTGATACAATAGTCTTAATTATAACCTACAAAATACATAGTTGTATTTCTGTTATCCATATTTTGTTATTATTTATTTATTTATTTATTTATTTTATTTAGATGCTCACTGTGCTTACAGCGAAGCCAAAGCGCACAGCAAGCCAGAATTACAAAAATATTGTACATACACTAACAATAGATAACTTAAAACAACTATATATTACTTAAAAAATGGACACATAAACATATAAAACAATTAAAATTTGTCGAAAATAAATCAACTTCTGGTTCCTGACAAATCAAATCGTTGAGCAGATTAATAGCCCGTGTCGTAGGAGCGTATCGAGCTGTGTCAGTGCGTACGCGCGGCGTCCGGAACAGTTTCCGCACGCAGCACGCGCGCGACGGCCGCACCCGGTCCGGCACGGCTAACGAGCAGCGAGCCAGAGCACAAGAGTTATCGATCCGTCCGTTGAGCAGCTGGTAATAGTGCACCAATACCGCACACTTCCGCCTTAGCTCCAGCGTATTGATACCCACCATACCAGCCACAAACAAGGACGGATACAGAAATGGATAATATCCGTATAGCTTTTTGTACAAATATCTACAAAATTTCTTTTGTACACGCTCCAACATAATCCCATAGTTCTTTTCATGCGGATCCCAAACTATGGAATTATATTCGAGTTTGCTACGTACAAATGAGTAAAATAGAGTGACAATAGCGTTTTTGTCTCGAAATCTGGCGGTCTGCCGCATGACGAAACCAAGAGATTTGAACGCTTTGCTACAAACTTCTACAATATGCCGATTAAATGTTAAACCTACGTCTAAGGTCACTCCCAGGTCTCTGATTTCTGTGACGCGCTCCAGCCTGACATCGGACATGTGGTAATCGTAATGAATTGGAGTCTGCGATCGGGTAAACGAGATTACTTTACACTTGGAGCTATTAAATTCCATACGATTAGCTTCGCCCCACTTCACCACATTGTCTATGTCCCTTTGCAACGCATCACAGTCATCCATGTTGCCTATTCCCAAGTATAGTTTCAGATCATCGGCAAACATCAAACATTCAGCCGTTTCAATGACCTCCGGCAGGTCATTTATCATTAACACGAACTGGGTAGGACCCAACGTGCTGCCCTGACTCACACCAGAACTGGTCAGGTAAGGAACAGAACGAAAACCAGAAAGCTCAACGTACTGTGTACGGTTACAAAAAAAGTTCGAAAATAACTGTAGCAGATTAGGAGTGAAACCCGACTTAGAAAACTTGTCTAATAGAACATTGTTATCGACGCGGTCAAAGGCTTTTTTGAAGTCAAAGTAGGCCGCATCCACTTGCTTCCACTGATCCATCTCTTTGACCGCGTAGTCAACAAAGTTGATCTGGTTAGTGGCCGTAGATTTACCAGCTCGAAAGCCATGCTGACTATCACTCAGCTGTGTTCGGACCTGTCCAGTTATGTGGCGATTCAGAACGGATTCAAAGACCTTACCGGGGGCCGAAAGAATAGCTATAGGTCTGTAGTTCTCTACCTTCGACCTGGAACCATCCTTGGGAATAGGGGTAACTCGAGAGATTTTCCATATGTCCGGATACGTAGCCGTAGAAAGAGAAAGATTATAAATATAAAGTAGAGGCACCATGAGAGCTGATATACAGTCCTTTATAATAAATGGTGGGATCCCATCCGGCCCAGAGGAAGAATGAGTTTTTAGGCGGCGGACAGCTATTGATATATCGACCTTATCAACAATATCTAACGCAATCCGTGAGGAGCACATCGAATTTGTTGCTTTGCACTCAGCATTTGCTACTGACAATGAAGAACTTTGAGGCAAAAATACCGAACTAAAATAAGTTGCAAACGCATTAGCTGCATCTGCTCCTGATACGATTTTCCCATTATATTCAAATTCGCTACACGATTGTCTAGAGCCTTGCTGATCTTTAACGAAATCCCAGAAACTCTTAGGATCCTTTTTTATATTATCTTCCGTACGCCGAATATAGCTTTTGTAAGCTAGGTCGATAAGCTCTTTAGCCTTGTGCCGGTAGAATTTGAATAATTCGCGGTTAAAATCAAGATTACATTGCTTAAATTTCTTTAGATGAAAGTGCTTATTTTTTAAAGTGCCTATAATTTCAGGTGTAAACCAAGTTGGATAGTGATATTTAGGGTTTTGCTGGCCAACATTTTTAAGGGGAACGTTCCGGTTAAAGCATTCGCTCAATTTATTATAAAATAAGTTAACAGCTTCGTTTACTTCAGAGACTACAGTTATGTCGTCCCATTCCAGGGAACCTAATTCGGCGTATAAAGATAAGAAGTCAGCCTTACGAAAGTTCCACTCGCATGCCGACTCACAGCCGACCGGGCGCGGCGGCGGCGCAGTCGCACCCCGCTCCCGACCCGCGCGCACGCACCTGAGGCTCACCTCCAGCGGGGGGTGATGCGGATCAATCTTGACCACCGGCACTACGTCGGCACTAACCTTAATCCACTCATCTTTCCGATTGCTCAGGACCAGATCCAATATATTACCATACTCATTTCGAATCAAATTATGTTGGTTTAACTTACAACATTCTATAAAACAGTTATAATGTAACATAACATTTTGGCTGCAGGAGTTCAAATTAAAATCGCCCACCAATAATATATCTGATTTATGGTTAGATAATGAAGGCAGATTTTAATGGCTACATTTCATTCTAATTTGATTTTGTCGTACTTAATATTATTATTACCGTTTTTGAATCTACAAGCATCTTATACGCTGTGGAAAATTCCATTGTAATTAACTTTTATGTAAGTTTGTAACAATATTTTAGAAGTCCGTTAACTAAAATGTATAATTTGTCTACAATTAACAATACAACAACCTTCCTATAAAATAATTTTATTATTTACCGACGTTGGCCCAGCCTCCTCTTTTCCTCAAATTAATCTAATGATTAGATAGTCATTGCAACTTTATCTTTTTATTGAGTGTTCCAATAATTTTATATTTTAATGGCTCGTTATTTTATGTAATACTTACGTAAATTATGTATATTCATAGTGTATAATATTTGCATTACATGCTTATTTTTATCAAGTCACTGTAAGGCCATACGTTCACTAATTATCATGATCCGTACCTACCACAACCAATCAATTGTTATGCTAGGCTACATGGTGGATCACATTACATACATAGGCTACTAATACATACACGTCGTAATTAATGTCACAATACATCAATATACAAGGCCACATCAAATCTGTAATCTATATCACGGATTCACGATCCATCATTACACGAGGCTACAAGCCGTAACACGTATCATGATCCATGGTATCGCGACAAATAGTGAACGTCGAGCTTTTGCCTGAACCAGACGTCATTACCTTCAGAGCTATGAGAAGACAAAGCCAATAATTTGTTGCAAAGTCATACTGACGTAACTGACAAGTATCTATACGTGCAGTGATAGTGTCAACATTTGGGTAATCGATCTTTACGTCAGTGGAAATAATTTACTAATTAAAAAAACTTGCAATCTAACAAAGATGATGACATACCTACGTCTTGTTCATGCAAAGTACATTAGGCACAATTACAATTACATCATTAATTACTATTATCTTGGCTCTTTCAAACAAAGGATTAATAGAGTCCTCAGAGACAGGCAACGCACTGAAAATACCTTGGATATTGGACGTCGCCTACCATAGGCAGCGGTGACCACTTACCATCAGGAGGCACGCCTCTTTTTTGCCACTTATTCTTATAAAAAAAAGTATGAAAGTAATTGCAACAACAATATCTACCTACTTGCTTAGCAACAACTGGACTTCAGCCAAGCTCTTCCCTTTAGTCTCAACAACAAACACAACAGTAAACACGCAAGCAAATGCACTAGCACCTGCAAACATTAGGAACGTCACGTGACTGCCTACAGTGGAAGCTATATAGCCGAAGGCAGCTGTCACTGTGAAGCAGACGATGGATCCAGCTGAGAAGACGAGAGAAGACCCTGGACCTCGAGCTGAGGAGTCGAACATCTCATTGGAACAGGCGCCGGGGATTGTGTAATAACCTGCACAGATATAAGTAAAAATAGCTTTACCACATACATAGCTCCCTGTTAGGGTTTTCTAAATCTTGGGTGCCATAAAACATAATACCGAAACGGAGCACATTCACTCAGATTCAGAAACAGACAGATTCAGAAATCGAAACCGGATAAAAAGTAGGGTGTTTTTGTTCTCTCTTGAACTTCTGGCTTAAGGGACTGATGACTGACATTTTATGCTTACATATAAATAACAACAACTACCCACAGCTAAATTAATGACACAATGAATGCAATAACTCTGTATGTGTACCACATTCTAACGAAAACATAATCTGAATCTGAATATTCTGAACGCATGGACTTTAGATTCCGAAACGTCTCGGAACTTGATAAACAAAAGCCTTATCCTTAATCACTAATTGACCTGATCGAACAATGCATATTTTATCACCTGAATGATAACTAATCAGGAACACTATTACTGTAGCTAGAGGAACCCAATGTAGTTGGCTTGCGGACGCGTGACCAGCATTCTGTAATAGAAAGTAGAAGCCGAGAACTGCCTGAAAACAAAATTTCATTTAATCATCTTGTTTTTGAGTATCAAATAGTTTCATCAAAATTTCACAGCAACATCAAACCAAATAACCATAAATAAAATATTACTTCAAAAAGAATTCAAGTTAGTATCTGCGGAAGTACCCAAAATGCTGGCGGCGTAACCTCAACGAATACCAACGATCATTCTCTCACAGGTCACTTTTAGGTCGCTTGATCTTTCTATTAACCTCGTTGTCAGATCAATGAAGAACACCCTTTGATCAAGTTACCGAAGCCAGATGTCAATGCAATTCAGGCACTTCTGTAACTCAGGGACTCTATTCTACTATTGATTTCGTAGAAATAACATTGGCCAATTTAAGCCAACTCATAGATACATAGATGGTAAAAAGAACCCCGAAGCGTGGCCTGATGAGAATCAGGTTGTTTTAATTCAGATCCACCACAACAGCCCAACGCTAACTAAGATTACACAAAGAAGATGACCATTAACTCCAACGTACCATGCTCAACGAACACCCCGCCGTAGAAACGATCAGCAATGTCTTCCTTCCCTGTCTCTCAACAAACAGGGGTGTCAGACAACTCGCCAGAAGCTGTGTCATTCCGACAATAACTGTCGCCAATCCTGGATCTATTGATGAATTCACTGATTGGAAGATGGGTGTGACATAGAGTAACAATGTGACGTAGCCACTCATCCCTTGACAACTTAAGAGGACTAGGCTGATGATAAAAGCCTTTCTGTTGGTCCTGATGAGAAACACGTCCTTTAGCCCTTGTATCCTGGATTTGACTCGATGGGGCTTTAAAGATAATATTTCTTCGACATCATTCGACCTGCCGAGTGAAACTAGCGTTGTTTTGGCTTCTATTTCTTTCCCTGAAACAGAGTATGAATCATCTTTAGTAAGTCAGTAAGTATTAAGTGGGTAACATTATTTTAAACATTAATTAGCATTATCATTCGAGTTTGTATAGTTAGCTGCAGCTATTAATGTCTTTGTTCGAAAGCGAACATTATACTTGCGCGACGTTCAGTCCGAGTGGGTGTTCCCTGATAGTTTTAATATGGGTGTCTTTTAGTCAAGATTGAATTGCCTCTAGCTAAGTGTGCTCCATCGTAAACTGCATCATTGCTCACCATCAGGCAAAATGGCGGTGAAACGCAAGCCTATCATCAAATAAAAAAAAAAAAAACAAATATAAAAAATCATACCTTTCAAAACATGGAACATAGGTGTCTCCGGTATAAATAGGATTCCGACACTAAATGCCATCGCCAAAAAGAATCCAAAATACATGACCCCTATGTAAGAAAATAAAGGTCCGACTACAAACGCCACCAGTATTCCCAGACACAGGAAAAATCCTAAAGCCGTCAGTAATATGCCCCTTATATTTGTAGAACTGGAATAAAAAACAAATCTTGAAAATTTACTTATTACAAACACTACCCACACACACCACTACTTTCTTACTAATTAAAAAAATGCGAAAGTGAGTAAGTTTGTTTGTTACCGACACTGATGTTGGATTTGATAACATAGGTACTATATTTCGAAGGCTACCGATCATCATACACACGTATTTTGCATATCTAACATACTCGTTTCTATATACATAGAGTGTGGCGTGTAAGGGTAGGAAAAGGAAAAAATCAGGACACCATCATCATAATTCACATCCTCTCTTTGACTGTGCCATCTGCCTCGGTCCTGTGCCAACCGAGACCAGTTACAAACCGCGGGTTTGGAAGTGTCACCAAACCATCTCGCTGTCTAACGAACAATGATCCAATTAACTGGCGTAGCGTTATTTGGACCGCTCCCCTATATGACTATATGAAAAGTGTATTTAATTTTGTTCATAAGTACATTTTTCCTTAGAAGACTCGCAACCTCTCACTCAACGCATTTTTTATCAGCTGGGTCAGCGGATCTTTAACTTACGAAATCTCAGCAATATACGTCATATTCGTAACACAAATGATCCCAGCTCCGATTCCATTAAGGATTCTCCCAACTAATATCATCCACAACCGCTCAGAAGTTGCCAGAAGCAAGTAGCTGGCCATGCTGAGAATGGCTCCAAGGAGCAGGGATGGCTTCCGGCCGAAGATATTGGAAAACCAACCTGATATGGTGGCACCTGGGGACATTTTTGAAATAATTAAATTAGAAATTAGAATCTCTTGTAGCACAAGGGTTTTTTTTACGATTTTAATACAGAACTCGTAAACTAATTGAGTTCCTGATCAGAAAAAATCAGCTGTTTTAACTATATAATATAAAGAACAGCTGTTTTTTTCGTTGTTTTATGGTTAGTTCGGGTGTTTCTGATGAGTACAGCCTAACCACCAATACCATCTGGTTGATTATCTTTTTGCCTTTAGGTAACATAGTTCGATCTCAACGTTAAGACCGCCTTTTGTGCCTACAACTAGTTTTACTATGTTATTTTTGTGCAATCAATAAAATGTTATTGTTTTGTTTAGTAATATTGGCTTATAGCCCCTTCATAAGTAGGTAAGTACCTATAGAATTATTACATCAAAAGGTACCTATACCTACCTAATTTCTTGGTATAATGTAAACTTGTAAATGGTAACTTGGAACGAGACAAGTAAGTTGAATGACCGCATTATCCTTAACATAATTAAGAGCTAACTTGAGCAAGAGATGTTGATTGTTCATGAATACTGAATCGCACAGTTGCTCGAGGATTTTCCGGAATTTTCCAAATTTTCTTACTTTCAGGGGTTAGTTATGTTGACTAGCTTCTGCTAGCAGCTTAGCTTTTTTTTGTTTTTGTTTACGAGAAGGAAATTTTCACAAGATGCCCGGGTGTCCTGGGGTTATGTGGGATTGTACCCATTAAAAACCCCTGGTGACCTGCCTTGATGCTCTCCGAGCTCTGCCGTAGAACTCACCGGAGTCGTCAGCACCGCACTTTAGTTCCTCCTGAGACAGCTTGACGTTGTCTCAAAACACGTCCGACAGCGACAACGCGGACCACCCGGCGTTGTTGTCCTCACCCGGGCTCATTTAGATGGGTGGTCGGAGTCCCATCTCCAACCACCCCCGAGCCCAGAGGTCCCTTTTAGTAGGCTCTTACCACAGGCAGTGCAGTAACAGTAGTAAGTACAGACCGTATTCTAATGCTCCGGCATCAGGAGTTCAGGACATAATGCGGCGCAAAATCATGCTTGGCCTAGGAGTAGTTTAAAGTAAGACCCTTAGTTACTCATAAATCCTGCTTACACTTAATCACTGTTTAAAATGCTCTGACAACTTCTAGCTGACATGAAATGTATGTGCGAAAACAATATGGAGAATTTCTAGCAGTGATTAAGTTGCATGCGAAATAGCATAATAAAAAGATTTTTAAAAGTGCAAGGTTTAGGTACAAGTACGACTTTTTAGAAACTACTTACCAACCACAACTCCTGGTAGCGAGGAAGCCCCGATCCATGACCCTTGGCTGTCCGAGATGACGTCAGGCAAAGGAGTTTGACCCAAGTCCTGGAGTTTGGGTATCACTGGTGAAGACCACGCTACGTAGCCCACTGAGACTTCTCCAAAATATACTACAAAAGATAGTTTAGAAAAGATAGGATAGAACAAATATGGAGAAGCATCCACGACCGTTATACTGGTGCAGATCATCGATCTGGTACCAAAACTTTTTCTCAGGTTGATGGTGCAGATACCTACCTACTAGGGTTTCCAACCGGGAAATCCCGGTTCCAAAAGAACCGGGATTTCCCGGTTCTTTTGGGGTCAAAAAAGAACCGGGATTTTTAAATCTTTTCCCGGTTCTTTCGGGATTTTCGGTACCAGCTATTTCTTGTTTTCTGAAGGCGCAAAAGAGAATCTAACACGTAAATTACTGCGTTTTATTAACTAAAACTAACCGTTAAGTACTTTATTTACAGAAAATAACATAAATAGGCATAAAAATAATAGAATATCACAAATAAAAGCTAGTTTTAGTTAGTTAGCAACTTATCAGCTTTCAACTAATGTCTGTGAAGGTTTTATTAGTTGTGAAAGCTTAAAAACGTATATCATTACATTATTATAATTTGAGTGGTAGCAGTCACACTTTCTAAAAAATCAATTAGAACACCAACCTGCCAAAGAGGAATGGGCGTCCGCAGACTCTATTGTCATTCTGTAGCTTGTCAAGTTGTCTGTTGGGTTACGGCAATGCTCGCTAACAGAACTGTCAGAATTGAGACAGAGGGCATTAGGGTATTGAGCTACAAAAAGCTGCCCGCAAGAAGGAGCTACGTGGCGCAACACAAGTACGAGTAGAAGAGGTATATCAGCGATCCCAAGCCGTGCTCTGCTAGTTTAGGGAGCTCGGCTGGTTTGGGTAAGCTGACAGTTGGAAGGCAGTACACAAAACACCCCAAGCGGGATGCCGGTGCAGGTCATATCACCACTACTTGGAATCAGAGGAGCTATGTCACCATTGATTTGGGTTATGGTGGTAGATCAACTCGCAGAACTCGTTAACAAAGAAGGTGTATTCACTGTAGCGTACGCTAATGATCTAATTGGTTTTTTATGTTATTGAGTGATGAGACGAGCAAATCGCTTGCCTGGTGTTAAACGTCACGTTTGCCCATAACAGGGCTGCAGAAAGAATGCAAAAAGAATTAGAATGCAAAACCCTACGCGTCACAGTACTGCGCTCGTCACCCTGAGATATAAGATGTTTAATCTCCTTTTGCCCTGAAATTTCACTGTAAACAATGTCCTTCCAACTGAACTTCCACTTAGGAAGAAAACATCATTAGCGAAATAATTTTAGGTTTCTGCTACACCTGCACATACAGCAGGAGGCGATAGCTTCAGCCTTAAGGATCAAATCTACGAAATAGTGGAAAAGTATGGGTCCCATAACAAACCACTACAGAATAATCGACCGAGCATCGAGAATAAGTAATTTGTAAATATGTAACAAGTATGCATTGATCATAGAGAACAACATCTTGGATATTATATATCTGGGTATATCATCCAGGTAGAATATATACACAGGCGAAGAATGAGGAGGATATAGGCTGCGGCTATTACTCGCTGAAGCTCAGACTCCAAGAGTCCGCTGAGAGTCACACGTCACTTCAGACACTCAGACAAGTATAAAACGAATAACTACTGCGTGTAAGATTCACTTTTGCGCCATTGAAAAACAAAAAATAGCAAATATACCAAAAAATACGAAAGAACCGGGAATCCCGGGATTTCCCGGTTCTTTGGAACAAAAGTACCGAAATCCCGGTTCTTAGAAACAGTACCGGTTCTGGAAACCCTACTACCTACGCTTTTATGAATCCGACCGACAGCAATGCTCCTTCGAGGAAGACTCTTTCAAGGCGAGATTTCGGTGTCTATCTGTCTGTACCTATGTCACAGTCACTGCCAATTATCTCAGGAACTATAAAAGCTAGCGGTCTGAAATTTGGCATAACGCTAGATAATGTCAATCACTACAATTCTTAGAAAAAACACATGCCAAAAAATTCCATCTTTTTCGTTTTCCATCTTTTGCTAAGTTAGGTCTCCTCTTCCACGCGCCATCTTTTTCGGTCCTGTGCCAGTCTCATTCACTACTTTTTGCCGCTCATACAATGTCATCTGACCAGTGAGCCGATGCTTTCTTCGATCGCTTTCCGTTATAATAACAATAGGTACATAATTATAATGTAAAAAGTGTAACAACAACTTACAGCAAGCTGCTATCGCCAGTTGTTTCTTCAAGTAACTATCCATAGTTATGTACAAAAATATTCAGCCAAAAAGTGCATTACGGTTTCACAACATGTGTTGCCAAATTTGGGTCTGAACTGACTAATAAAATGTTTTATCGTCGAAAAGTCATTAACATGAATAAATACCTACGTACTCGTAGGTATCCTTTTCCGTACGTAGGTACTTTACGTATCCTTTTCAAAGCAGGATATATGATAAGTAGGTATTTAGACAAGCAGTTTGAAGAACAAATTACACCCTTCCTAACCGTAATATTATTATAGAAAACTCCGCTCCGTGGTTTAACTCGCAATTCTAGGAACCGTTAGGTACTTCTTCGGGGATAAGGTTATGTTAATTTTGTGTAGTGGTAGGGCTCTTTTGCAGAGCCCGCCTGGGGAAGTACCACACCTTTGCCAGTTATTCTACCGCCAAGCAGTAATGTGCAAACATTACTGTGTTCCGATTGGAAGGGCATTGTTTCCAGTGAAATTACAGGGCAAATGGGAGATTAATCAACTTATATCTCAGGGTGACGAGCGCAGTGCTGCGCCGCGCAGGGTCTTGAATTCTGCGAGTTCAAAATTCTGGGTGGCGCAGACCTGTGGGGCTAGCACAACTTTGACGTAAAAATACGTAGCGAGTTTTCGATAGAAAAGTGTACGCCATTTACGACTCCTGTAGTATGCTCCTGACGGGTGTAAATGGCGTACACTTTTCTATCGAATACCTACTCGCTACGTATTTTTACGTCAAAGTTGTGCTAGGCCCACTGCTATGGGCAAACGTGACGGTTACATCAGGTGAGCGATTTGCTCGTCTCGTCACTTAATCACATAAAAAAAAAAAAAAAAAATTAGGGTTTAAGCTACCACCATACCGAATTTCGTCCAAACCCATTCAGCAGTTTTTACGTGATTATTTTTTTAATATTTTAAGTGCCGTCCCAAGTATAGATGTAATAATGCAGTGGCTGAAGACCTCTGCAAACCTGAAGTTTATTCCTGGCGGAAACACTCCTGGTTTTTTAGTGGTTAGGCCGACATTCTAGCGGAGATTTCCACATAAGCACTTTGTGTAAATATACTTTGTATATTACCTACACCATGTACGAGTATTTCAATTGTAGTAGGTACCTACTACCACACACGCTGCAATACCATTCAACTTAGTTACCACGACCTGAGCAGTATCTTGTATTACAAATCTGTTGTAGGTACCTACATAGTTAGTTTCTTAGTAAAAGGGTCTTTCGCAAAGAGATTTGAGAAGGTATTTCCTGTCTGAAGAATAGCCCTTCATAAAAATACCATTATTCATTCTGCAAAAGTCTGATGCTAAAATTAATGTAGATATTGCATTGAAGGACATTTCTACCTCTATACAGGCCCTGTAGGTATAGACACAAGAAACACTGAAGATCTTTTGCAGGCGGTTTCTACGCATCCAAGTTGATTACTTTCAAAAATTCACAAAACAAAAATCAACTGCTCCATACATTTTGTCCACGGTCAATGAACTTTTTGTATGGAACAGCTGACATTAATTTATTGGGAATTTTCGAAAGTCGTAGAACAGAAGTTCAATTACCTATCTAAGGCTAACTGGAAAGGGTCTTCAATGTCTAACAGTAGACTAGCACTATAACTGCGATCTCGGGCCCGCCAGACCATATAATTATAATATTATATGAAATGTAATAGAGAGAGTAGAGTTAGTACAGTAGGTACCCGGCGATAAATATTGCACATCGACCTTTAGAAAGAGACGATCGGCTAATTTCAGCTTCGTAGAGCATTATCTCTGTCGCACACTACCTAAAAGGGTTATTACACTACGCGGTATTCAGACAGTCTTACTAAGATTTAGCTTAATGTAATAAGAGCTAGCAAGTTAGACTGTCTAATTAGACTGACCGAATGGGTTCGGCCGTGCTTACTCGCTTGCTTGCTGAATACCGCGTAGTGTAATAAGACTTAGCACGCTTAGACCGTTCAGTCAGCGAACGGCAGCCGCAGAGCAAAGACGGTCGTATACGTTTGTTTGCTGTGGCCGCGTGCACCATGACGTGTTCGAAAGAAAAAGAAGTACTTTCTAGTACTACTTTCTAAGAAGGTAGTTTCTTAAGTCACATGGTTCCAAAACACTCAGTATTTGCATATTTGATAATTTTTCTCGCAAAAGTAAATACTCTTTCACTCATATTTTTCTTTTCTTTTTTGTATTTAAATTAATAGACGTGGCAAGAGCTATGGCGATTTTCTGGTGCTTTGAAAGTTTTCCCATCGCGCGACAACCGTCACCGACTACGTACGCTTTGCAAATGAGTTAGCATGCGGTATTCAGGCCAGTGTAATAGCGAGCTTGCCTAGTTAGATTTTAAGACAGTCGTACTAAGACTGTCTGAATACCGCGTAGTGTAATAACCCTTTAAGTATGTAACGTTTTACGAAGCCGAGCTAACAGAGAAACAGAGATAACTCTCTACGAAGCCGAAATTAACCGATTGTCTCTTTCCAAAGGTCGATGTGCAATATTTATCGCCGAGTATTGTATGTTATTTGCAGATAAGCATAGGCATAATATATCTGCTACCTTGGTCCGATGGCCAATATCCAGATACCAGGTACGAAAGTTGCGTAAAAAAAAACTTACTTGGCACTGGTCTGCGAAACATCATTTTAGACATATTTTAGACACAAAGTGTCATTTCATGATCATTTTCTATTTCGTATTAATTGCAAAATGTAGCAACGTTTTGGAATTATTATATTATTTGAAATTAGTGTGAAACTATTATCTACTTCATTAATTATTTACAAAAATAATGTACCTAACTCAAACATATTTCCTTATTTTTTTGCAAAGTTATCTATTACTGAATTGAAAACATGCTGTTTCGGAATTTAAAAAAATATTGTGTTTTGGTTCTACAAGCGAGGAATTTGCCTTTTTGTTCACCGTGAGTAACTAAGCTTAAACTGTTTAAGGGTGTTACAGACCTGTATAAAGTAAGACTATTGATGTTTGGAACTTCATACCCGGTGCAGCTCGGCATCGCAGGTTTAGGGCTATAAAACGTAGCCTTATAGGCATCTGAGCTTATAGGACTCAACCCGTCTAGCACGGGTCGTAGACACATCTTTCTACTGTTTTTATTCATGAATGAACATGAGACAAAGCTAGAATATAGCAATGTTTGTCTCTTTCGCGCAGCATTAAGGGGTAGGAGTAGTGTAGCTTCTCTTTGGAGAAAGATTTTTTCAATCAGACCAGTAGTTTCAGAGATAAGTAACCCTCCACAGCCATACAAACATGCTCAAAAACTTTACATCTTATTAATATCTACTAGTACAGACTACAGCACCTGTAGCACAGCATCTCGATCTGTGTGTGCAAGATCTGTGTATTTAAGCAGCATCTGTGGACAAACTTTCGTTACGTTTAATCCAAAATCCATACAATGCGCCATCAGGCGGGCGATTTGCTCGTCTAGTCACTCACATACATTAAAAAAAACTTCTCTTGCCAACTTTAAGTATAGCTGCGAACAAAATTCATCTTAATTTTCTTGTTCGTTATTTTTCAGAGTTCGTAAACCGCAACACTTGATTTGCTTCAAGCAATGGACTTCGACAATGGTTGCACAGATACTGAGAAGTGCTTTAAACTTGAAATGCGCGTACAAGGACACGCATAACTTGAAACTGGTAAGATGGATACCATGGATACATAATTACATACCAGTAGGCTCCGCGCAAACGGACCACCGACCACAGCCGCCGGTGACCAGCAGCAAGCAGTTGGCACGCTTATTCATGTAATACATTATGTAGGATCTCGCCGCACACGTGTAGCCGGAGGCGGCCACTAGCTACTGCAGTGTCCGCGACTGGCCACTGCGGGCCACGTAAGACCGACGAAACGTCGTTATCCGCTGGGCGACCTACGTATCACACGTATCATGGAGCATGAATCGTCAATGGATATTGAAGCATTCATATCCTAAATCCAATCTCGTCAAATCCATTCCATGGTCAACGTGGCGACTTTCACACCGGTGGCTGTGGTCAGTAGCCCGTTTGCTCGTAGCCTTAAATTTTAATTTGCAACCTACAATAAGTTTCCTTGCTAACCTTAAGGCTACTACACAGTGCCGGCGGCAGTGCCGCCAAGCATAAAGCATAAATTACATTTTAATTAATTTTTATAATTCATGCATGATTTTAACTTTCAAATTCAATTTTTATTCCAATTTATTAATTTAATTTGTAACCCATTTTGGTTTGTAAAATGTATTTATAAACAAGACCTCTAAAGGAAGCGCAGATGTCTGTAACACAGGTTTCCAACCTAGCACAGACATCTGAGCGTAATTTAGTTAAGGCTTTTTGTCTCATTTATGTATATCTCACTCATGTAAGAGACCTATATCTAATGTATTTCTGAATAAATATTAATTGAATTGAATTGAATATAAACTTTACAAACCTTTTTTGAAACAAGGTAAATAAAGTTTTAAAATCGTAAAAAAAAAAAAAAAGTTGTGACAGCCATGCCGGCGGGTCGTGTGTGCAGCAAGCCCGGCGGCTCGAGTACCCGCCGGCACTGTGTGTAGTAAGTAGCCTTTACCTACCTAAAACAAAACGGAGTCGAGTATTGATTGACACACCGGGTAACGAAAAGTTCGGTTTGACACACTTAAGTTGGAGACCCACTCACCGACTCCCACACAGCCTAACAGTTGTTGCCGAACTAATGTCTGAGTGGGCGTTGACCTTCAGAAAAAGTTACGAGTAAAACAATACCCACCTTCAGCAAACTATGAGTATTTTCCGGCAATATGAAATGTTACGAGATCATCATACCTTCTACCTTCTCAATATATCATCGCAGTGCTTACTTATTTATTAAGGCAGTGGTCCGACCGCCGACGATGAACGAGAAACGAGTAGAACTAGAAACTATAAACGAGTTGGCGATGAGCGGGAAGCGAGTGTGTAGTTTCGATTGTTTTGTCGCCGGGCTCGTATAAAGCCTGTCACACACGTAGCTATAATATATAGTAATATGCCTTGCTATAATATATATTATAGCAAGCTACCCACGGACATGGAGCTACACACGGAGACGATGCTATAATATATATTTTGCCTTCATTTCATTGATGGTCGGCCAAGCGTTTGCACGCGTTTTAGAATACAGGATGTTTTGATTACTAATTGGATAATTATGAATTCAAGAAGTAGGTACATGGTTATTGGATTTAGATGACAGTTCTTCAGAGGACGATTCTGATGCCGCTTTTGATATGTCAGTTGCCCCCTATCAGGCTCAAAAACTAGAACTAAATGGATTGAATCGCATCTAGAGAATAAAAAAACTCGTGGCGAATTTAATTTGTATCGTGAACTATCCTCAAAAAAATTCGCTCAATATTTTAGGAGTTCAAAATCGTCATTTGTAGATCTTCATGAATTAATAAAAAATGATATAAGCAGAAAAGACACAATTATGCGCATAAGTATTAGTTCTGAAGAACGACTTGCTGTGTGTGGAAAACATTTTAAAAACTTTTAAATCAATCTTTTATTTTGAAATACTTTGCATTTAAATACTTAGTTAAAGGAAAACATTTTAAAAACTCGAACTCGAACCCTCGAACACGTTGGAACATGCTGTACATTCCAAATATGTCGTAATATGTCTTGCTATACCATAATATACAGTAATATATATTAATATGCGATGCTATAAATTACGATATATTTTGGTGACGTCATAGAAATATATATTATAGCTCCGTGTGCGGTCACTTCAATATTGTATGGAAAATATATCGTAATATGCCTCGCTATATTTATATTAATATATATTATAGCTACGTGTGTGACGGGCTTAAGCGATTACTCGCGCCACTCGCCCGCGGTCGCTCAGTCTGTACTGTAAAGAAATGATCAAGCGAGCTAGCATCGCTGAACGAGTAGGTATAGCTGAGCGAGCATCGCTGAACGAGTATCGCTGAGCGAGTTTATTTTTGAGAGTCATAGCGAGCTAGTAAAGCGAGTCGTCGCCGGCAGTGTGAACAGTCAGAGAGCACCTTTTAATTGCATCTCTTTCGTTTACACTGAATGTACATTTACTTATTGTACGTTTCTTGAGAGAGAAAATCGCCGATAGTCAGTCGTTGTTTCCCTCACCCCCCCTACTTATCTCTATTAGGCTTTTACTTAACCCTGTCTTAAACTTAAAAACTGCTTAATGTTCTCTCTTCGCACGAGACATTCTACGTCAGCGAGAAGTTATCAGATCATTTAAAGCAGTGATCAAGCTTTTTTAAGGGTTTAAAGGCAGGTCCCGTGACATTAGGAATTCAGGATGCCTCGCGATGAGTCTATTCAATTTGTTCAATTTCCAGAATATTCTAGAAAACTCAAAAATCATGATACTCCAAGAGGTGAACGAGCCTGTTCTGAACATGGCTGTGTCGAAAGCTGCGTCGTTTCTGGGGGCTACTGACGTCAGCATAAATGACCAAATAGTGTGGGACCACGATTACAATGGGGGGTAAGGAAACGTTCCTGAGAGGATTCTCATGGCATGGCCGAGAATAAGATTACTGTTTACATATGTATTGGTTAATAAACTGGCAAACGCGACCAGACTGCACGCCGTGAGGTGCAGTTCAGGTTCATATTGCATAAAGACATATAGCATGTAGGTTCAAAATCATCTAAATACCGTCCTCAAGTCGAGGGTCTGCCACCGAAGGCTGGCAGCTTCTCATTTAAGGCCAAGAAGGTTGGTATCCGGTCTGATACAGCTATCCAAAACTAGCTGCCAACTAAAACTTTGCAAGTAGGTAATCCTGTAGTTGCAGTCTGTTTTTTTTTTTTTCACGATAATGCTACTTCAATGCGAAACTATCGCGTGCTATCGGCAGGCGCGCCTTACCCGATACGAACGGCTAATTCAGTTGGCAAATGAGCCATTATGAAAGAAATTACGAGTCTTGGGGCGTCCTGCCAACGTAGACTGCGTTTGGCCACCAACTCACCAAAAATCAAGCTCGCAGACTTAGAAGATATCTGTTTTACTTGTACCTTGCGGGACAATGGTTATAGTAAAAGGCTACTAATGTGTATTTACTGTATTTTTCAGTATTTTCGGGCTCATGGCGGACGCAATATTCGTGTCCACCACGACCCACATGTGCGTGGCGCGGTTTGCAAGGAAGTCTCCCGTCCCGGTCCTGTGCATGAGGTCCAGGACTCACGCTACTATCCAGTCATTGGCTACTATCATGGCTATCATGGTATAAATACCTATACAGGGTTATAAGGAAAGCGTATGCTAAGCTAAAAAGGCTCATGGTACTCATCATTATGAACAACTTTTACTATAATAATTATGGGAACAACCCGAAATTTGCAAAAAAAAAATCAGCTGTCCCATAGTATGGAACAGCTGATTTTTTTAGTTCGGGTTAGTCCCATAGTAAGAGTGAGTAGTTCATAATGATGAGTACTTTGAGCCCTTTTCGGCTTACACCCTTCCCTTAAAACTCTGTTTATCAGATTTCGTACTAAATACCGACTCCGCTAGGCCGAGATTAATAGATACCTGGACATAAAAGACAGAGTAACAAGACATAAGACCTGCCTTTGATTATGGAGACAGAGCGAGACAGAAAGAAAAGTCCTGAGACAAAGTCAGTCGCTTGACTATACCATATCATAGTGCCTGAATCTAATATAAGAGCAACGTAATTTTTCAACATTTTTCAGGAGGAATATGGCACTATGAAGAATGTCAAAATCGCGTGGCTGGGCGCGCCACACCCGATCCTCAACTCCTACCTCCTCTTGTGTCCAATGCTTGGAGCCAACATCAGGTTCAAATGCTGTTGCAAAGTGAGTAAAGGCAGGTTTACCCCAGACACTCGAAGATTTGAGATTCACGAACATATTGGGAACATAGACAAGACCAATAGACAAGTTTGCGAGAAGCTCGCGAGTGTTTTGCAAGTACTGTCCTCTTAGGGAACACGAACAGCGCGGTTCGCGTGCATTTTAGGAACGTCCACGCCACAGCCATTCGGGGCACGTAGATTTCGTACGCGTATATGCAGGTGTAGACTCGCCTTTAAATACATAAAGCCTTTTATTTAATGATTGGCTTGCGTGAAATTTATTACGTATCTTAGTTATTTTATATTCCTTCACCGGAAGTGCAAATAGTTCTATTTTTTTTTTAACTAATTGTATACACTCGGTATTTGAAAACCAACTCGCCTGATAGTAAGGGACTGTCTAGTCGAAGATGAAGCTCGCAGATTCAGAATTCGATTAATTTTTTTCAGGAATGCCCAGTAAGCCCACTCCTGTTAAAAGCCAGTGAAGACATGACCAAGCAATCGAGCACTGAGGTGAAAGAATGTCCTGAAACGAAGGAGTGCCTCCGTGACGCTTTGGTCTTCGTTTCTGGTCCTAAATGCTGCAAGAAGGAAAAGATCGCGGAGTTCCGTCTGTCTGTCAAGGTAAGGGCTGATTCATACCAAAGTGTTAGCTTTGGCTTGGGGCCACTTTTTATCCTGGAACATGTTTATATTTTAAACTAGACTAGAAAAGAGCTGATATTCACTGAACAGATTTCTGTAAACCGTAGTTTAAAACACTTTCAATGAGGTCACCTTTTAACCAAAAAATAAATGATGCACCCGTTTGGGAGCTACGATGCCGCTAAGTAAACTTATAAAACTATTTTTGCGTCTGAGGTTTAAAAATAATGTTTCCTACAGAATCCTAGTTTTTTTTTCATTTTATTTATTTACTACAAACTTGACATGCGTTTGACCACAATCTCACCTGATGGGAAGCGACGATGTGGTCGAAGATGTAGAATGCTTGCCTAGGATGTACCTAATCAGGTGACTGTGATGCACAGTGTTTAATAGATATACTTTCCCCAGGATATACAAAAGTCAACAACTCAACCCTGGATCTACTTCCACACATGCCCGCGAGGCGAAGAAGTGAGTGACGAGCTGTTCTACCACTGCAGTTCTAGAACGTTCAATGCGTTTCAGAACATGCAGTACATAGCCGCGGCACTCATGGCTTTTTGCATCAGAAAGTTCACTTTTTAATGGTTTACCGCTAGCGGGAAAAAACAGTTGGCAGCTATATTTTTAGTACAGTAAAGATATAAATCTATACTAATATTATAAAGAGGAAAGATTTGTATTTTTGTATGTTTGTGTGGAATAAACTCAAAAACTACTGGACCGATTTCAAAAATTCTTTCACCATTCGAATGCTACATTATCCCAAAGTAACATAGGCTATATTTTTTTTTATCCACAGCGAAGCGTGGCAGGGAACAGCTAGTATTACATAAATCAAGTAGTATTAAAACCATTATAAAAATGTTTGCTATGATACTTCTTAATATATATAGATATCGTGTCACAATGTTTGTCCTCAATGGACTCCTAAACCACTTAACCGATTATAATAAAATTCGCACACCATGTGCAGTTCGATCCAACTTGAGAGATAGGATAGTTTAAATCTCAAATTATAGTCGCAATTTTAATTTATTGCAAATTATAATATATATACTGATAATTTTTACAATAAATTGACAAGTTAGCATCAACATACTACGGTTGCTATAGTTACGAAATGGCTTTTGACAGGACAACGTCTGTTGAGTCAGCTAGTTATATTATATAAATTACGTGTCACGTAGTTTGTCCGCTATAGACTCCTAAACTACTTAACAATTTGCACACCGGGTGCAGTTCGATCTAACTTAGGAGATAGGATAGCTCACATCTCAATTTATAGTAAAAAAACATGAAAAATTAGAAAATTTAAAAATACTTAAACCATATAGCGCTTTGGACAATGTAAACTTTTTTAATGTAACTTTTGACATTTGACATAGAATTGACGCAATGGCTTTTGACAGGACAACGTCTGTCGAGTCAGCTAGTAATTACATAATATCTTTAAAGACAGGAACATTATCATACAATATTTTTTTGCTACTTATTGTTAATTGTTAACCTATGTATTTGTTTTATTGTCTTTTATTCTGATTTAGAATTTGTAGTTATGATTATGGATTTGTTAAGAATAAAAATAAAACAGTTTTTTGAACAAATTCTTTTTATTAATACTTTTAATATTTTTTTATTTATTAAACTACTTACTTTACATCTATCTACAACTTAGTTGAGCTAAAAGTAAATTACCTACATGACTGGTTTTGCAAAATATGTTGATAACAAGATTTTGAATTTATTTACAATACTATTGCTTGCAACAATTTTTAACCGACTTCAAAAAAGGAGGAGGTTATTTAGAAAACATTTTCAATATTTCTTAAAAAATTGCTTTTGAAAAGTTTAATTTTTTTGACGATATCACTACTAGAGATAGATAAACTGTTAGGGTCTTACTTA
Organism: Alcis repandata; assembly: GCA_949125135.1. Taxonomy (NCBI): domain Eukaryota; kingdom Metazoa; phylum Arthropoda; class Insecta; order Lepidoptera; family Geometridae; genus Alcis; species Alcis repandata. Next base: position 2,641,623 of record OX421246.1, on the reverse strand, counting down.
TAAACAATGTTTTGCAGTATAAACTACTATGAAAATGTTATTGTAACTTATTATACATATAGTATAGTAACTTGTATGCAATACAAAAATATAGTGTGCGGCACTAAGCAATGGCACTTAAATTCAATAAATCTGTATAAGTAAAGCCTTTTATCGTTCACACCAGAAATAAGAAGCGTTATAAAACTCTTAAAACTAGTGTAACAACTGGCGGTCTTATCGCTAAGAGCAATCTTTTCCAGGCTCTATCAGTCATCAACACTTCCAAAACCAAGCTCAAACCCGTCTAAGCCTCCTGATTCTTGTACTTCCCTCTCATAAACTTTGGCAGCACCACCACGCCGGGGCACGGGACCTGCCCATAGGCTTCACAAATGCATGGCCGTTCACAGCCAAAGCCAAAGTTGGCCGGATTATCCTTCTTCTCGGCGGCAATTGTCTCTGCTTCAAGTACGTCTTTGGATTTACCTGGAAGTTACGATTTGTTATTTTATTGAGAGATAAGTCTTGCTAAATTGTCTTGTTTGGGGTGTATTGTCAATTTTATTTATTTTCTCAAAATATTAACTATCATTATGAATTCAACTAAGCTGGCTGAGAATACAATTTTAGTACTAATATAACCCTCGTTTGGCCTCAGGTAAAAAAGATGTAGTTGTTTGCTGCCAGTTTTTTGTTAGATTTGAGGTTATATGTGATCTTGCTGTGAAGTACAAGTAGGTGGAATACAATGCGTTAACTTACCAACAGTCTTAATTAAATGCTCCAAAATATCTTCCTTAGATTTATTGTCTACATCAACTAAAATCTTGCGACCGTCTTCCAAGTAACACTTTATGAAAGGTGAAGGGGTGAGATTCTTTAGCGTAGCAACCTGGACATCAGGGTTTTTGAACTGGATCTGCGGTAAATACCAAAAAACGAAATCTTTGGCTCCGGTATTGTTTTGGCCATTGATGTTGTATGCTACAGAGAATATCTTGATTTTATCTTTGAGCACTAGTCTTCCAGCGTTTAAATAGTCCATAGTACGCCTAATAGGAGCTCTTCCTTTCATGAACGGCATTTTTCGTTTTCTAGTTTCTTTTCGCTAGAAAAATATAACCTCAAAACAAAACGAAACAACCACAGATGAAAAATCATACTACTTCCATGGAAATTGGAAACAACAAAATCTAAAAGTATTGAAGTTGCTATCAACGTCAATGTCAAAATATTGAAACTGTCACTTGACCACGCTTGAGTTTTTTTTTTGGTTTAGCTTAATATAGTTTAACAACTTATTAGGCGGAAAAACAAAAAAATTAAAAACATTAAAATTTTTACAAAAAATCCTCTAATCGTGTTTTTACGACTTTGGTAGATTATAATCTAACAGTGAATAATTCCCTTCCTTATTTATTTTAAATTTACTCTAACAATTCTTAATCTACACACATAGCTTATTCTAATCTGTATGCTCTGTCACAGAACAAACAATAGGCCTAAATTACGAATAACTTCTCAACCGAACTGAGTGGAGCCACCATCGTGTTTTCTAAGCCAAATTAACAACAGCTCGTTGAAAATGTTTAGTTGCCTCATTTGTCCAACTGTACAAAAAAGTTTGTCGCTCTCTTACCATCTCGTTAAATCAGGGTTAGTAGGTCTGGTATTATTTGCTTGACAAAATTAAAACTAAGTAGGTATGTTAGTTCCCTAAAATAGTGATTTCGCATAGGCCTAGTACTTACCTAAGTAAAGGCAGCCAGAAACGTTTTGACAAGGCCTGGCGGTAACGAGTTCTACGGTAAAATGATTTGGATGAAGTTTACATATAAGTAGCTAATAGGTACCTACCCTGGATTAAAACATATATTTTTATGCCAAAATTATAACGGTTCTTTTAGAAAAGTAGGTGAAACCGCGGGGCGCAGCTAGTGTATATTATGTCAATGGGCCACCCTACTTCCTAAAGCTTTTATGGTACAAGAGGAAAAGTCCTTGGATCAGACAGTAGGTAACTACGAGTAGGTACCTACTTATGTACTGTAAGATTTAATTTTAATTTTGTAATTACTCTTTTTTGTCGGAAACTACTTTTAATTTTTTTAAAGACGCTATTGCTATTCGATTAGCAAAAAAGTCGTTTGAAATTATAACTAGAGTTATCTAAATTATGCCTACCTACATGGCATTGTTTTGTAAAGGTGCTTCTACACCACCTATAGTTTCGTTTGGTTTTGGAAAACGTGTGATGGTACAATGTACCAAATCGATCAGTTTGTTGGACATCGAATTAGTTTGACCAAACTTGTTCATTATGTTCATGTTCATCGATTTATTTATGAAAATGTTGATTGCGTTCCACGTTTGATCAATTAGACACCAAATAATTTTTAGATTTATTTTTTATTATTCAAAACAATAATATTCACATATTTTGCTCTTCCAAAAAGGCATTTACCTTGATCGAACATTTTTTAAAATAAATTAGTAACAAGTTCACGTGATTAATTTTATCGATCGACATAATATTTTGAATATCTGATCAAATGATGTACTTATGTAATATTACATCGAATTGATATTGCATCGAATTGATAATTATTGAATCAAATTGGTTAGAGCTCTTTTAGGCCAAATCTGCAAGCCCCTACTTAGCGTAACCTTTCCTTAACTTCATAACACTAATTTACATAGGTAGATACTTCAAGAAGTGTTTATGGAATATTTCTAGAAAGAAATTTAAATTACCTAAGTGTAGCAACTAAAAACGATCGGCCTTATCAATTCGGTTCATAACGCTCGGTTAAGCCGACGGAATCGGTGTAAAGGCACCTTTACCTAGTCGTTATTTCGTACTTAGGTACTTCAGTCAGTTATCGTATGTAATACAAGAAACACAGTAAAATTAAAAATAGCACTACAATTAAAAATATAGATTACAAAAAATAAAAAAAGTTTTAATGTCAATTTTATAATACACAAAATGCTATTCAGTGTGAGAATCAGTGCCGTTTTAAAACAATATGTGATTATTATTGTTGGTGAGTAAAATTATATATTTATAATACAACTGGCTGGTCGGATGACATTGTAAAGGCGGCAGGAAGGCAGTGGTTGAGACTGACACAGGAACAAAGAACATGGCGCCCTGAAGTGGAGACTTATTCAGCAGTGGATGGAAAACGGTAGATGGTGATGATGACTATGAATCCGTGATGAAGAAGAGACCTATACTCAGCACATTCACGTACGTTTTGTCGAGCATCATTGACACTTTTCTATGGAACAGCTGATTTTTTTCGCGAATTTCGGGTTGGTCCCATAGTAAAATTGTTCATAATGATGATTACGAGCTCTTTTCGGCTTTGCATACCCTTTATGAATAACCGTATATAGTGATCATAATTAATAGGCGCGTAATTATTATTTATTAGACGTTAAATTTTTTTGTTAAAATTAAACTCGGGAACACTCACGTAAAAATTAAGTCGTCTATTAAGACTAGTTTCGGTCACATTCGACATTGAACGTTACAGGTAACATTGAAATTTTGAAATTCTAGTTTAAAAAGTTCTAGTTAGTTCTTGAAATCTATATTAAGTACTAGCGGCCCGTCCCGGCTTCGCACGGGTAGACTTTGGGATAAACGTAGAGTAAATTGAAATCGGTCCAGTCGTTCACGCGTGATGGCGTGACCAAAGGTGTTGAGAATAATTATAGGAACTCTTTGTTATAACCTCTATTCTCATGCTATTGCGTAACTATAGCAACCGTAGTTTGTTGATGCTAACTTGTCAATTTATAGTAAAAATTATCAGTATAAAACGCACACTGTTTTGATAGATATGATTGAATTTGAACTTTGTACAGAGGTAATAAAGTGCAAATTGACTCTTGGACGTTAGGAACATACCTACATTGCTTAAACAACAGTGAGTGCTTGCAATTCAATATGAACTTTATACAATAGCAATAAAGCTCGTTTTAGTTTGGGAAAAATAAAAGGGCTGGTTTTAGGGTTTTTCAATATTTCTGAGAGATTTTCTTAATATTTTTTTCTTATATTTTTATATTTTTATATCTATATATATAAAAATGAAACCCGTTTTCCTTGGTCACGGCCTCACGCGTGAATGGCTGGACCGATTTCACTAATTCTTTTTTTGTTGTATTTGTTATTATTAGGAGAAGGTTCTTACGGAAAAAAATATTAAGAAAATCTCTCAGAAATATTGCAAAACCCTAAAAACAGCCCTTTTATTTTTCCCATACAAACGTTTTCTAACTAAAACGAGCTTTATTGCTATTGTATAAAGTTCATATTGAATTGCAAGCACTCACTGTTGTTTAAGCAATGTAGGTATGTTCCTAACGTCTAAGAGTCAATTTGCACTTAATTACCTCTGTACAAAGTTCAAATTCAATCATATCTATCAAAACAGTGTGCGTTTTATACTGATAATTTTTACTATAAATTGACAAGTTAGCATCAACAAACTACGGTTGCTATAGTTACGCAATAGCATGAGAATAGAGGTTATAACAAAGAGTTCCTATAATTATTCTCAACACCTTTGGTCACGCCATCACGCGTGAACGACTGGACCGATTTCAATTTACTCTACGTTTATCCCAAAGTCTACCCGTGCGAAGCCGGGACGGGCCGCTAGTTGTCAATAAGGAGCGTTGTTGGTGTATTTTTTAGGCTTGCTGATCTTCTGCTAGTATTAAATAGATAGATAAACTCTTTATTGTTCGCACCATATATATTACCTACAAACAAAAGGATTACAACACCTATAAACTAGTGCGACAACTGGCGGCCTTATCGCTAAGAGCGATCTCTTCCAGACAACCTTAGGACGGAGAGGATAGATATAAAAATAGAAAAACGGGGTGTGCAATATTAAAAAAAACTGTGTCATATAAAAAAAATAATAAATACTTGGAAACACATTCAAATAAAATACGTTCTAATACTAAAACTACCTACATTTGCGAAAATATACATATAAAATAATAAATACCTATAATATATAAATAAAATACTAATAGGGTAGAATGTAATACATACAAATTAAAAACAAAACAACAATTACTATTTAATAATAAATAAATAATCACTGCAGAGATAGCAATTGCGACAAGTGATATTAGTGCTATTTTATTGTACCTCCTTGTACTACATGACACCTAGCTTATAATTTGTCTGGTCTAAGAATATTTTCCGGTATTCAGGCCTTTCTTTCTTCTACTTTTCATTCTATGATGATTTTCAATAGTGTTTTACAAACTTGGCGACTTGTTCATTTTGACATAGGTACATTTTGCCGAATGTCATTGACATTTTTCTAGCTGATTTTTTTGCGATTTCCTTGTTGGTCCCACAGTAAAAGTTGTTCATAATGATGAGTTTGAGTACTATGCTCTTTTTAGCTTAGCATACCCTTTCTGTATGCCTTGGTGTCGTAGTTTTTATTGCCACAGTTAGAACTTATTATGAACTTAGGTTCAAGTAAGAACGTCGCGAAACAGTTGCCTTTAATGTAAGTATAACTATTATTATTTATACTTTTAAACTAATATTTTAAAGAGGAAAGATTTGTATTTTTGTATGTTTGTGTGGAATAAACTCAAAAACTACTGGACCGATTTCAAAAATTCTTTCACCATTCGTATGCTACATTATCCCAAAGTAACATAGGCTATTTTTTTTTATCCACAGCGAAGCGTGGCAGGGAACAGCTAGTATTATAATATAATCATGATTTCTTGAGATGCATGTGCAGCTGACCGTAACGGTCAAACTTCTAGATTATTTGTAATTATTCTTTTGGATAAGAAAACAAAGATATTTTTGCAGTAACGGCAGCGATTTTAGATAAGGATTTATTTAAATAAAATAAATCAATGTATGCTGGTGAATTAAATTAAAATTAAACATTCCGGAAAAAAAGGGGACATTAAAAATTTTAAAGTTTGTAGGTACGTTTGGATTCACGCAAAAACGGCTGAAAGGATTTGGTTGAAATTTGGTTTAGACATAGCTTACGAGTAGGTATACTAGGCTACTTTTAAAATAGCACACCCATGTTATCCAAATAAAATATCGGAAAAATTAAAGGTTTCTCGAGGATAGCGGGTGAAACTGCTGCGCGCAGGTAGTTTATTAAATGATTTACGTAAATTAATATGGAAATAATATATGCCAAGAAAAACATTATTATACACTGCAAGAAATAAATAGCGTAAAAAATATGGTATTGTATTAATTGCATGTACAACGAGTACTTAGGTACACCAAACACCAATTCAAAAACTATTCTGTTTAGATTTAAGTAGACTGTTTGATCATGTAATTCATGTACCTACGAGTACGTAATTATAAATGTATACTTATGATGAACAGAAGGATGATAGCTCGAAGATTGTCAAAGTCGTGAATTGAATCTACAGTGCCAGTTTGGAACTTTATTACCACCATCGGCATGAAAAACATAAATTGGGTTTTATATTAATAAATATAATATATCGATGAATTTCGACGAACTCGACAAAATCGTTCGATTATCTATTTACTCGACTAAGAATATTATGTGCTAAGCCGAATGGGTCATAGTATTCATCCTTATCACCATAACACTATCCTAAAACAACTTTTACTATTGGAGTATTGTGACAATCCCTGAAATCGAAAAAAAAATGGCTGTTCTATAAATTTTATCGAATGTCTTTGACAGTTTTCAATTATAATATCTGCGGCTGATTTGGCCTCATAATAAAATAAGTTAATCATGATTAGATGGGTACCTACTATGAGCAGTTTTCGACCCTTTTCTTATAAAAAATTTTAAACTTCCTTTAGAATTCCTTTCTTTCTTGTATTATACTCGTAAAAGCCAAAGACACTTGGTTCAGTAAACTTATAGATGTTGACAATTTCCTTTGCAGCCAACTTCAGCGTGATGCTGCTAGGGATGGAAGTGGCGTGGATGTCACCAGTTCTCGTGAAGTTGAGGGATGTGAACCAGACGTCTCTCGTGCGACCAATCACTGAGGAGGACGGTGCTTGGATCGCGTCACTGTCTGCTGTTGGTGGCTTGCCTGGTAAGCCTGATGAGTTACGATAAGTACCTAGCATCGACCATAAACCTTGATGAGGATAGAGCAAATTTTTATAGCCAAACCGTTAATCTTAGTCCTCGCCTGCACAGTAGTTCACGGTCCCCCGCGCCGTTATACCACCGCGCCTCTGTACCGCGCAGGCGAGGACTAAACGGTTTGGCTATAGTCCAAAAGGGTTAAGTAATCGCTCCACCGCCCGCTCTCGCTTTAGCCAACCAAACTCCTGCTCTGCCCGCCCCCTACCACAAAAATATTGGAAAAGAATACATATTTGCCTTCATTAGTTCATTTTATTTTGTTAATATAATTTTAAAATTTAATATTTTTTGGCATCTTAAGATATCTTGATTTGTTCTGTATTTGTTACACCAAAAATTACAAGCAAAATTAAATCGTCTAAAAGCTAATGCCACAGCTAGCGACCTCATTGCTTAGGAGCCTTAGGACGATCTCTTCGTCACTTTCTTTCTTTCAGAAGTTAAATACCTACCTACGAGTACATATTTTTGTATTTGACTTTGATACACTGTACCTATGTATTATATTTATTGTTTGATCAATTCCAGTGATGTTCTTCACTGGCTACCTCATCGACCGGCTCGGCAGGAAGCGGTGCATCTTACTAGCCGTCATCCCCCGCCTGGTGATGTGCGGCCTCATAGTCTTCACCACGGAGGTGTGGACGCTGTTCCTGGCGAGAGCACTGTGCGGCATCTCGGATGTGATGAGCCTGTCTGTGGTACCGACTTACGCTTCGGAGATTGCTAGCGTAAGTGTCTAAGAGCTTGCATGATACTAGGTCAAAAGAGTATAATAGTTAATCCTACTGGCTGTGATTCCCCGCCTGGTGATGTGCGTCCTCATGCTCTTTACTAAGGACGTGTGGACGCTATTCCTGGCAAGAGTTCTTAAGGAGATATCGTTAAGAGGCCAATCCCTCTCAGGCAACCTTAGGATGAAGAAAACACGCAGAAAAAATAAAAACTTTACATTGATAAATAAAGTCGTGTAACTCTTTTGTCTCTTTTTATTTCAGAAAGAAATCCGCGGCGCTCTGGGAGCAATAACTCAGATCGTCTCAGCCGGGGGCGCTCTCGTCATGCTTTCCATTGGTCCCTTCGTGTCGTACCTAACTCTGAACATCATCTTCAGTGCTATCATCGTTGCCGTTTTCATACCGCAGCTGTTTCTGCCGGAAAGCCCTTATTTTCTTTATGTTAAAGGTAAATATTTCATTAATTATTTGCATTCAAATGCTGTTGTTAGTAGACCAGGCTTGGTCCGCCCAGCCTGAGCCCTGAACTACTCTACTCTGCTAGTGCTTTTACCTTCGTACGATATGACTTCTACCTTTTTTTTAATTAATCGTTGACAAGTCCCTCTCCCTACTACAAAAATAATAATTAAACAACATCTACTTTTTATATTGCTATCATGAAATAATAATTTTTTAACAGAAATATAAAATGTAGAAAATGTTTTTCGCATTTGGTTATTTGGCGCCACTTGCCTTAGAGTGGATCGGTCTTCTCGTTCCGTCTCTTACACGTTTAATCTTTAATATTTGAAAAACTTCAAAAATCGCCAAATTACGCAATACCAAAAATGAACAAAATTTTCAACCAACAACAACACAACTCGTAACAACCACTTTTAATATTTAACTTAACCCAATTTTTCCAGGCCACAAAGAGGAATCATTAAAAGTTTTAAATTCGATCCGGAACTCAGAAGAAATGGCCCGTGAAGAAATGAAAGAATACTCGCTCAATTGCAACGATTCCGTCAGCAAAAAAGACCTTTTGAAGAACAAAACGACACTCAAAACTATTGGGAAAGTTATATTTCTAGGGATTGGGTTTCAAATGACCGGATATAATGCCGTGTCGCCGTATTTGCAGACGATTTTTGAGTCGACGAACACGAGTTTGAAGCCAGAAATTGCGTCTGTGGTGATCGGATGTATTCAGCTTTTGGGGTGTCTCTGTACCATTTTTTTGACAGATAGGTTTGGAAGAAAGCCTATACTTACTATCACGTTAATAGGGATGGCTATTGGATTGGTAAGTTGTTTCGTTTGATGTTATATTTTTTATTTTACTTCACTTTCAGTTAGATCTTTTTCTTTATTTAAAGTTTCACATTTCCCTGTTGTATTTCCTGTTTTTTTGTGTTATTTTTAACATAAGTTTTTTTTTTTATTAAGTGACGAAACGAGCAAATTGCTCGCCTGATGTTAAACGTCACGTTTGCCCATAACAGGTCTGCGCCACCCAAAATTTTGAACTCGCAGAATTCAAGACCCTGCGCGGCACAGCACTGCGCTCGTCACCCTGAGATATAAGTTGATTAATGTCCCATTTGCCCTGTAATTTCACTGGAAACAATGCCCTTCCAACCGGAACACAGTAATGTTTGCACATTACTGCTTGGCGGTAGAATAACTGGCAAAGGTGTGGTACTTCCCCAGGCGGGGTCTGCAAAAGAGCCCTACCACTACAAGTAGGAATAGAATTGTGATAAATAGAATTGTCTAAATTAGGCAAAGCACCGAATATGCCTCGGGTATTGGAGGTATCCTATTCATAGGCGGCGGTGACCATATAGATACACTTACCATCAAGTGGCCCGTCGTTTATTTAATCAAAAAAAAACCAAACAAAGTTGTAAGCTTCAGTGTTGACTTTTGGACTTAATACTAATACTTATTATGTACCTACTTATTAGCCCCATTCTATAGTTTTTTAGTTAGCCATTTTTTACCATTAATTGTGAATTAGCCTTAAAAAGCCTTTTTGTCCACTTCTGAAAATAATTATATGTCAAATTATTCTCATTTCAGATCGTTCTGGGAGCGTTTTTCAAAATAACTGAAAACAACGTGAAAGTTTCAGGAATTTTGAACTTCCTCCCCCTTGTGTCCCTCATCTTGGTGATATATTGCTTCAATGCAGGTGAGAACAAAATGGACTACTTATTAAATGAAAAATACATGTAAATAACACGCTAGAAATACAGGGTTATTCATAAAGGGTAGGCTAAGCTGAAAAGGGCTCATAGTACTCATCATTATGAACAACTTTTACTATGGGAGCAACTCGAAATTCGCGAAAAAAAAATCAGCTGTTCCATACATTTTGTCGAGTGTTATTGACATTTTTCTATGGAACAGCTGTTTTTATTTTTTCGCGAATTTCGTACTTATTTTGAGTACTATGAGCCCTTAGCATACCGTTTAGCATACCTTTTATGAATAACCTTATATTGAATACGTACCTACACATCAAAATTTGTCTGCTATTCGTTTGGTTTGGAGAAAATCGGATATATAATTATGTACTAAGTAAAGGCGATAAAAAGGTTTTTGCAATGGAATTAGATCCGTCTACCTGTATTTTGACAGTAAGACCCACAACCATTGATGCCCGATCACTTCACTTCACTGTAAGTCAGAGCTTTATAGAGCTGAATAAAGGCGCTGAAACCGTGTTTTATTCACAAATTGAGTCTTTACGATTTCATTTAGCCACTTCCAATTTTAGTCACCATTTAGCCGAATCCACAGATAAGTCGATCGCTCTGTCGTGCGTTAGATTCGTCTCTCGTTCTGTTCGCGCGCCGTCTCGTTCTAGAAGCAATAAATAGGAGAATACATATCTAAAGTAAAGTTTGCTTCGATGTAGATATAGATAGATAAAATCTTTATTGTTCACACCAAAAATTACAGATAAAAACGATCATAAAACTTAAAACTAGTGCAACAACTAGTGGCCTTATTACTAAAAGCGATCTCTTCCAGGGATGTACCTATTTGAAATCCTTAAGTCAGTCTTCATGTACCTAAAGGTTATTAAATCTAGTATCTTCTGTAAACTATACTTATTTTCTTTGAAGTGCATATTTTTAGTGTGTCGTGAGGTTACTTGAGTTTTTATGTGCATATTCTGTGTGTTTTATGTCTTATTCTGGTTTTCAATTAAATACCAAGTGTCTATAAAATCTGCTCGGGCAGAGTGCATAATTTTACGGTCCATAAAATATTTAATAATGCGGTACTTTTGAACATTTTCCCTGCCCTGCGCATATCTTCTCTAATCTTCTTTTATACAAAAATTAATCGCTGTTCGTTTGTCTCGCTAAAACTCGAGAACGGCTGGACCGATTTGAATATTTTTTTTTGTTTTGATCGCTTTAATACAGGAAAGGTTTAAAAGTAAAAAAACAGCGGGTGAAACCGCCGTCTAATATTATAATTATACTTATGATTGTATTTCTTATCTATCTACGAACCTACTTACAGCCAACCCATAATGTGTAAATATAATTATATTAATAAGTAGGTACTTTTTTAACACGCTTATATTAGCTTCACCTGTATGTTTGCAACCGACTCCTTTGGGCGCGATTTTGACCCACTTTAAACGGCCGGATTTCGTTCAAACTTTGTAGATATTATCGAGGATCGATGACAATAAATTATTATACAAAAAAAAAATATATACTTATAAATAAATTAAAATAATTATATGAAGCTAATAAATTGTGTTTTTGCTCCGAACGCGATTTCTACGATTACTGTTAGCTAAGCTGTGACTCGGTACGCGAATTCTGTGACTACTGCTGGCTAAGCTGTGGTTCCCCACGGCTACTGCTACATATTCTGCTACGTGCCGCGTTTGTCAAAGAGCGATGACAATGCGTGTTTTTTAGTTTTTTAAACTATTCTATATTATTATTATTACTACTATAACATATAAATTAAAATTTGCATCACAATATGCATACTCTGATATAATATTATCTGTTTTCTTACTAACCCTTGACGCAAAAACGACAGGTTGTTATAAGTTTGAAGTGCGTATTTGTCTGTCTGTGACATCGTAGCTCCCAAACGGATGAACCGATTTTGATTTTGTTTTTTTTTTTGTTTAAAAGGTGAATTAGTCAGGAGTGATCTTAACATGTTTTGTCGGGTGTTAAAAACCCCTGACAAAACATTTTTGTTTTTTTGTCTGTTTTTTATTTTTTATATTAACTTCCAATTGCCCTTAGCTATTGCTTATTTTCACTATCGGTTATCTAACATACCCATTCTATTTTCCAGGTATAGGATCAATAATCTGGATGCTAATAGCCGAGCTGTTCGACGGCCCCTCGCGAGCCATCGGCGTCTCCTCCGGAGTCTTCTTCACCACACTCTTCATCTTCATCACCACCAACTACTTCAGTGCTGTCATCAATACTATTGGTATGAACATTTATGATGTTACATATTATTTTGAAACTAGCTGACCCGGCAGACTTCGTACTGCCATACGATTTTATGGGAAAAAGAAAAGGGCTGTTTTTAGGGTTTTTCAATATTTCTGAGAGATTTTCTTAATATTTTTTTCTGTAAGAACCTTCTCCTAATAATAACAAATACAACAAAAAAAGAATTAGTGAAATCGGTCCAGCCATTCACGCGCGATGCCGTGACCAAGGAAAACGGGTTTCATTTTTATATATATATAAATAAATGAAATGTTTGACACTATATCATTAGAAAACCCATTCAAAAACTAGATTGGCGTTTTAAGGCAATTTGATAAAAATATAAAAATATGATGATAAATATATATTTTTTTAATGTATCTAAATACAATTTTCGCCAAACTGAATTAATTTAAATTATATATTTATAATTGAATATATCACCTTAAAAAATTATTATTTTCAGCATTTCGAGAATCACGTAAATATCGGCTTGCACAAATTTTACCCATTTTTCGTTACTTACACCAAAAATTCTGCGCTCCACGTTTCCAAGTTTTTGTATATTTTTTTTATTTTCGTTTTTTTACATTAGTTTATTTTAGTAGGACCTAAGTTTTTGACTCTTCTCTATGGTTTCTTTAATATAAATGTAGTTCTTACCTTTTAATTTTTGTTTTTTTTTCTAGGTTCTGCCGCTACCTACTGGTTGTTTGCGGGAAGCTGTATTATCACCTGCTTATTCATTATCGTCTTTATTCCTGAGACAAAAGGTCGAAGTTTCAGTGAGATTCAACAAGCTTTGGGAAGAAAGAAAGAGAAAGAGAATCAAAACACAACTTATTCAATAGAAACTCGATATTAAAACAAAAAAAAATGTCATTGACACTTAAAAAAATATATGGAACAGGTGATTTCAAATTTAGGGTTGGTCCCATAATAAAATTATTAAAGTCCTTTTCGGCTTAGCATACCCTTTCCTTAGAACCCGGTATAAGGCCAGGGGCCGTGACGTGAACTTACAGCTCGAGCCTGAACTGAATCTCGTTAATTGGCTAATTTACAACACAAAAAAACAATTAATATTATTTTTTTTTACAAACTATAAATTATTACTTGCTCCAAAGAAAAACACAGTCATAAAACATAATTGTGTAATATACTTAGGTGTCTTTGTACATTACATTTATGTTCCATCGTAGCACCTAATTAAGTTTGTAACTATATTTTAATTACTGTACGTAACTTTATAAGTATAGACTATACTTAGTTTTCGCTTTTATAAATTAATGTTGAGTTTGCTGGTTTTGTGGCATATTTTGATATTCTATGTTAAATCTATAATTGTGAGCCCATTCATAAATTACGTCACACGAATTTCATGATTTTTGACCCTCCTCCTTCCTCTTGTCCTTGTCACAGTTGGTCACATTTGTGAGACTTCCCCCATCGCTAGTGTGACGTCACATTTTTTTTTAATTTTACATCTACACATTTTTATTCATTTGATACCTAGATATTTTGGATTTTAAACGTGTCGTCACACAACATAAAACCCCTCCTACCCCCTTGTTCCACAATGTCACACTAAAGTCCGATGAGAGGGGAATAGGGGAGGGGGGCACGCTACGTGAAACGTAATTTACGAATGGTACCTAGTTTTTCTATTTATTTCTTGCACTTACATGTTTTAAAGTACCTACATGTTTTAAAGTAAGGTTTGCAGCTTGCATTAAACATTTTGAGTTAAAAATTGTGTTTTTTGTCTAATGAAAATGAGGAAACATTCAAGCATTATACAAAACCTTGAACTTTTTGCTTAAAAGAAAAAGAATACTATGTAAAGAGATTTTTATAAGCTACTTATTAAATAGTTTTAATTAACCTGTTATGCATACTTGTACACGTGTATTTATCTAATTATTTTTGTAGCACATTTCACACGCTGTTACGTGCTGATAAAAGCATAAAATAAAGTTTTTTTTTATTTGGATATTACGCGGAATATATAAAAATGTATACACAATTACACACCTTTCTGTAACACCTTGTATCCACATTATTATTTGCCATTACCAGCTACTAAACCAACGACCTAAGCAAATAAAACCTAACTACAGTTTATTTGTATCAAGTATCGTTTGCTAATTTTATTGCATTACTTACAGAGTTTTCAATTACCGAATCTTTTATTTAGTTGGGAATTTACTGCAAGGACAGTTTCGGATTATCTTTATAGTGTTTATTTAGATGATAAAAAGAAAAAGCTGGTGTGTCATACATAGTAGTTTATGCAACTGTCATATAATGAAGGGTATTAAAACACGAGTGTGTTTATGAAACGAGCGGAGCGAGTTTCATAATAGTAACGAGTGTTTTAATACCTGTGTTATATGCAGTTGCATACACTACTTTATCTACACTAATGCTGTTACATTCTACTTATGTTTCCAATACTTGTGTTATAATGACTACTGTTATAGCACAGACAACATTTAAGCAATTTCACACGATGTTATAATATCCACATCGATGTCGTAATGAGTCATTATAACATCGCGCTCTCGCTCCTGATTGGCCGCCCTGCGCGCGCATGCGCGCTCGCTCCTGATTGCGCGCCAAGTTCACTGTGACATTTTGTGACATATTGGAAACATAAGTAGAATGTAACAGCATTAGTGTAGATAAAGTAGTGTATGCAACTGCATATAACACAGGTATTAAAACACTCGTTACTATTATGAAACTCGCTCCGCTCGTTTCATAAACACACTCGTGTTTTAATACCCTTCATTATATGACAGTTGCATAAACTACTATTATTTAGATGATAAAAAGAAAAAGCTGGTGTGTCAGCTTTTTATCGGATACATTTCGGAGAGTGTGCTTCTGATCTACATGATCTTATACTTCTGGCCCGTTCTTCTATCGGGCCACCAAGGGCACAAAAAGGCGTCATCGTTTTATGGTTCACATACGTAAAACCCGAACGCAACGCTTTGACTGCACATTCATTTTGTGAACCGCACGAGTGTGGAATGATCTGCCTGAATGGGTGTTCCCCGATGGTTATAATGGGTGTCTTCAAGTCGAGAGTGAATTGGTATCTTCTAGGCAAGCGTGCTCCATTGTAGGCCGCATCGTTGCTTCCCATCAGGCAGGATGGCGGTCAAACGCAAGCTTATTTTTGAAGAAAAAAAAAGCAACTAGGAAGAAGCCCGAATATTCGATAGAAAAGTGTAGGTACGCCATTTTCACACGTGACGGACGTAGACGTAGGTATAATAAATTAGGTCGGGTAAAAAGTCTTTTCGCATTATACCTAGTTGAACTTGTAATAAAATATATTTGGCTGTACTATTTGTATCGGGCTGGTTTTGGTATCATTGAAAGTTTAAATTTTAAAGAACATAATTCCAAATTCAAATTAGGAAAATGTGTGATTTTCATTTTTTTTTCGTACTGTCAAGATGAGTGAATCTAATGAAGAAATTCGATACATTTTAAAATTTTACTACAAAAAAGGTAAAAATGCAACGCAAGCCGCGAAAAAAATTTGCGATGTTTATGGACCTAGTGCAGTGTCTGTGAGAGTAGCACAAATTTGGATTAAGCGTTTTCAATCCGGAAATTTTGATGTCAAAGGTGCACCTTAGGTCGCCCTATTACGGATAAAATGGATGCCATTTTTGAAAAAGTGGAGCAAGATCGGCATATCAGTAGTTACGACGTAGCTGAAGAACTGGGAATTGACCACAAAACAGTTTTGGCGCATTTGAACAAAACTGGGTACACAAAAAAGATCGATATTTGGGTACCTCACGAGCCCACTTCAGCCCACTGAAAGAAACCTAATGAACCGTGTACTCATTTGTGATTCTTTATTACGAAGTAATGAAACCGAACCATTTTTGAAGAAGCTGATAACTGGTGATGAAAAGTGGATCACGTACGACAAGAACGTGCGAAAAAGGTCGTGGTCAAAGGCCGGTCAGGCTTCACAGACTGTGGTGAAACCCGGGTTAGCTCGCAACAAGGTGATGCTGTGTGTGTGGTGGGATTGGAAGGACATTATTCATTATGAGCTGTTACCACCAGGCAGGACCATCGATTCTGAACTCTACTGCGAACAACTGATGAGATTAAAGCAAGAAGTTGAGAGAAACCGGCCGGAATTAATCAACAGAAGGGGGTGTGGATTTTCATCATGATAACGCTAGACCTCACACATCTTTAGCCACTCAGCAAAAATTAAGAGAGTTTAGCTGGGAGGTGTTAATGCATCCGCCGTATAGTCCTGACCTTGCACCTTCAGATTTCCATCTGTTTCGGTCTCTTCAGAATTCTTTAGGTAGTGTCAGGTTAACATCACGAGAGGACTGCCAAAACCACTTGTCGCGGTATTTTGATCAGAAGTCCCAAAATTTCTATAGCAATGAGATCATGTCCCTACCTACAAGATGGCAAAAAGTTTTCGAACAAAATGGTACCTACATACTTTAGTTAAATGTAAATAAACTATTTTAAAAAATGTTTTGAATTTTCTCAAAAAATGCGAAGGAACTTTTTACCCGACCTATTATGTTAACGTAAAAAAATACGTAATGATGTGTAAAATACTACGTATTTTATAGGTCAGAATTTGAGCTAGCCCTACTGTTATCTTGCTCTTTTATAAAGTTTTTTTTTTTAAATTAGACTGATTTGTATTTGTATACAGGGTTATTCATAGAGGGTATGCTAAGCCGAAAAGGGCTCATAGTACTCAACATTATGAACAACTTTTACTATGGGAGCAACTCGAAATTCGCGAAGAAAAAATTAGCAGTTCCGAGTGTTATTGACATTTTTCTATGGAACAGCTGTTTTTATTGTTTTCACAGTGATACTTACCCGACGATATAATTATGCACACTTAAGATAAATGTGACTTTGAGATTAAAATTACGTTTATTACTCCTTTTGTTTGACAAGACATATTAGAGGATTTGCGGTGGTTGGCGAACACGTGAGCGGAGTAAAATTAATGTGGAAAATGATTTTTGGTGTTAAGAGTTTTGTGTTACGACAGATTCTGATTGTTGTAGTGGGTGAGTAATATTTTTTTGTTTACAAACAACATTATTATAACTTATTTTTAGCTATTTTATGACTTTACATAAATTTTAAATAAGGTATTTCACTAAAAATATATACCTAACATATACTTAGAACTAAATCTCATTGAAATAAATAATGGCAAACAAATGTAGTAAAACGATAGATTACTAAATTTTGTATACATTGTTGGTATCTTTTTGGTTTTGGGAAAACAATGGCGTCGTAAAAATGCTGCAAAATTAAGTAACATAGGTACGGTATCAGAAGGCTTTAGATCAAAGACCTCATTAATCTATGTTGTAAACACGTGTAAGTATTGTGTATCGCGCAGAGATGATCCATAAATGGAAGGCCCAAGTAGATTTTGAAATTGTTGTTTTTCTTTTTTTTATCTATGGTTTCAGCAAACTTCACATACCTCTGCTTTGGGTTAGAAACGGGCTGGCCATCGCCAGTCATAGCCAAGTTAAAGGACGTGAACCAAACTGTCCTGCCTCAGCCTATATCGGATCATGACGCGGCATGGGTGGTGTCTAGTGGGATACTTATCGGTGCATTTGGTGTGTACCACTGTTTAAATCTACTCAATCTTTAGCTAACCCGCTGCTAAGATTTATTTTTTCATGATAATTGGGAGACGAGACGAGCAAATCTTTCGCCTGATGTTAAACGTCACGTTTGCCCATAAACAGGTCTGCGCCACGCAGAATCTTGAATTCTTAGAAGTCAAGACCCTGTGCGGCACAGCACTGCGCTCGTCACCCTGAGCTAAAAGATGTTTAATCTCCTATTTGCTCTGAAATTTCTCTGGAAACAATGCCCTTCCAACTGGAACACAGTAATGATTGCACATTACTGCTTGGCGGTGGAATAATTGGCAAAGATGTGGTACTTCCCTAGGCATGCTCTGCAACAAAGCCCTACTACTACAAAAATTCTGTATTTTTTTTTCTATTACTGCTTTATTATTTTACTTTTACAGTTTTGTTACTTTTTACCGGTTCCAGTCATGTTCTTCTCCGGCTACCTAATGGACAGACTAGGCAGGAAGGTATGCTTCATATTAGTGACCCTGCCTCGCCTCGCAAACTGCTTGCTTGTGGTCTTCGCGACAGACGTCTGGATGCTGCTCCTCGCCAGGTCTCTGAACGGAGTGTCAGATGTGTTCGGGATGTGTCTGGTTTTCACTTACACTTCGGAGATTGCTAGTGTAAGTTTTCTGTAATGAATGTGAAAATCTTGATTCCAACCGCCAATCCTGAATCATCACTAAAAAAAAAGTGGTTGCATATTTGTTGAGAGCCATCGACATTTTTCTATGGAACAGCTACTTTATTTTTTTCTCGATTTCGGGATTGATGAGATGGGTAATGATGAGTATGAGCCTTTTTAGCCTTGGACCTTTTCCTTAAAATCCTACGTATATAATAGGATACATGAACTAAAGCATATTGTTTCTATTTCCAGAAAGAAATCAGAGGAGCCCTAGGCACCATCGCTCAGATGTCGTTCGCTATTGGCACCATGATCATGTTGACCATCGGACCGTTCCTGTCCTACCTCACGCTCAACATTATGGTCACAGTTATAGTGGCCGTACTATTTGTACCTGTCCTGTTCTTACCTGAGACACCCTACTTCTTATATTCTAAAGGTAAGGGATTATCATCATCCTACTCTTATCGTTTTATGTGCGTTTTCTCCATTCATCTCTATCATTCGTCATATCTGGATTCACTACCTTTTAATTCATATAATCTTTCATACAGTTTATTCAGCTCTATAGTAAGAGGTATGTGGCCTGTCGGCAAACTTCTTCGATGTTTGATTCTTCATGAAATTCTAAATAGGTCAATCTGGCTTTCCTGAAATTTTATCAAGTTCCTCCTTACATAATCCTACCAACCAATCTACTCACCACTACTACATCATTTTCTCTTCTGCCTCGTTTTCGTCTTTTCTTTAGATTTAGCATTTCATACCTGCCTTCCACTATTAATAAATTGCACAAAAAACTAAAATATAACTTTCAGGTCGCAAAGAAGAATCCATTAAATTGCTAACCTACCTCCGAGGGTCCAAAGAAGAAGCATACGAAGAGATAAACGACTACTCAACAAACACCACTTCCATAGACAAACTAAAGATATTTAGAGACAAAACCATGTGGAAATCTCTAGTGAGAGGCATCTTTATGGTCATCGGCGCTCAGCTCACTGGATATAACTCTATCTCTTTTTATCTGCAGTCGATCTTCGCTTCTACTCGCTCTAGCGTGACACCAGAAATGTCTTCTTTGATAATTGGATGTACAGAACTTCTAGCTTGCTTCTGTACTATTTTTTTGACAGATAAATATGGGAGAAAACCCGTTTTGACGGTTTCTCTGACCCTGATGGCAGTTGGAATGGTAATTTAAAATACTTTTTTATTTTTTAGTTTTTAAACAATTACATAAAAAAAAAAAAAAAAAATTTGGCAGGCTTGTGATACTTATTAGCCATAGGTAATATCTAGAATATAATCATTGTGAACAACTTGTACTATTGAATCTTGAAATCGCGAAAAATCAGCTGGTCCCATAGTAAAAGTTAGTCGTGCCTCATTATTTCAATGTATGTTACTCAATGACGCAAAAACGACTATAAAATAGATTCGAATGAAATTTGGTTCGGAAGTAGCTTGTATCCTGAATTATGAAATCCCTCAAAATTTATTGGAAAATGGGTGAAACTGCAGGGCGCAGCTATTAATTTGAAATACGGTAATTCTCAAAAATATCTGTTTCAGCTTGGCTTGGGGTCATTTTTCTACCTCAAAGAACAGAACTACGTCATACAAGGATTCTTGGACTACCTTCCTCTACTGTCGATCATGCTATCTATATTTTGCTTCAATGCAGGTACGTATATTTTTAACAATAAAATAAAATACACGAAAAACACTACAAAACGGAAAAAAACTAGAAATGCAAAAAAAATGGAAATACATTAAAAATACATTTGAAAACCGATATTTGAAGATGAACATCCGCGAGGTAACGCCTAATTCAATAAAATGTAGGTACTCGTTTATTGTTTCAGGCATCGGCAGCATAATGATGATATATATCGCCGAGCTTTTCGACGAACCCTCTCGAGCTCTAGGGGTTTCTATCACCGTCTTCGCAGCCAGTATCTTCACTTTCCTCGTCATCAGGTACTTCGCTGCAGTAACCTCAGCCATCGGACCCATGGCCACATACTACGGATTCAGCATTGGCTGCCTAATCATGATTGGATTCATAGCTTTCTGCCTTCCAGAGACGAAGGGCAAAACGTTTAGTGAGATACAGAAGGAAATTAAAGGAGACGATAAAAGACTAAGAGAAGGTAATGAAGAAAAGAAAGGTGGTAACGATAAATATGTTACGAGTATGTAAATGAAAGAGATGGATAGAGAAATAACGATATTTAAGGATTAGCAGAGTGAAAACGAGAGATGTGTTTCTAGTAGTAAAAGACGAAAGACAAGAAATAATGATCTTAATATTACAAACGAGAACGACAGACAGAACGACGAACAATATTATATTTAATAAGTTGTTGTATGTATAGAATCCAAAATTAGAATGTAAGTGAATAATGAATAATAATACGACTTATAACTACAGTTTTCTGGTTCTTTAATTAAATTTTAAACTAGTAGGTAATTTCGCATGGTGCATTCAAAAATAAATTCTGCACAATTTTAACCGAATTTCTATTTTAAAACTACAGACCAAGATAAAATCGGTCGAATAAAAACTTCCATTGTGGTGAACTCAATATCTAGTCGTTCTACTGTAGGCGAAAAGCACGTACTGCCTAGTCTAGGAGATATAGTACTAATTAAACAAGGTTTCTAATTTATTCTCGTTCTGCTTCGTTCGTGTTTGTGTATTTCATGGATTAATTTATGAGAGAACAGGGACGCATGTTCTTTTAGTTTTTGTTGGTAAGACGTTTACTATTAATCGATTTTTAACTAATCTTGAAATTTGCAGTCTATATTTTAAGTTCTGTGCGTAGTCACTTATTAATATCACATTGCTTTAAAAGGCGTTATTGTATAAAAGTAAGGGTTTTAATTTGCCCAGGAGATAACAAATATAACATTTAGTTTTGCAACCATTTTTTACCATCGGGATTATTCGTGTCTTATATTTCTTGATGCAAATCGCTCATATATTATGATGACAACTGGGAATGACTTGTATAAATCGCAGCAAACTTTTGCTGGTCTGCTGTACTTTTATTGCTTTCGTTGAACTTATGGATTTACGTTACGTGTGCTCTGACACGGCTCTTATTTTCACAACGCCTCTACTATTACTTGTATAATTTATCTGTTCTGTATTAACAAGTACAACAAAAAATTAACCTTAAATTAAAGGGTTGATTTGATAATAAATCAAGGATCCTCTTAAAACGTTCACCCAGCTCTCTTACTATAAGTATTGTCTCCGATTTTTCAATCGCACGAAGGCTTCGTTTTCCTTTTGTTCATTTCTGCGTTCACCACAGTTTTATTGGAATTTCACTTCATATTCGCCGAGTCGAGTTTCTTTCTATTAATTTTGATATAATATTTACACAAGTATTATTATTACGAGTATGAAGGTCCTCGTATTTTGTATTGTGTATTTCTGTTGGAAGTTAGAAGGTTAGAAGTGTCGACTTGTCTGTTGAAGCATCAACTTGTAAAAAATTTTTTTTGCAGTATGGAGGGTGTAAAGTTGTGAAATTATACTTTTTTATTATTTTCTTATTTCTTATTTTCAGAAGTTTTTTTTTATCATTATTACAGTTCCATTAAAGCTTACAGTATTTTTGCAATAAAATTAATACATCACTTTCGTCATAGGCTTGTAAATCATTACAGAATTAGGTACTAATTACAAATTTTAAATAAATACAATATTCGCTGAAAATGGCACGATAAAATATACCTACTCGTAAAATAGGACAAAAATTTAAACACAAAAAAAAATATGACGTGGTGGGTGGTTTAACAGCAATTCAATCTATAAAAAATCTTTAAGAAAGCTATCCATTGTAGTCATGAAATTCCTAAACAACTCGTTAGAAATGAACTCCTAAGAACTGCTGTTCTCAGAAACCAAACGGAGTTCCATTCTTGCATAGGACGCATGAGGAATGTGCTAGCAAATCACTTCTTGTAGAACACAGTCCGACATAATATTAAATTCATCAATGTTGCGAAAACCCAATATAACCTAAAATTTATCAACTATTTCATCCCTTTTCCTCCCAGCCCCTAAAGAAGTCTGTATCTCCGCGATCGACTTCCCCTTCGTCTCTGGTATACAGAACATGACAAACAAACAGAACAGCACGCAATTAACACTGAAGAACCAGTAGGTCGCTGCTGGGCCTATAGAGAATATCAGGAGTGGGAAGTATTTGGTAGCAATGAAGATAAAGATGTAGGAGAGTAGAGAAGCTATTGAGAGTCCGATGCCTCTTGAGCGGTCGTCGAAGAGCTCAGCCGAGAGCACCCAGTTGATGGAGCCGACGCCTGGAAGAAATAAAAGCAGGTTTAATTTCGTTGGCATTAAAGTCTTTTGCGGACAGGCGCGTGGTGGTCACAATTGAACGCTTTTTATACCCTAGATAAGTCCTAAAGAAAGCTGGTAGGTATTGTTTTGGTGTATGGATCTACTGTCACTGTTCTCATAACATATAAAATATTCTCTTTTAGATCTTGTTTCTTGGCTTGATAATTTTTTTTTCTAAAATCATCTTTTCCTAAAATCTGGGGCTAGGGATTTTTAAAATCTTCTAAAATCTGGTACGTGAGTTCCTGTGCCCGAATGGGCAAAGGAAAATGAATTTACCTCGCTCATAGGCTACATTTAAATTTACATACATTTGTAGACCTAGTTGTTATCCAATGTGGGGTCTGCGTTTGGCCCCACCCTGTCTAATATTAAGCCACAATCCCTTAATCTTACCTGCACTATAGCTGTAGACAACCAGAATCAGTGACACCAGGGGAACAAAGTTCATGACGCCGCTGATCGGACCGCTGTTCTTCACGAAGAAGAAAGCTCCCAATCCGAGCTGAAATAAGAAAATTACAAAAATACAAGTTGTAGATTGTACCAATTATACAAGGTTATTCATAAAGGGTATGCTAGGCCGAAAAGGGCTAAAAAACTTAAAAAAAATCAGCTGTTCCATACATTTTGTCGAGTGTCATTGACATTTTTCTATGGAACAGCTGATTTTTTTTTTCGTGAATTTCGGCTTGGTCTCATAGCAAATGTTGTTCATAATGATGAGCACTATGAGCCCTTTTCGGCTTAGCATGAAAAAAAGAATGAAAAAAGAAAACCATTTATGAAAAACCCTGTATTAATAAGAACTTTGTTAAGTATAAGTTGTAGACCCATTTAAAAACCGCATGACAACACGGAGGAAAGGCCTAGAAAAAAAGCAACAAACAGTCGAATTGAGAACGGTCTCCTTTTTGGAATTCGGTTAAATATGTGAGGTTACTGTTTTATATATTGATGAAATATATTGAAATCATAATGACAGGAAATCAGACTTGATTTCCTGATAAATATAAGGAACATTCTCACGAGTAAGTGAGTATCATATTTAAACAAGTTTCGAATATTATGCACTTAATTAATAACAGGATACAAAACTAGTATTTGTTAACTTCAAGTTAACTTGGTTCAAGAATAGCCTTGAACTTTCGGCTTGAACTTTTTAACAACAAGCAGCAAAATAAGATAAAACCTTCTTTGGTACAACCTTCCTAACAATTGTGGACCTGTTTGGCTTAGCGGTAGTATATCCGCCTTATAATCCCGAGCCCCCGGGTTCGATCCCTAGCCGAGTAGATGTTTGAATAATGAATTTGAATATCTGTTCTGGATCTAGGTGTTAGTGAAAAAAAATGAAAAAAAAAAAATGAAAAATAGTTTTTAAAGCACAACCATCATCAAATAAAAACAGTACATGAAAAACCAGTCGCTAACTAACTTATGTTTATGGTAGTTGTCCTCGTCTTTGTGTGTGTTCCATGGCATCTCCGACACAGGGTATCCTAGTGGGGAGCTATGAGTGTGAAACGTTTATGTTTAATTAGTAGACCAAATAGACCGAAATTTATGCTTACCATCCCCAAAGCCATTCCACTGATGGTGACCGACAGTATAGTCTTCCGTCCGAACCGGTCCGTCACCATCGTGGTACAGAAGCTGGCGAACAGCTGGATCATTCCGATCACCACTGATGATACTTCTGGCTTCACGCTTGACTGGGTTGATTCTGGAAAATCGAGCGTAAATAAAAGAACAGTTGTAAAATGGCTACAATGATCTGATAGCGCCTGAAAGTAAAATTATATGCGCGGACCCAAACGTAATGAAATGAAATTGTATACGTTTTAGAACTGATATCACTTTTGAGCATACTTTTATCAGAGTCCTGGGCCAAGATCATTAATCACGAATTATAATCACTTTCTGCAACTTTCTTCACCCCAAAGAATTCTTTACCCCGTCATTATTTTAGCACATCTTTTTCCTCGGAAAATGAAGAGAATCTGGTAAATTGCGAGTAAAAACGTTTCTTCTTCTTCTGTAAGTGCCTCTCCATTTAGCCAGCTTCTTTAAGTTATTTTTAACCAGCGCGAGACGTTGACGCGAGTTTTTTGAACTCGTTTAGCTTTAGAATATGAGGAAAGTAAAACAGAAGATCAGATCAGAAGGTGTCAGAGACTTACCTAGAATGGTCTGCAGATAAAACGACACGCTATTGAACCCGCTCAGCTGAGCTCCAGCCCCCAACAGCACCACGATGCCGAAAGACTTCCAGAAGGTCTTCTTCTTGAGGATCTCCCGACTGATCTTCACGTCCGAGTTGTTGGCGGCGTACTCTTTCATTTCCTCGTGGGCTTTGGCCTCGGACCCTCGGAGGAAGGTGAGTACTTTCAACGCTTCTTCGTTTCGGCCTAGAATTTAGATGAAGAACGAACTTGTAGTATAGGTATATAGTATGTATGGAGAATTGGAGATATATATAGGCTTAATATATGGTATTAGACAATGTCTTCTAATTAAGCGTGTCTATTTGTGTTTTATATTCACAACATTATTATATCACTTTTGACACCCTTGGACATCACAAGTTTCTTTCCTAGTGGATGTCCATAGAGTAGTACTGTAAGGATGTCTATCTACAATGCAGAATTGTAGACAGACAAACACTTGTCAAGGTCACTCTTGTCTCTCTTGTCACACTCTTGTCACTCTTGTTTGTCTGTCTATAATCCGGCGTCTGATTCTGATTCTAATTCTGATCTAGTAACAGAAATATGTTTTAGGTATGTTCTAACATATGTTTAACACTTATTCCATGTAGACTCTACGTCATATAGATAACAAACCCTCCTATATTAAATTTCTGGGATTGGTTTAGGCTGTGCGTTGATGTCTCTCTGGCTTAGCATACCCTTTTCAAAACCCCGCATAGATTATGCCATGGAGTTACAATAATCAATGAGTAGACACGCCGCCACGGTGAGTGAACCCACTCCCTTGACCCATTGACCCTGTTTGAGAAGCATTTGAGTTTCTCACGTCACTATCTGATCAATATTTCTTTCATAATTATTTAATATTGATTCAGTTGGAAGCCAAATCGAATTAAACATATCTGGCGCTAAAAAATATGTTACTGTTCTTCCCCATTTATATGCCATTGGCCTTGAATCACGACATACTGACACCAAATTAGCAGACAAACGAAATCATGGTTGTCTTATATTTGTACTGTTACTTTATTCTGCGTTTGCAACCCTATCGGCTAACTTCTCCAATGCTCCATGCTGGCTTCATGAATTTCAAAATGGGCATATCTGGTTTTCTTCAAACTCAAGGTGGCATCGCTCTGGCCTGCGATTTTCGAACTTTCTGCATGATTTTAAAGCCAGATGAGTGAACATTTATGTTTGCTAACATAAAAATTCGTATGGACTAATTTACACTAAAATCTGAAGTTTAATCTAATCTGATTGCCCGATTCTTCGGAATTTACTGCTAAAGTTAATTATCATAGATGCAATAATTATGCACCAGCCGCACCGCAGGTAGGTTTTATAGGTAGATAGTTTTATAAGCGCGTAGATTCAAGGTCTAACATATAGGTAAGTGAATGAGAGATATGTGTCTAGGTAATGATGATTGCGTCAGATCTGACCAATAATGACAATAACAAATTTGGCGTGGAAGTGGTAATGACTATTAGAGAAGATGAACTTGAACGTCGGTTAGATACGTTTGTTTTCAAACGAAAAATAAGTCCTAGGAAAGTAAACGAGGAGTCTTCTATTCAAGAAATAAACTCTTAAGTTAAGTAGTGGTTTCCGCGACATATAATCATCCCCAGGAGCTCATCCCCACTATTACCACCTAGGATACTCTTTCCCATTACCGTTTTTCATCACCGCGCAGTTTCACGGTGCAGTATATTATAATAAAATCCTCACCTTTTGAAAATAAGAAGTACGGGCTGTCAGGAAGGAAGACCAGCGGCAGTGTGGTGACCACAAGGACGACAATGTAGATCGTGTTCAGAGTTATGTATGAGACGAAGGGTCCCACACTCAGCATCGTTACCACACCGATAGAGCACATGATCTGAAGGATGGTGCCCAGAGACCCTCGGATTTCATTCTGAAAGAAAGATACAAAAACTTGAAACAAAAACAAGCTCATAGCATTTATCATTTTGAATCATTTTTGCCTCAACTATCAGCTATTCTACCTAAAAATTCAATAACACATGGATCAGCGAACAGCTAATCTTTCTTGCGATTTCAGGGTTGGTAACCTATTAAAAGTTGTTCATAATGATACTTTTCCTTACAATCCTGTATTAATAGCCCTTATAAAGAATCCCATGTTAAGAATGAAAACATTCGAAAATTGTTAAGTTTTAAAGTTAATGTTAAAACTTAATAGCAAGGTGTTTAAGGCCAGTGGCTGACAAGTGATTGTTCTCGTTCTCCTTCCTTCCTTTAACCCTGGTTTGTCTACACATGGAGCAATGAACTACGGCGGTGCAAACAAAGACGATGACAAAGGAAAACATCTCAGCCATTTCGCTTCCCAACCTTTGTCAAGGTAGAGAAAGGTAGGGTTCTTAATCAAAAAGTTAAATAAACACTCGTGCAAAATATTGTTTTAGGATTAACACAGTTTATCACAACGGTTATTAGAACAACAGGCGTTTAACTTTGCGGAAGTGTTGGAACACGCTATTTCTGTTTTTTCAAATCTAGATGATAGGGTTACGATATTTGTAAAACTAAACGATTTACCTACTACATACACTTACTGTGATGGAAGTCACACTGGACATTGACTTTATTAAAGTACAAAAATCGCCGTAAAAACCCGTTGCTTTTGCGGAATAAAATGTAACCTAAATGTTAAATTCCATCTTTTATAGCTCATCCAAATCCCTTCACCTGGTTTTTGCGTGACCTGACATCCAATCATTCATTTCATTTCATTCTTATCATCCTATTAGTAGGATAGTAAAATTCCACACTTACACTAGCCACTTCAGAAGCATACATAGGCAGCACAGTAAACACGAACGAGTCCGCCGCTCCCAGCATGGCTCTCCCCAGGAGTATCATCCAGACGTCTGTAGCGAACAGGTACAGGAAGCCCACAGCTATCCGCGGCACGCACGCCAGGAATATCGTGTACTTCCGGCCTATACGGTCTACTAAGAATGCTGCTAGTAGATTGGCTGAAATTGGAAACGTTAATGTTAATATCTCTACAATTTAGAGTTGTAAACCAATTTAAGAGTGACCGAGCATTGTATTATGTGAAGAATCCAAGGTTTTTATCCAAAACGCGATCAACCGCATCGTCACTGAATCCAGTGACTCTATGGATAGAAAAACAGCCCACCATTTCGTTAGACTCCTTTGATTAGTCCATAATTTTCCATTTACAAACAGTAACGTGTAGGGTTTTGGAGTACAAAGTTTTTATTCGTTCCTCTGATAAATAGCCACATGCAAAGAAACAGCTAACAGTTATTAGTCTTTGTAGGGTAGTAGTTCTGTGCAGTGTATTTCTGGGGGTTTGAAGTTTACTATTCTGGGGGCAACTACTACTGTTGCACCTAAACGTTTCGCTTATCATCATCAGCTTAGTGCCATGCTCGTTGCTTTACTAAATGAGACTCAACTCTGAACTCAACCTTTAATCATTCTACTGCTGTTAGACCAAGTCTACCCTCGATGGATCATTAGGCCATATTCCACCAGTTTTCCATCACTAATTTGGATAAATACCTATTACCCATTTTAACAATACTCAAGTAACTTACCAGCCATTCCAGTAAGGAACCCGATGGATACGATCCAGGAGCCCTGCTCCTCAGTGATGGGCGCCGGCAGCACCGTCTCTGTGGCATTTCGGAGCTTCACCAGTACTGGGGACGGCCACACCAGGCCCAGACCGGTGGCTAGGACGCTGAGGTTTACTGGAAATAGGAGACAAAGAGATAAAGACTGTGAGGGCATCATTGGTAGCTTTATCCCTTTGGTTTTTAGCAAAGAACTGCTTTTATGGAATGAAGGACTAACAAATATAAGTTAATAAAAGTTGTTTATAATGATGAGTACTATCAGCTCTTTTCGGCTAAGCATACCCTTTATGAATAACCCTATATATGTACTACATATTCCAGGGTCCATACCATAAGTTCTTAACATTAGCCGAAATTGTATCGTCTTTCGTCTCGCTCTGTCAGCTAGAGAAAAGGCGAGACAAAAGGCAACGCAATCCAATTCAGGCACGCGCTAAGAGCTCATGGTACTAGCCCAGTTAGATTGTAAACCTGCCTACGCATTTAACTCTAACTACAATTAATGCTTGCCCAACACAAAGATTAAATCCTTTTTATCACCTATCCAGTCCAGTCAATAGATTTCACGTTGCACAATTTCTATGTATCGGAACGTACTGTTACATATTCTGTGGCCTAATAAGACGAACGACCTTTGTTAACCGATTGTTATCCATGAACTGCCATGAACGAACATTGAGAGTTATAGGGCTGCCAATAGCACAGGGTTATTAGGAAAGGGTATGCTAAGCCGAAAAGGGCTCATAGTCCTCTTCATTATGAACCACTTTTACAATGGGACCAACACGGTATTCGCGAAAAAAACAGCTGATCCATAGAAAAATGTCAATGACATTCGATAAAATGTCTGGTGTGGTGTTCCATACATTTTATCGAATCAAAGACCTTTTTCTATAGACAACTGACAGCTAATTTTCTTTTTCGCGAATGCCGTGTAGGTCTCATAGTAAAAGTGGTTAGCAAACGCTTTCCTTGCAACCCTAATTGAGTTTCAGTTTTCCCCCACACCTAAATATACAATTTTTATTTTTCCAAAGCTTGACAACCCTATTTGAGATGTAACTATATACCGTGGACGTGGAATCACTATTCAGAGACATGATTATGAAATTGCCGACTTCCCTTCACTTGTTAGTACGGTTTGGTACGTCATACACTATATACTACTATGCTATAAATAACTCGGGCGAGAAAATTTAATACCTAAGTCAAATTGATTTTTTTGAAATTGTGGCAATAATAGCGAGTATGGAATGAATTGATGTATTTTTGAAAACAAAATACTTAAAATTATCTTCGTGAAACCTATTTTGTTTATGTTGTTGTTAGTTTTGGTTTTTTTATTAAAAATTTATTTGGTCGCGGTTTTCAAGATTTTGTAAAACTAACGCACGGCAATTGACTATTAACAACAATATACATAGATTAACAATTATACAATCGGTTTAGATTTTAAGATATTATTCTTCTTATTTCAGCCATTTAAAGAATTTAACCATAAAATTAGGCCCAAGTTTGAAGGCTTTTTAAGACAGATCTAAATTTCCTAAAACTATTGGCATCCTTGTCTATGGCTTGCAATGATAAAGACAGATATGTATATTTTTAGTTAGTTTGGATCTGTCTTAAAATGCCTTCAAACTTGGGCCTATTAATTGGCTAGCTCATTTAGTAAACATGACCACTGCCCGTGTATGTGATAAATAATTAGTACTTACCTATCTATTTATACCTACTTGATGCTTCCTTATTATAAACGACGATTTTTATACGTAATAGCTGTGATGCCATCGCATCGCAATAACCGGCGGCATCACCGTTTCAAAGTCGGTCGCACCACATTGTGTGCCAGGCCCTTATGTAGGTACAATGTTCACTAACTAGACAAAAGCAAACGTAGACACTTAATTGTTTTTCGCCCTCTTTTGTCTGCTTATTATTGTAGGTGGGTACTTTTTCTATTCTAAGCTAAAAATAGGTATCTACAATACATACATACCGTAGCTATAGTAAGGTTGTAGTGTAAATAGACTGTAGTTTGTTTATTAAAAATAAGCTTAGGTGAATTAGGAAACAAAAGATACAATACTTGTATATATTTAATTATATAATTGTATTTTTAATTTGTTATTTATCACGGTTCATTAAACCATGCGTACTAAATTACAGTATTTAATTCTGTGGTACATAGTGTTGGCTAAAGGATATGTGAAGGATGTAGCCGCTTTCTTTATGGAAAGGTTTCTTTCTTTTATTAAATAATGCGGCCCTACCCCTGCTGGTGGTTATCAAAATTAGCCGAGTGAAATTTTAATGCCAATTCGCAATTCGCTTTTGTTTGTAATTTATGGTGTGAACAATAAAGAGTTTATCTATCTATCTATCTATCAATTTAGCTCACTCCAAAATCATGAAGTTCGAAATTTGAAGGCCAGGATGACATTACCTCGGCTCTTACTTGAGTAAATTCAGATAAACTAACAAAATTACATGAAGTCAGAATCGAACATCGGAGAAGTTAGCCGATAGAGCCGTTATAAGCATAGACGAAATATTTCATCCATGGTATTAAGGAAGTAGTATTTTGCGCGGTCTTGTTTTGCTAGTCTATTGATAAAATAGAAACATTTTAGCATTACAAAAACAGCAATTGAATAGTATTTAACTGAAAATAGAATAGAAAGATAAACATTTCACGGTACAATCTCTAACATAAACGATGTGACTGTAAGTACATGCATATACTATACTTATCATACACCACCATTTTGCTAAACGCCGGAATCGCAAATTGAAAACTTGGTATAATTTGGCAAAATACTGGAAATTATTCACGTCGTAAACAGGACATTTAAAGAATAAAAGACGTGTTATGATTGAATAATGAACAGCTAGGCGTTTGACCTCGGTATGGTCGAAGATGGCAGACACATCTAGCCTGTATGCATACAAATTACAATGCTGCACTCTCACCTAAGGTACTAAGTTCAGAAATTCCCATCAATGGGGAAAGTTAATTGGAATTTCGGGAATAACCCCTTGACAACAAAATCTTAAAGTAAATTCCGCAGCCAGCCACGGAAATTCGAAAAGATAGGATAAACGATTTAGAAGTTACAGGAAGTTACAGATTTGATATGACCGATAAATATTGTTTTGTGCCAACTTTCAGAACCTATTGATTACTTTACGATTTATTCCACTAATTATGTAAATGGCCACGTAATGGTGTGCTTCCCGAAATTTAGTATATAAATTATTATCAGCGGCGATTCTATTTCTTTGCTACTACGGCTCTTCTGTTGAATTTACAATTCTATACCTAAGTCTTTAGTTTTAATCATCTACGACATTTAAGTGTGCCAAGAAATTCAACTGATTATAAGTACAAACTTGCAATGTATATAGGGTTATTCATAAAGGGTATGCTAAGCCTAAAAGGGCTCATAGTACACATCATTATGAACAAGTTTTACTATGGGAGTTATGGGACCAACCAGAAATTCACGAAAAAGAATAAGCTCTTCCATAGAATAATGTCAATGACACTCGACGAAATGTATGTTATGTAAAAGCTGATTTTCTTGCGAAATTCAGGTGAATCCAATAGTACAATGAGTCCTTTTCGGCTAAGCATACCCTTTCCTCATAGCCCTGTATTACAAATTTACAATGTATCTACAGCTTAGATCAAATTTTGCAACTGAATTTTGTACCACTTCCCGATGTCCGATTGATCTGAAATTTGCTATACCTACCTGTCTCAATGACCACGCAATAGAAACCTACTTGTTTTAACAGTATTTTAAAGTATCTTGTTTTCTATAATTCAATTAATTCTGAGATAGCCGCAACTACTTATGAGGTTAATTTGTTTATCAACTATTTATCAACCACTTAGGTAAATAATTACTTCACGATTTGAGCAATTAATGTTGTTGTCATTGATAAGTAGGATGCATAGGTGATTAGAAATCCGTCGAATAAATTAAACAGGGTTATTCATAAAGGGTATGTTAAGCAAAATAAGGCTCATAGTACCTACTCATCATTATGAACAGCTTTTAATATGGGACCAACCCGGAAATCGTGAAAAAAAATGATGTGTTTCATACATTTCGTCCACAGTCATTGACATTTTTTACAGAAATATTTTTAGACATATGGAACTGCATTTTTTTTCACGATATTAGATTGGATATTTTAGTAAAAGTTGTTCATAATGATGAGTAGGTACTTAAGAGCCTTTTTCATTATGATCATACCCATTCCCTTTCCTTATAGGTCTGTTTATTACAAATTCTGTCAATTTGCATCCAGCACTTTATTGACAACACGAAAAAAAGTACCTACAAACACAGAGAAATATAAGAAACATAGTTTAGCAAAAAAATAGTTCAAAATTACTAACCTGTGATCACTACAAGGTACTGCCTTAGCAATGGTCCAAAACATTGAAACATTTTGAACAAAAATATTTTTCACTAGATTCTGATGACTACCAAAATTGATATTTCAATTTTCAACTGTTCCTTTGCATTTTTTCTATTTCTCTTTCTTAACGACTCCTGTATTGAAGCGAACAAAACAAATAAAAAAAATCAAATTAGTTAAGCCATTTTCGAGTTTTTGTGACACCAACAGGAACGCACGGCAATTGATTTTGATTTTCAACACAACACTAAACAGCCACTAAGTATATTTTTTATTAAAGAGAGAATTAAGTTATACAAGTACCCAGCAACATTAAAAACTAGACACTAAAAATTTCCATAAATCTCTATAAATCTAAATTTTGTATTTCAGTTTTGTGACATTGAAAACAACACTGAAATTACCTACTAAGTATAACCGTGATAAATCTCAATTCTTTTCGTAGATGTTCAACAATAAATACAAAATGGACGTGCGTACGCGACGCGACGTGGTTCAACTCCGCTTGAATAGGCACTAGTTTAACCAAAACAGTCAACTTATGCAGTAGCCACAAGTACTTGCCAATAATAATATATTACCACTGGTTTTAGAAGAGGCTGATTTTTAGGGTTCCGAACCAAGATGGTGAAAAGGAACCTTTCTGATACTGCTGTCAGTATTCTGTATTTGCAAACAGACGAACTTTTATACTATTTGAAATCTGCCAATGACAATGCAATTAAAGCTTGTTTTTTTTATATGTTTAATATCATGTTTTTGCATGAAAGAGACTGAAGTCTAGATCTGCTGGCCCACTTTAGATAACATGTGTTAAAAGGTTAGGTATACCGTTATTGACCTACCTTGGTAATTAGTACTAAATTAGTGGCAATAACTAAATTTGGGGTAGACTGATAAGTAAATCATACTTATCATATTTCTGTTTATTTAGGATTTAGAAAGAAGTCAACCAGTTTTAGAGAACCTCCTGCGGGGAAGAACCATTGAGGTGAGACTTTGGTATCTGTCTCTCTGTATGTCACAGCCAATTATCACAGTAACTATTAAAGCTAGCGGCAAATAATTTGGTGTGACGCTAGATAATGTCAACCACTACAATTTGTCGAAGAAAAATATGCTGAGAAATGGGCCTTACCCGAAAATGGGTCCTGAAATGGGGAACTAAAATTTCAAAGACAAGCATGTGGGGTTTCAATTTATTTTTTCCATTTGAACACAGAGGACGCCATAGCCAACTAGACAGATGTGCTAATAACTATTGTCCACTAAGTATATAATATAGTTATCAAGTACAACCCGGTCACTATATCTGTGCACCTGACCTCGTGACGTCATATGTCTAAACTTAACAATAAATATTAAAAAACAAAACAATAACAAAGCGAAAATATCTCAAAATTATCGGGACGTGTATCGGCAATGAAGATGCTAACCGTACTGTCGCACCGGGGAGTGCGCGGAGAGGTGACAGGGGAAGCGGGAGAGGCGCCGCATTCCAGCGAGGTGCACAGATATTGTGACCGGGTTATAGGTACCTATTATTTCTTTCATTTGCCATTTTAATTGTAACTGTTTAACTAATACAATTTAATGAATTTATTTATTTTATATATTTAATTAATTAATTTAATGTTTGTGTATGTGACTGATGGACTTATTTTTGTGATTATGAATCTGTGACATTTGAAATAAATGAATTTGAATTATATCTTCAGAGAACCAATAAATAGAACCGGCTTAAAATCGATCATAAAATCGGACACGTAAGTCGACAAAATAAGTGCGAACCGGTCGTAGTGGTATTTTTGTACCTTGGTACCTACTATTAATAAAGTAATATACAAAACAAACAGCCAACGGTGGTCATTCATGTTTTACTGTTACCAATACGTGAATCTATATTTTTGATGCGAAACTTTCACAATACTTCGCAGTGGTAAGCTGTACATTGCGTTTATTGAACGTGATTATTTCTGAGTATCGTATAAAGACCGCAATGTATGTGTAGTATTTGAATATGTGCTCATCCGTGACAGAATAGTTTTTGAATAGATCTAAGCACAGATTAAGCAATAGTTAGTTTTTCAGAGCTAAACTGATATTGCTTGTGGCATAGTTCCAAAATTTTGTCAACTAACAATTTAGGTACGATCTAGTAAGCGAGTATAGCTGGAGTTGTGTATCAGATACTCGTAGACTTAAAATTAATTTAGCATATCGCCATACAGGGTGATATGGAAAGGGTATGCTATGCAGAAGAGGTCTCATGAGTACCTACCTACCTACTCACCTTTATGAACAACTTTAACTATGAGACAACCCTGAAATGGCATTAAAATCAGCTGTTTATCGAGTGTCATTGTCGTTTTTGTAACAGCTGATTTTTCTCGTGATTTCAGGGTTGCTTCTATAGTGAAATGAAAATTGTTTACAATAATAAGCCGTTTCGGGCTTAGCATACCCTTTCCTCATAACCTGTTTAATCATAGAAATAGGTAGGTTCATCGACTTGAAATAGTGTCGAAGCAACCTTTCTATTTCACCTCCAGTTTTCCTGTTTTTAGACTTTGTAAACTTGTGTTATGATACAAAATAACATTTCCATAATAGGTACTCTTAAATGGGGAAAATTAGATCTTAAATTTTGAGATGAATTAGTTTTATTCTAGCAGTGCGATATCATGGTTCTGGTGACTGTCTCGCCTCGTCAAACTGTTTATACGAACCGAGTACTCGGCTGAAGGCTCTGTCTCGCCACTGTACTCGTTACGTGTAAACAACCCAGATCTCTAGCTATGTTGTCATCGACCAGCATGGAATCATCTTAGAGATATAACGATCAAACGCAAGCCTATCCTACTGATCATACTATTACTGTTTTATATGTGAAAGTTCGGATGTTTGTCATTCAATTATGTAAAAACGGCTGAACTGATTCAGAAGGTAGCTTATCCTGGATTTAAACCATAAGCTACTTTTTATCTAAATAAATAAACGTTTCACACTCATAGCTCCCCACTAGGAATAAATCCTGTGTCGGGGATGCCATGGAACACACAAAGACAAGGACAACTAACACCCAGACCCAGAACAGATATTTAAATTCATCATTCAACATCTGCCCGGCCGGGAATCGAACCCGGGACCTCTGGCTTATAAGGCGGATATATTACCGCTGAGCCAAACAGGCCGAAAATTAACGGTTCTTACAGAATAGCGGGAAACCGCACAAAAAAAATTACCCGTGACATTCAGACAAACGGACGGAGACACCGGACACTCACCATGAAGATTCCTTTTTACGTTTTGGGTATGAAGCAAAATTCTAAAAACTATCGGTACTTTACTTACAAGCTGAGAGGGTATCAGGCAGATCCACGTAAAAAGCACCAAAAAGATTTAATAGAGTAGATAGTAAAATAATTCTAGGCAATACACTCTAAACAGGGTTATACGCCTAAAGCGCTTGTCAAGTATAAATACACTTTGGTAATTGAAAAGTTTTATTCGTCAAAAATTTACAAAATGTACAACAAAATAGGAGGACTTTCTATTGACACACGTGTCAACAAAATATTATTACTTAGCATTATAAAAATAGTTTTTGAACATAATTTTACAGTTTTCAAAACACTTTCTTCAGAACACAAACCTCGTATCTATCGGATTGTCTTTCTCTTAACTTAATTAAATACATGTAATATAAATTCCAGATAAATATTTATTATGTTCAGGTACACACACACATCTAAAATAACATCCAGATATTCTATTTTATTCTAAAGTTCACTTAAACTAAACACACAAAATAGATGTAAAAATAAAAGTATAAATATTTTAACAACACATTTCCTTAGTTTTCTATTTAATAAACTGCACTTCAAATTTTAAGGCTCACTTGCGCCATACTTGGTTAGTGCAGTTAACTCCGTATTAATTACTAACACTAAGTTAAAACCAGATAAAACATTCTTGTTCTTTTAGAATCAAAAAGAAAATGTCATATTAAAAGTACCTATATGAGGGTTTTTAAATTAGCCCTGTATTAGAAATATCAGACTTAGATCTATATATATAAAAGAAAGTCGTGTTATGTTACACTACTTATAACTCAAGAACGGCTTTACCGATATGGCTGAAAATTGGTGAGGAGGTAGCTTAGAGCCAGGAAACGCACATAGGATACTATTTATTCCTATTATACTATTTATTTCTGTTAAATAAATTCGATAGCATTCAAGTGTGAACTGTGAATTGACATAAAACATCAGTCACTATAAAACGAGGTATAACAAAAAAGAATCAGACTTGGAATAACAAAACGACTTATTATACTCTTTGCGCAAATGACAGCTATGTAATGGACGTATGGATGACAATTTGATTTAACAATTTAACAGCTAAACAGATTTTGACGAAATTTGGTATGAAGGTAGCTTAAGCCCTAGGTAATATGTAGATTACTTTTTACCCCAGAAAATTGAACGGCTTTCCGCTATTCTTGCAGGACAGCGGGTGAAACCGCGGGGCGCAGCTAGTTTTTTATAAAAGTTAACTACAAAATGTAGCTTAATTATGTATCTTAACCATAGCCATAGACGTAAGCACAAACACAATTTTTTTGGTATTTCAATTATTTCATAATGGTCAAAAGCTAAATTATGTAAAGTTACGAGCAAGTTAAAGTCTTGTTATTAAATGCAATGCTTGTCATATAAATTGATGGCTTTTTCAAATACCTACTTGGTATTTTAAATAGTCTAATTATACAGATTTTAGCGGCATATCCTCCTGTCTGTTTGTTTGCTTGCATTTTGATGTTCTGAAAGAAAAAATCTGTATTAAATAAACATGCGCCTACCTTCGAATACTTAGCAAATTCTGATAAAATGTACCAAATAAACGTTCAATTAAAAACAGAAGGGTAAGCTGTGTTAAACAGTTGTTTTAACCAACCAGTGGCTGAAATAAAGATATTGAATTGAATTGAATTGAATTAACCACTGGTTAATCTGACGGGAGTTAACTGATTGAATTACAAGAGGGGTTCCCAACCAGTCACACCAAAACGAGTCACAGTGTGACTCGTTTAGACTGGAAGACTGGTTGGGAACACCTCAATTATAAACGAAATGAAAGCGCTGGTAAAAATGCGAACTGCTGATCAAGTGGTGTAAACTAAAACAGTGAGTTTAATCATGGGTTTAAACGGGTGATTCTACTACAGATTAAGCCACGGGGCATAGCTTAACTACAGGGTTATAAGGAAAGGGTATGCTAAGCCGTAAAGGGCGCATAGTACTCAGTATTATGAACTACTTTTACAATGGGGCCAATCCTGAAATCGCGAAAAATAAATCAACTGTTTCATACATTTTGTCGAGACATTGACATTTTTCTAAGGAACAGCAGATTTTTTGCAAATTTTTGGTTGAGATGATGAGCCCTTTTTGGCTTAGCACACCCTTTTTTTAACCCGCATAAGTCCGCGTTTGACCACTAACTCGCCTGTTAGTTAAGCGACGATGTGGTCAAAGATGAAACACGCAGTCTCAGACGATACTTATTCACTCTGACCTTGAGAAGCCCAAGATTACCCTTTTCTAATAACCCAGTAGTTAGCTAAAAATTCCTTCCTTCCAGCCAGCATCTTAACACGCAAAACTTAGAAGATACCTATTCACTCTGACCTTGAAAAACCCAAAGATTACCCTTTCCGTAACCCTGTGCAGCTACAAAACCTCTTACCTCCCAGCCAGCATCTCCTCAATCTCCTGGAAGCTCTTCCCCTTGGTCTCCGGGATGAAGAAGAGAGTAAAGAAGAAGCAGAGCACGCAGCACGCGCCGAACATGAGGAACACAGCGCCCATACCGGTCGCGTCGGCTATTAGCGTAAAGTATCTGGAAGAAACATTGAAAGATAGAAAAACTCTTTATTTTTCACACCAGAAAGACAAGCAAGCACTGAAAAAATGCGCATCTAAATTCTGCTAAAAGAATGATGAATTCACCTTAAGTACGCAATTATATTAGCACCAGTTTTTATGGTGTCAACTAAATAATGATAGTTGTCACCGTAAAAACTGGTGCTAATCATCTAACTTTTGGTGACATCAGTATGCTCCGTACTTTAGGTGAATTCATCGGAATTTCGATGGCCATCTTTCTCTGTGAAAGGATAAAAACGATTGAAACTAGTACAATAACTGCAGATCTTGGCGATCTCTTCCAGGTAACAATATTCTCCATCCTGAGATGTACAGCTAAAAGCGGTATTCAGAAACGTCGTTTACAGACAAGAAGTGTTTTATTTCATCGGGTACAAAATGGAAATACAAATAATTTATAGGAACACAATAACATAATCACATTTGATTCCAAAGACACCCAGACTAGTCATAGACTGAGTCAGGCAGCAAATTTGATCTGAGGGCAGCAGACAGTGACTTCTTACTGAAGTTAAAACAGACACGAAATGGGCTGTTGGGTAGTGACGATGTTGTTGGCGATGTTTATCACGACGACGACAATGACAATGGCAATAATGATTTAACGATTTAGGATCCTATTTACCTTGTAACCAAGAAACACATAATCCAGCAGAAGGTAGTTACAATGGGCGAAGCTAATGCCTTCACTTCGATGGGCAGTAGTTCGCCCATGATGGCCTGCGGCAGGGGTCCCATGCCCACGCAGTTGGCCACGATGAACAGCACCAGAGCAAAGATGGGGGAGGTAACTGATGCAGTCGCTATAAGATTCCCATGGTGATATGGCAACAGTTTTAGCCAAGTATTTACCTCGTAACCAAGAAACACATGATCCAGCAGAAGGTAGTAACAATGGGCGAAGCTAATGCCTTCACTTCGATGGGCAGTAGCTCGCCCATGATGGCCCACGGCAGGGGTCCCATGCCCACGCAGTTGGCCACGATGAACAGGACCAGAGCGAAAATTGGCAGGAAGCTGATGCTCTTCGCTATGGGATTCCCGTTTGAGTCCATGATGAAGTACATGCCGAGAAGACCCTGAGAAGGTAGAATAGGAAGTCAACCTTAGAAGGCAGTTCTTATTTCATCAAAATTACGAGCTGGTTTTAGAATTCTTATGGATTTTTGCTTGTATTTAGGAAGAGTATTGCCGAGAGACTTACGAGACCAAGCGCGGTTCCCGCGGTGGAGATGAGCAGTAAGGGCCGGCGACCAGCGCGGTCCACCACTAGTGGGGTCGTACTCGATGCTAACACCTGCAAGTGGACAAACCCATTTAAAACAATACACTAGTAGTTCTGCGAACAGTGGGCCTAACATAATCCCTGAAGCGAGACTAGCGAAAATGACAGGCAAAAATGGCGTACACTTTTCTATCGAGAAGGTAGTTACTCGTCACGTATTTTTTTAACACGCTTTTATTAGCTTCACCTGTATGTTTGTAACCCGACTCCTTTGAGCGCGTTTTTGACCCACTTTAAACGGTCAGATTTCTTTCAAACTTTGTAGATATATCGAGGACCGATAACAATACACTAAACAAAGCGTGCTTTTTAGTTTTTTTAACTAAATTATTTATTACGTCAAAGTTGTGCCAGGCACACTGTACGCGAGTACCAACATCCACATAAACAAATACCCTGACAGATGAAAATAAATTTTGCCAGTTGTTGCAGAGACGCCTCGCTCCCTCGGTCGTTCAATCCAATAACACTATTGACATTCCAATGGGGGAAGCTACAAACGTAAAAAACTCTTAAATGGTCATAAAAGTCCTTGTTAAGACCAAACTCACCTGTATAACACCAATGATAATCGTCGCCACAGCCGGCTCGAGGGTGGACCCGGCGCTAATAAAGATGTTGGTCATGTAGAAGAGGACAGCGTTGATGCCGCTCAGTTGTTGGAAGATGATCAGGATGACGAGGAGGTAGAACGCTTTGAAGTTGCCGCCGCGGAAGATGTCGGCGATCTGAAAAAAAAAACTGCCACGTTTATACAAAGAATTTAGAAAAAGATTATCTAAACCGAAAAGGCTCATTGATGAACAAAACGACACAACTCTTGCATTAATCAGACCACATTTGGGTTGTCAGTTTTTTTTTTTTTTTTTTTTTTTTTTTTTATGTAATTGAGTGACGAGACGAACAAATCGCTCGCCTGATGCTAAACGTCACGTTTGCCCATAACAGGTCTGCACCACCCAGAATTTTGAACTCGCAGATTTCAAGACCCTGCGCGGCTCAGCACTGCGCTCGTCACCCTGAGATATAAGTTGTTTAATCTCCCATTTGCCCTGTAATTTCACTGGAAACAATGCCCTTCCAACCGGAACACAGTAATGTTTGCACATTACTGCTTGGCGGTGGAATAACTGGCAAAGGTGGCAAGGTGGTTCTACTCTCAAAGGCAGATCAGGCGTGTTCCAACGCGCTGGCTAAGTGAGAGTTGGCGGATGCACCATTCTATTTTTTTCCAGACATACCTAGGCATCAAACACAACCATTGCTAAATTCAGAAATACCGTAACTTTTACTATTGACTAGAAATGGGATAAAATGAGTATCTACTATCTAAGTATCTATCTATCTATCTATCTATCTATCTATCTATCTTCTTGATATTATGATTATATAAACCGGTCGCACCTCAGCTTTATGAACGGATCTCCATTGCAGCGCAAAGTGCTCACTGCTTACCACACCTATTCCAAATAACCCTAAAAAAGACAGTCCAAACATACCGTGGCACTACTAGCAGGGGAGGCGGTGACGTCAGCCTGCATCCGGTCCAGCTCGGCTTGAACCCCCGCCCGGGACTTGCCTCGCAGGGTCTGCAGGCTGTTGGCAGCCGCGTGGGGGTCATCTGAAAATGGTCAGTTTCACTTACAATAAAAGTAGTAGTCATTTATACACACATGCCATGTTTGAACGGCTGAACAGATTTTTATGAAATTTGATGTGGAGATAGCTTATACCCTGGATTAATACAGGGTTATAAGAAAAGGGTAAGCTGTAAAGAGCTCATAGTACTCACAGCTGAAAAGAGCTCATAGTATGAACCACTTTTACTATTGGACCAACTCAGAAATCGCGGAAAAAACTGCTAATTCACACAATTTTGTCGACAGTCATTGAAATTTTTCTATGAAAAAGTTATTTTTTTTTGTGATTTTAGGGTTGGTCCATAGTAAAAGTTGTTCATAATTATGAGTACCGGAGTCCTATATTCATTGCGCTTCAATCTCCGCCTACAGTCTTAAAGAAACTTACTCTTTATCAAATAATACATAGGTGACTCAGGCATCCAGAAAAACGAGAAGCCAAAGACCGCCACGAAGCCGAGGCCAACATATGCTACCGCCCAGTAAGAGATATACGGTCCAATGCTGTAGACGAGTAGGAAGCCGATGGTTAGAAACACTTGGAGAAATGAGCCTAAAGCTCCTCGAACATCGTCCTGCAAAGGAAAATATATGTATCAAATTGGCGGTCTAAGCCCATAAATATCCTTAAGGGTTGCCAGAATTTTACGAGGATAGAATGTATTCGAAAAGAACCGGTTCCTTCTAAGCAAGCGTGCTCCATCGTAAACCGCAGGATTGCTATCCAACAGGCGACATGGCGGCCAAACGCAAGCCTATCACAGATTGAAAAAAAATCCGCACTTGGCCAGCGTGCTGTATTCCACCACGCTGGCCAAGTGCGGGTTGGTGGGTTTACATATGCTTTTGAATTTTTTCTTACGTAATCTCTGGTCAAAGGTAATATAATAGCCCATGCATACATAGCACCTAGCAGCAGTTATATAGTATATGGAATGCTCTGCCCGAGTGGGTATTTCCCGGTAGCTATAATCTGGGTGTCTTCATGTAGCGAGTGAATCGATTTCTTCTAGACAAGCGTGCTCCATCGTAGACCGCAGAATTGCTTACCAACAGGCGAGATGGCGGCCAAACGCAAGCCTATCACAGATTAAAAACCAGCCAAGTGCGAGTCGTAGGTACTCGCGCACAAAGGGTTCCATCTATAAAAACGGCAAAAAAATCACGTTTGTTGTATGGGAGCCCTCTTAAAAGTTTATTTTATTCTGGTTTTTTTTTTAGTATTTGTTGTTACGAGTAAGTAGCGGCAAAAGAAATACCTACATCATTTGTGAAAATTTCAACTGTCTGACTATCACGGTTCATGAGATACAGACTGATGACCGACGGACAGACAGACAGATGGACAGCGGAGTCTTAGTAATAGGGTTCAGTTTTAGCCTTTGGGTACGGAACTCTAAAAAAACTTACCGTAGCGATTTCAGCGCAGTACATCGGCGAGATAGTAAACAACATCCCAGCAGCCAGTCCCCAGAACACTCTGCCAGCGTATATCATAGAGACATTCTGTGCAGCCGCGACTAGCGACCAGCCGACCAACATTGGCACTGTAGTCGAGAG
The DNA here is from genome assembly GCA_949125135.1 of Alcis repandata. Classification (NCBI taxonomy): domain Eukaryota; kingdom Metazoa; phylum Arthropoda; class Insecta; order Lepidoptera; family Geometridae; genus Alcis; species Alcis repandata. Next base: position 2,597,834 of record OX421246.1, on the reverse strand, counting down.
AATACCCCATTTTCTGCCTATTGTGGAAGCGGCGAACCCACCAACCGTTGGGCCTGGACGGACGAAGAAAGTAAAGCCACTTTAAACGTAAAGAAGAAAGAAAGAAAATAAAGTTAAAGGTTTTATAGGGTAAGTGATGTGTGGTGGATTATGTGTGTCCGGTACTATTTACCCTATTTGCATTGATATGTAACTGATTTTAGATGACTCCGTTAATACTTATGAAAGGGTGAGGTAAGTGAAAGACGCATGAATAGATATTGTGTGCTGTACTGCAGAGCTAGCAGAGGGACTGGTCACTTTAGTTCATTTGTAACATAGTTTATAACATTTATGTAACCTAAGTCTTATTCGCTAAGTGTTTGAAGTATGTTAAGGAGGTGATGACTAAAAGAATAGCCCTACAGTTTCATAGATTTCATATTTCAATTAAACTTATTATTTTGCCTGATTTAAATTTTTTTTACTAATTTTTTTTTTGAATATTGATGATTTAAGATGGAGAGTTTGACCTGCGTCATAGCATCAGGCGCTTGCCAGTTTGTTTTCAATTTTCTTCTAAAGTTCCTGAAATTTTGGTCGTGAAAGGAAAATACACAATGGCAACAAATTATGCAGGTGACATAGTTTTAGAGTGGAGTTTAGATTGATAGATAGCGGATAGTCTCTACAGACTACAGGGTTATGAGTAAAGAGTATGTTAAGCCGAAAAGAGCTCTAGTAGGTACTTATCATTATGAACAAGTTTTACTTTGGGACAAACCCCAAAACCGCGAAAAAAAACAGCTGTTCAAATGAAAAATGACAAAGTTACAAAAACATGAAACCGCTGATTTTTTCGTGTTTTCCAGGATGGTCTCACTGTAAAAGTTGTTTGTAATGATGGAGTACTCTGAGCCTTTTGGTTTTTAGCATACCTTTCCTTTACACCATTTATTGTACACACTATAAAATTAGAGTAACAACATTAAGTGATTATGTGTGTGTGTTACAAGTTCTGAAAGTCTTTCGTTACCAAATAGAGCTCCAACAGTCAGCAGTGACCCTATCCAGGCCTCCTGATCAGCTGTGATTGGTTCCTCGAGGGGAGACTCGGCCACGTTCTTCAACTTCGGGTTGACGGGGGACGTCCATCCCATGGAGTATCCCACTACGGCGAGTGAAAGGTTCGCTGAGGAAGAGAAGAAATTGTTAAAGCTACCTGCACCTCGCAGTTTCACCCGCTGTCTTTCTGCGCTGCTTGAAAGAGATCGCTCTTGGCGATCAGGCTGGCAGTTGTTACAGAGGCGTGGGGGTATGACGGCGCAGGGGACTGAGAGGGCGGCGCGGGTGGAGGCCGCGCCACCCGCACAGGCGCGCACTACCGCGCACTACCGCGCACGCGGGGACTAACATAAACGGTTTGGCTAAAGTTATTATCATTTTGTCTGTAATTTCTGGTGTGAACAATAAAGAGTTTATCTAGTAAGTATCTATCTATCCTCAGGTTCAACTTTCCAGAATTTAAAGTATCATCTTTTGGGAGGTCAAAATCGATCGAAATGTCTCATCTTTGAAAACATGTTACCCGAATTTTCTGAGCGAAGCTCAGAATTAAGGTTATATATGTATTATGTACCTATTATAAATGCGAAAGCTTGTGTGTATGAATGTTTGTTAAAACATATGTCCCTAACTTCAGAACCGATTTTGATAAAATTTGGAATGGAGACAGCATGCCCTGGGCTTACTTTTCATCTTCACCGTTTTACTTCACCGCGGAGGTAAAATCTCGGGACACTTGCACTAGAAAATCATAGCAAGTGTTTAATTAACTAAAATCATGAAGAATGATAATGTATGTTTCAGCTGCAATAGCACACTCACACCAGATTAGTCCGCTTGTGTTAATCATTTGCAAAACTTTATCTAGATCTAAAGACATATGGATAAGGTTAACCCCAGTGAGTTGGTATCTTTATTGCATATAATTACTACCTATGTATAATAATGTATACCTACCTAGATTGTCGAAATATTATCGATGCATATCATATTACATCAATAATTTATCATACCTATTTGTAAAAAAAAAATAACACGCGATACTAAAAGTTATACAGGGTGTCTTGAAACAAAATAATGAGTTATTAATAATTTAATAATAACGGGTCTAAATAGACCAAATGGGTTTGCTATTTTAAATAAAAGGGTATGCTAGTCCGAAAATGGGATTGGTACCATGGGACCAATCTCGAAATCGTGAAAAAAAAGCTTTGAAAAAATGTCAAGGGCACTCCAAAATGTATGGAACAGCAGATTATTTTTTTCACGATTTCAGAGTTGGTCCCACAATAAAAACATTATATTTTGATTGAACCAATAGTTTGTTTTTCTCATGTTACACTTTGTTTGTAACCCATGGAGGTCACCGTTAAATAACATTTGTTTATATTTTAAAATGTTTTATCAGAATGATAACCCCATTTTATTGTATGGGGCGAAAACATGGAGATATCAGCAAAGATTCCTATAGCAATTATAATACTTTGATAACCCCCCATAACCCATAATTCGTATATTTGAATAACATGACGATAAGACGTCATAGTTTGGCAAAATAATCCTGATTGCTATTATTTTGTTAGCATAAATTTTATCGACGGGAAAATAATGGGAAGCTTTGATACCTATATTATGCCTATGCCTATGCAATATGCATATTGTTTAGATTTTAGGCCTATGCATATGCATATGCACATGCATAGTATGCATGAAGTGGTAACAGGGATCTAGAAGTTAATAAATAGACTTTTAAAAATTGCTTTTCAACAAACTATTTCAAAATAAAAAAAATCCCGGATATTTTGAAAAAAGTTTCGTATTTTTTATGACTCATTGCATGCAAATTAGGCGAAGATGAAGCAAGCATACCAACAGAAACTTATAATGACAACGACAATCGAAAAAATATTTGCACTGACGAATCGTACGGAGGAGTTGGAAAAAAACTAAAAACAGTTTTCTTTTTCTTTTGTCAAATTAAAATATTTAAAAGAAGTATTTAAAATCTTTTTAATGTTGATTCAAACTTTTTTTTAATTCCAACTCCTTGTCATTATTTATCCTTATTTATTTATCTTAATCAATCAATACATTTTAGGTATCTGCCTGAAGTATCTACGGTATCTACCTATTGTTAATGCACGAAAGAGATAACTTACGACTATCTCTATCTTTACTATCACATACCGATGCCAGCAATGATGTATTGCCGCCAAAACTGCCCCACCTCCTTGCTGCCTGGCTGGATGGCGCCGGTGTTAACCGGGTCATACTCGTAGGTCTTCTCCCCCATTTGTGACTCGATGCTACCTGGCTACTTATGACGAGTAACTTCAGGAATAGGCATCTGCTAGGATGACCAATCTAACAAAAAAAAGGTTTATCACTCACCAAAAAAAATTTTTTTTTAACTTATGCGAACTTTAGAACTGTCAAAAATTTTTTATTTTTGCATACACAAAACGAAACGTTATTTCGTTAAACATTATTAATTGTTGTTAAGTAGCTTGCACGTGTTTCGGCCAAAAAAATATTGGGAAATCAGGTTTTGTGTAAATAGTTGTACTACCTACGTAATTAACTAGGCACCTAGAGACAAAATTCATGCAAGAGAGACATTTCTTTTAGTTCTTTTTTGGGTAGATACTAGATACCAATTAGGAATTCATGTAATTTACAATAAAATTCAATCGATATGATATAATTATGGATTACGCATCCGGAAATTTGATAAATACATAGCATCAAACGCAGCATAGCTTTATCACTGTCACGTCATTGAAAGTGCAATAAAGATAGGGCTCCGAAAATGCCCAGCCTCATATTATGTCACTTTCATTTTTTTTTTTTTTTGGGATTTTATGACCTGGTAACTAAGACCTTTAAGTCAAGACTTATTTGTTCAAGTGTTATTTATTCCTAAAGTTGCCCTAGTAAAGTAGTGGAGACTTTACTAGAGGCTTTTCTAAGGAGTTTTGGAAGCAACACGAAATGACACGATTCACTGCATTTTATGATTTGCCCACACTCGTGCACGTCCTCAAGCACTTAATGGTTATTTTCCCCACTTAAAATAAACATTAACACTCAAAATTACACAAGTTTAGTAAAATAACAAAATGAAGCAACATGTCTCTTCCACGTTCCCGCCAAAACTCTCATGTCACTTTCAATTTTATTGTAATAATAGGTAATGTTGCCGCTCTGCTAAATACTGAACAGTGAACAACATATTCTTTTTGAAAATGGAAAAGGTGCAGAGTTTTAACACATCCTGTATGTGCCCTTCGTGAGAGTCCCCTATAAATTAGGTTTAAAAAAAGTGAGGTACTTACAAAAAAATAATTCAAAGTTAGCCACATATTTAGACTAAAAGTATAAAAAATAAACAGTTAAAAAGTGTTCGTGATCAATTATAGTTATATTTTTTTTACTCAAAATGAAAAAACAGTTTATTTCTACCATTTAGTTTTCCGCGTACCGTTAGAATATTCTATTCAGCAGTCATTGTTATTTAAAATAGGTAGTCTCGGTATTCATTCAATAATATCATGGCATAATTATTATTCATAAAATTGTAGCCCAGGTGCGGTGACGGTGACCACATTGTTATATTCGGCCTCAAAGAGGTTGCAAGAGTCGAGACTTAGGTACGCGCAAGAAATAATGCCTGATTAGGTACGTGTTTGTGCATTTTTTAAACTGACTAAAGGCGTCTAAATTTAGTATTTGCGCATCGAGAATTGTTAAAACGGACATTTTTTATAATAATAATAAAAAGCTACGTAACCCAAACTAACTAAATAAAATAGGTTTTGGCGGCAAATATCGCAATTAGAAAAAAAGGTACCTACAATAAAAAAAGTTAACTTGAAAACTTGTAAATTAAAAAAACTGTTAAACTTACGTGGAATTCGTTTTGTGGATTTATTACAACTTTCAAAGCTAATGAGCCACTGCTGACAGCTACGCTTATATCACTACTGAGGAAGTTATTATCAGAGCAAGCTTCTTTACCAAAACAGAATAAATTACGTTAAACCTACGACTGATAACCGGTATTGAATTTTTTGTTTGGCTGGCTTGAAGACCTTCTCAGATTAGGCTATAAATTAAAAATGTTAAAGTAATTGTCGCTGCATACTTTTTTTCTCGGCCTCTGTGTCCAATTCAAATTCAGATATTTGTTTTAAATGCAACAAAAGGATCCATGTTGTTGCACTAATCGCTCATCCTCAATTTCATTGTTAAAGCAAGCCGCTGCGCTGCAAGAACTACCTGGGAGCAGAGCTTCAGCGCCGATTTGTACCCATAGTCTGAGTTTTGATTGTTATAATATGAACAAAAGTTTCGTAAAGCTCATACATTATAATAGTTCTTTCACGTTTCCGCCAGGGGCGCTTTACTGTAATGTATGGCAGAAAAAAATACACATAATATTTTCTGGATCATCAACACGAAGAAGAAAAATAATAAAAAAGTGCGAAATTCATTATTTATATTTTCCCGCCTAATCCATTTTTCATTTTCTCTTCAATTTTATTTTTATTTTTTAGTGGTTGCTCAGTGGGTCAGGCTAAAGTCTTTAGTACATACTTATCTTGTGTTCACAGTAAATAAAATAAAAATTAATAATTCAAAAACCACGCGAACATCCATGTATAAGTTTTGAAAAAGTAAGTAGGTAGGTACACACAGAGGTAGGTAGGTACCCCGCGGTAGTTGTAATTAAATGACATCTAATCTTTTTTTAACTACGGTGATTCATATTTACTGTTGGTTATCGTGGCTGACTTCGCTGCCACTTATTTTAATAAGCAAAACATTGCATTAATTTATTCACGTTAACCCAAATTACCACTGAATTATTAAATATGATTTCTGAAGTCATTGAAAAATTAAAAACTGACTAAGTTTAGTATTAATAGATGTCAGCGTCATGTCATTTCCACAACTCGACAACGACATCGTTAAAATTAACGCATCGCTATTTGGCTGTAATCCAGTGTCAAACAAATGTCACTGTCAAAATCAGCTGTGTGGGCTGCGTATAAGTGACGTAGGCATTTAGTAATTAGTTGGTAACTATTTATCCACCGTGGCTCCCCAAAAAATTAACTTAGCTCGTAAGATTATCTTGAGAATGCTGTCAGCTGACACAAAGTTACGTTTCGTTTCAAGAAAATTGAAACAATTGAAAAAGATATTATCGAGGTGACATTTTTTTGCCTACATTTATTTTGTTACGCGTTACTTATTTTAGGCTAGACTTTAGATAGACTTTAAAATATTATTCTATTCTCTTATAATAATCAAGGCTTCAGTCATTTTATGCTAGATTATAAAGTTTGAGAAATAAATAATTAATAAATGTTAATGATATTTCATTGCAAGAACGTAATCCTAGATCATACACTGGGGCTTGTTCATAAAGTATAGAAGAATACACAGTCATAGAAATAGCTTAGCAAACCTCATTGCGTCAGATTCAAGCAAACTTATAGACACAAACAAAAACATAATTATTGAAACACTAGCGGCCCGTCCCGGCTTCGCAAGGGTAGACTTTGGGATAAACGTAGAGTAAATTGAAATCGGTCCTGTCGTTCACGCGTGATGGCGTGACCAAAGGTGTTGAGAATAATTAAAGGAACTCTTTGTTATATCCTCTATTCTCATGCTATTGCGTAACTATAGCAACCGTAGTTTGTTGATGCTAACTTGTCAATTTATAGTAAAAATTATCAGTATAAAACGCACACTGTTTTAATAGATAATATGATTGAATTTGAACTTTGTACAGAGGTAATAAAGTGCAAATTGACTTTTGGACGTTAGGAACATACCTACATTGCTTAAACAACAGTGAGTGCTTGCAATTCAATATGAACTTTATACAATAGCAATAAAGCTCGTTTTAGTTAGAAGACGTTTGTATGGGAAAAATTAAAGGGCTGTTTTTAGGGTTTTTCAATATTTCTGAGAGATTTTCTTAATATTTTTTTCCGTAAGAACCTTCTCCTAATAATAACAAATAAAACAAAAAAAGAATTAGTGAAATCGGTCCAGCCAATCACGCGTGAGGCCGTGACCAAGGAAAACGGGTTTCATTTTTAATAACAAATAAAACAAAAAAAGAATTAGTGAAATCGGTCCAGCCAATCACGCGTGAGGCCGTGACCAAGGAAAACGGGTTTCATTTTTATATATATAGATTTACACCCACTTCTAATAAAGTCGCCGAACCAGGGTTACCAGCAAAAGTCAGTTTAAGTAATTTTTTTTGGTATAAACTATTTACTATTAACTTTTTTGCTCTCGTAAAGCAATTTGGAAATAAAATTAACATTTTATAAACTACATTCAAACTATTTAAAGATTAATTTCAACGTAGAAGAGCAACAGTTTGTGGATTATCAAAAGCTAAATCAATAAAAATCCATTTTTTTTTTTGGGTGGAATCATCTGAATATAGGTTTTTTAAAATCATTGTTAAAGCAACACCTCAGACTAACAGACAGAACCATAGTAGCTACTTTGTAAAAAAAGAGCAAGATGGCAAGTGCCAAAACACGGTTGAAAAAGAGAGACAGACCTTTCATTTTTTGTCCCCGTCGCTGTAACCGTGCCAAGGTGGGGCAAACCACAGATTAGGAATAATAGTTACTACGTGAGCCATCTACGATTTGTAGCTGCCAGGTTGTGAATTAGGTTTCCCCAGGATTGTACCCAATAAATTAAATAATTAATTTATTGTACTATTTCATAATTCCTGCTGACCCAAAACTAAAATAAGGTACATTATTTTCGCAATCGCAAGATTGCTTATTTAATAAAAGATGTTCTTAATGAGTAGATTAGTATACTAGTAGTTATTTTCCTATTATTAGACTTTTTCCTACTATGAGCAATTTGCGGCTTATTTAACCTTTCCATATAACCATGTATAACAATGTTTTATTTTGTGCAGTATAAAGATTAGAAATATTTTATGAAATTTTTTCCTCTAAGATGGGGGAAGCATTCCTATCCTGGCATTATTTCAAGAATATAGCTGTCGCATGTGCGGTTACACTTTGCCTCTAGGTAGGTACTTATATCTATGTAGCAACACTTTTTTTTTTAATTTTTTGTCTGTGAAATCGTGAAAATAAGGGCGGCTAGGGATGGCGATTCTTTACGAAAAAGATCGATTTTTAAATCGATTCGAATCGTAGTCTAATGAATCGATTCACGAAAAAATCGAGGCCTACAAAATCGATTCTTAAAAAATCGATCTTTTTTTCAAGTTTGCGTTTACAATGTAAATTTGTATCAATTTTACTAAAAACAAGATTAATATTGCAATTAACGATATCTTATCAATAAAATCAGGGAATTCAAAAATAGCAATTATTTTTATTACCTTATCAAACTATAAGATCAACTATAAAAAAAATAAGTATTTATATACTAAGTACTAACGGCCTTACTAATAAAAAAAAGTTAAACATCTGTGTAACAACTATATTACTATACAGTGAGTAAGCTATGAATAGGCGTTACACACTCCCTTTATAATCCGTGGGTAAACAATGCATAGTTATCAATTCCTTATAACAAAAACCACTGGCAACTTTCGTCAGAAACGTTCGAAAACATTACGTCATAATATTATCAGAGTCTTAATATTAGTTCTAAAAACGCTCATAACTTTGATGCATTAGTAGTGAAAAATATAAATTTTATTAAATTAACTATATTTTTCGTTCTTTAATTACTGTTTTACTTTCACTTTTAGCCATATAACTATTAATAAATATATTTTTATTACTGATTTATTATTTGTTATCGTTTTTGAACGTAACTGTTCAGAAGCTGTCAACGAGATCTGTGGTTGTCAATGTCAATTGTCAAAAAAAAATCGAATGTCGATTTTCAAGGGTGATATATCGATTCAGTGAATCGACACAGTACTTCATATCGATTTAAAAAATCGATATTTTCTGCTCGAAAAATCGATTCTTCGATTAATCGATCTCAGATCGCCATCCCTAAGGGCGGCCTTTATTTTCACTTTCAGTTTGTTGTTGTGATTTTGATATTTTGCCATATAAGGTTTTGTGCGAAAATTATTAAGAAATGGACGATGAAGACTATTGGAATACTAGCGAAACCAAAGCCAAAGCGCTGAGCTTTGACGACGATGTTGTAAGTACCACCACCAATAAAATATCGCTGGTCTTTTATCCGATACTTCTGCAATGTTATTAATCCATTTAACTCCACAATCACTCTTATTTCAACAATGCAGTTTTGTAGTAGTACCTAATACTCAAACAATAAGTAGTCTAATGTTACATTTCCATCTGCTATAAAACAGCCACAGCGGACTTACACACCGAATGAATTTGTCGTCATTATCAGAATTTTTACACCCACTGTAGTAGATAAAATATGAAAAACCTACTCTATCAAAAACATTTTTAAGCATATTAGGCTTCTCGTTCCGTTGCTTATCTACTCTGTCATAGAACAATACAAAGTACAAATATCAAACGCAACTCGTAAAGGCGACATCTCTGAAAAAGAATAAGGTACTTATAGTTCCAGCTGACTCCAAGCGATTTATTGCTTTATGTTCGAAGTAGCCAGGCAACTAGACTATAAACACTAAACTATGTAATCAGCCATTGTAGTCTCAACCTTATACCTATTTAATATAGGGGACAAATCGGCCTACACTGATAAACATTTCACACACTCATAGCTGCCACTAGGATACCCTGTGTCAGGGATGCCATGGAACACGCAAAGACAAGGACAACTAACACCCAGACTCAGAGCAGATATTTAAATTCATCATTCAACCACCTGGCTGGGAATCGAAATGGGGACCTCTGGCTCAAAAGGTAGATACACTACCGCTGAGCCACCTCCAAAAGCCACTTTCTGCCTCTTGCTCAAAAGTATCTGCCTTTCTCCTTATTTCTATATACCAGAAAAAGACAGCATCAATTTTAGATCTATGAATAGAATCAAAATTAATGTACACAAATATTCATTCCAGTTATCACCTCAAGAAATCTTAGCTATCGGCCAAACATCTTACTCCGGACAAAGCGAAGAAGGCGTCTTAACAAATAACCTAACCGTTAAAACTACATTGCTTCCGATCACAAGTCTTGTCAGTGCTAAAGTCCTAGATTTAAGTAAGTAGCATGTTTAAAGTTAAGTTTATTTTTGTTACATATACAAAAATAAGTTTATGACATAGAGTTGGTAAGTTTGTAAGATAGTAACATTTTTAAGAGTTCTGAACCTCCTTCGGGAAAGAACCCTTAAAGCGAGACTGGTGCGTCTGGCTGTATGTCACAGCCAATTATTAATTCTTGTTGTACCTTTATTTTTTTTATTTTTGTGACTTAATACCTGTATAGGTGCAGATAAATTTGTGAGAAGTTTGAGTGTAACATAAAGACAAAACTAGACAGAATCTGTATTGTCCTTAAAATGTGTGATAATAAAATAAAAAAGAGGCAAAATACTGCAAACTTTTCATAAGCTATTGTGTTTTCAATTTAGAAAAAATTCAAGAATTATAGCATTCAAGTACTCAAATAAACAATCCTAAGAATACCTAATAATACCTTCTCTGTTCCATCATGGGTATCTACACTAATATTATAAAGAGGAAAGATTATGTTTGTAATGAATAAACTCAAAAACCGATTTAAAAAATTCTTTCATTTATTAGCTAGTAACAGATATTATTTCATACCTATGTAAAGCCGGGACAGGTTGCTAGTCTAAAATGTATGTTTTCTATTGCAGTCCTCCTCGCCCAGTCCGGCAAAGACCCCAGGAAAGAGCTATCACCAGAGCCTACAGAGACGGTCGCTATGACACTGAAGAGGCTCTCGCTGGGTCGCCGCTGCTCGCTACATGCTCACCGCAGCATGCGGAGCAAGACTCACTTGCTGGACGGAGCTGTGGCCCTCGGGGATGGGAATGTTATACTCACTGTACGTCTTATATCCTTTTTAACCGACTTCAAAAAAGGAGGAGGTTATCAATTCGTCTGTATGTTTTTTTTTTATTTTTTTTTTTTTATGTTTGTTACCTCATAACTTTTGACTGGGTGAATCGATTTTGATGAATCTTTTTTTATTAGAAAGCTGACGCTTCCCATTTGGTCCCATTTCAATTTAGTCCAGTTCTGATAATGGTATCCATGAGAAAACTATAAAAGTCTTAAATTTACATTAAGTATGTGCGCGACAAATAGATGAATAACTCAATAGTCGGTCTTTTGAAGTCGGTTTTTGTTTTTTGTTTTGTAAAAATAATGTTCTTGTTTCTCAGTCACATAGGCTTATAAAATAGTTATATGAGAAGTAAAGAGCTAACCTAGCAAGTATATCAAGTTATAAAAACAAAAAAACTGAAAAAAAAATCATAAAATAATATGAAAAAGATAAATTTTGGCCCAATTAATTTAATTTATTTTACATTTTGATTCACACATTGACGTTTATGCAATAAATACGAATCCCAAGACATACAGGGTTGTAGAGAAAGGGTATGCTGAGCCGAAAAGGGCTCATAGTACTCATTATGAACTACTTTTACTATGGGACCAACCCTGAAATCTCGAAATAAAAATCACCTGTTCCATAAAAAAAATCAATGACACTCAACAAAATGTAAGAAAAAGCTGAATTTTTTCTCGAATTCCGTGTCGGTCCTATCCCACAATAAAAGTGGTTCATATTAATTTGTACTATGAGCCTTTTTCGGCATACCCTTTCCATAAAACCCTGTATACGTATAACCTTATACATTTGTAGGCATCTCATTTAATTATTATATAATTTTATACATACACTTATACATATTTATTTATAAGTATATAAACATTATATTTCATCTTTTCATTCACTAGCCTACATAAATAATTACATACATAAAATATTTTTACACATATATAAATATTAATTACATAAATACAAACACACATTACTATATATATTTAATTTCACCATAATAATATATTAATAAAATAAACAACACAAACTTATAATAACATAATAACGTTCGGTACGATTTTGCAATCATTGGAAACGCGCCGCTTGCACCGCGTCTATTGTCTCCGCGCCGGCAGGCGGCCGCAGTTTACGTACGAGTTAGTACGGCAGCTATCCAGTGGCAAAACTGGTTTCGCTCGGCGCGCGATGATGCCGCGCGCGCCATCTACGACTAGTGCGATATAGACGTCACGACCTGGCGTACCTCCGTTAATTTGCGACTACTTTTTATTCTGTTTTGTTTTGTCAAGTATTGTGTTCCAAATATATTTTATAAAGACTATAGTGCCTGCTGTTTCATATCTACAACTAGTAACTACCTACTAGTTACAAGTGGTTTTACGACCCGACTTAAATGGTACATCGACCACCACTTGGTTAACCCACCAACGTGCACACCCCTTACCATAACTGGTGACCCCTGAAATTCACGAAGAAGAAGAAGAAAGATGAGTGACAGCGGTGAGTCCGATAAAACATTCAGAACTTTAAAATCTCAAGGATCTGAATCCGAGAACGTTACACGTCGTTGCAAAAAGGTGCGCGTGTCCACTGCACCCGTCCGGCAAATTAATATAAAAGTGCCACCGTTTTCACCGGACGACCCCGAGATTTGGTTTGCTCTGCTGGAAGGTCAATTCCACAATTTTGGAATAACTGATGATGCAATAAAATTTAATCATGTCATCATACACCTGGACATGCAATATGCCAAAGAGGTGAAAGAGATTATTATCAAGCCACCTGACCAAAATCGGTACGTCAAAATTAAGACGGAACTTATAAAACGTCTCTGCGCCTCCCAGGAGAAAAAGGTGAAGCAATTACTGACGCACGAGAAGCTGGGAGACAGAAAACCATCTCAGTTCCTGAGGCACCTCCAGGATTTGGCCGGTCCAGCGGTACCAGAGGAGTTTGTCAAGACGATCTGGATCAACCGTTTGTCCAGCAACATACAGACCGTGCTGGCGTCGCAGACCACTCAAGATCTGGAAGACCTTTCTGATCTGGCTGATCGGATCCATGAGATCACCACTCCGAGCAACGTCGCAGCAACCTCTTCTACCGCCGCACACTCACAGGCAAATAGTGAGATAGCAGAGCTGAAGCAGATGGTGGAGCGCCTTGCCGTGAAGCTCGACGAGCACACTCGTGCAGCATGCAGCTCCAATGACCGTTCCAGACCGCAGCAGCGCCGTTCTTCATCTCGTCCGAAGTCCCGATCGAACTCCAGCTATCGCAAATTCCCGCTATGCTGGTATCACTCGAGGCATGGTGCCAATGCCCACCAGTGTATGAAGCCATGTGACTTCGGGAAGGCGGGAAACGCTCCGGGCAGTCGCTAATGGCGGCTGACGATTGCCCTGCGTCAACTGGTCGCCTCTTTGTTGCTGATCGCGGCTCCAACACCAAGTTCCTGGTGGACACCGGCAGTGATCTCTGCGTATACCCTCGATCTGCATTGCGAGAGAAGCGGAGCAAGACAGAGTACCAGCTATGTGCAGCGAACGGGACCAGCATCGACACGTACGGCTACATAGAACTTAGTCTTAATTTAGGCTTAAGGCGCAATTTTCCTTGGCGTTTTACTGTAGCTGATGTAACTAAAGCAATAATAGGTGTTGATTTTCTGAGCCATTATAATTTAATTGTAGATTGTCGTAATCAGCGGTTAATTGATAACACTACTACATTAAGTTCAAGTGCTTCTATTGCTCACACTGATGTATTTTCGGTAAAAGCTTGGTCGGGCGACACGCGATATCATGCGATTCTTAGTAATTTCCCTGAGATTACCCGCCCTTCTGGCACACCAATGGTTGCAAAACATACCACTAAACACCACATCAGAACAACACCAGGTCCACCCATTTCTTGCACTCCCCGCCGTTTAGCTCCGGATAAACTTAAGATAGCTAGGCGGGAATTCGAACTGATGCTCAATAACGGCACAGCGCGGCCTTCAGAAAGTCCATGGGCCTCCCCATTACATCTTGCTCCCAAAAAAGATAACGGCTGGAGACCTTGCGGCGACTATAGAATGCTCAATGCGCGTACTATCCCCGACCGTTATCCCATAAGGCACATACACGACTTCGCGCACAGCATTTCTGGCTGTACGGTCTTCTTAACAATAGACCTCGTGAAGGCCTATAACCAGATTCCCACGCACGAAGACGATATCCCAAAAACCGCCATCTCCACCCCATTTGGGTTATTTGAATTCCCATATATGACGTTTGGTTTGAGAAATGCGGGTCAAACCTTTCAGCGCTTTGTTGACGAGTTCACTAGAGGCTTCAATTTCTGCTACTGCTATCTAGACGATTTCTTGATATTTTCAAAAACAGAGCAGGAACACGAGGTCCATCTTCATCAACTCTTCACACGCATGAAGGAATATGGTATCTTGCTCAATACTTCGAAGTGTACCTTCGGAGCTAGCGAAGTATCATTTTTAGGGTACCATATCTCATCATCTGGCACGAAACCCTCAGATACAAAGGTCGAGGCTATTAAGAGTTTTCCCCCGCCAAAGACAGTGAGAGAACTAAGACGCTTCTTAGGGATGCTTAATTTTTATAGGCGATTTCTACCACATGCCGCAAAAATCCAAGCACCCCTAAACGCTTTGCTAACTGGCTCAGTAAAAGCCTCTCACCCAGTTCACCTTTCTGGCGAAACTCTTACTGCATTCGACCAATGCAAGGAAAACCTGGCCAATGCTGCATTACTGGCACACCCAGATTGTCGGGCCAAACTCGCTCTGGTAACAGACGCGTCTGATTTGGCAATGGGTGCAGTCTTGCAACAATTAGTGAACGACGTATGGCAACCACTTGCGTTCTTTTCGCGTAAGCTGAATCCAGCTCAACAAAAGTACTCGCCATACGATCGTGAACTGTTGGCCATATACGAAAGTATTAGATACTTTCGCCACATGTTAGAGGCTCGTCATTTTGTGGTGTATACCGATCACAAGCCCCTCAGTTTTGCTTTCAGCGAAAGAAAGGCGAACTGTTCTCCGCGTCAATTCAGGCATCTAGATTATATCTCGCAGTTCACCACTGATATACGGCACATTTCTGGCAGCGACAATGTTGTTGCTGACACTCTGTCCAGAATCGAAGAACTGCAGATGCCAATTGACTGGGGCTTACTGGCCACTTCACAAGCCTCTGATTCTGAAATGGCACAACTTCTCGGTGGTGAATCTTCACTCCGCCTTGAGAAACTAAAATTACCGAACTGCCAAACAGAGCTTTACTGTGACGTAAGTCTGACTTCACCAAGACCTTTCGTGACCAAGCCGTTTCGAAAACAAGTTTTCGACAGTCTTCATAACCTTAGCCACCCAGGCGCAAGTGCAACCGCTAAATTAGTTGCCGAGCGTTTCATTTGGCCTGGGGCGCGCAAAGACTGTCGAGAATGGTCACGAAAATGCTTGGATTGTCAGCGAGCTAAAGTAAATCGTCACGTGTCATCTCCTTTGGGTACTTTCGATCTACCCCGCGCTCGATTTGCTTTCGTGCATATCGATATTATCGGACCACTACCGCTATCACAAGGCCAAAGATACTGCCTTACAGCAGTAGACCGATTTACACGCTGGCCTGAGGTCACGCCAATGCCAGACATAACAGCTGAAACTGTAGGCAAGGCGTTGATGTCCTGGATATCCAGATTTGGATCTCCAACCGACATCGTGACCGACCGCGGTGCTCAGTTTGAATCCGCACTTTTCCAATATCTTGGAAAAATGACTGGATTCAAACACCGCAGAACAACAGCGTATCATCCAGCGTGTAATGGCCTAGTGGAAAGATTTCACCGTCAGCTTAAGGCAG
The DNA here is from genome assembly GCA_949125135.1 of Alcis repandata. NCBI lineage: Eukaryota > Metazoa > Arthropoda > Insecta > Lepidoptera > Geometridae > Alcis > Alcis repandata. Next base: position 2,581,876 of record OX421246.1, on the reverse strand, counting down.
CAATAATGTGCCATGCCGACAGCAACTGGGTCGATATATTGCCTTTGGTGCTTCTGGGCATCAGAAGCTCATTTAAAGAGGATCTTAAAGCTTCCTCTGCAGAGCTGGTGTATGGCGAGACGTTACATCTGCCGGGAGAGTTTTTCCAGCCAACACTCGCTGATAGTACCGACATTCAAATTCAAATTCAAATTCAAATTCTTTATTCGTGCAAAAACTTACTGGCTAAAAACAAGAAGAAACGATGCTACCTGCAGTAGTTAAATAACTGTGTCGCGGGTAGCAACGCCCACCTCCGATGTAAGAATTTACAAAATTATACTTATTTTAAACAAATTGATAAATTTAGAACCAAAAAATAAAAAACACATAAAAACGAAAGAAAGCTTAAAGACTCTGTGACAAGTAGTGTTTGTGTGGTGTATGTGTGGTGTGTATATATAGGTGTGCATGTATGTGTGTGTGTGTATGTGTGTGTGTGTGTGCGTGTGGTGACTTAAGTAGAAACTGTGATGAAATCCTCAGTATCTTGGTATGACATAGATAGGAGACATTCAACACATTTTAGTTTGCATTTATAAGTAGGGAGTGGGTAAAAAGATAAATATTTGTTTAGTTTATTATAGAGGAAGGAGCTAAAAACATTATAATGACGACCAGCAATAGCCGTGCGACAACGCTCAGGAAGACACACTTTGTCAGATCTCCGTTTAGAAGAGTAGAGATCTGAGTCAAAGCGTATTTGTGAGTGCTTCTTTAAAACTGTTTGTAATATGAAGAGCTGTCTCACTGTAAGAACCTTGCATAACACGTATAGCTCAGAAGTTGGGAAACGTAGAGGTTTTTTTGAAATTACTTTCAGAACTGCTCTTTGGGCTCTCTCCAGTCTAATCATAAAAGTTTTGGCAGAGCCACCCCAGGACGTGATGCAATACGATATAACTGATTGGGCTAACGCATAATAGACGATCATTAGGTATCGTAGATCAACCACGGGTTTAAGGGTTTTGAACACATATATAAGTTTACGAACTCGAGACACCATGGAATCAATGTGCGGTTTCCAGGTCATAGCACTATCTACAACGACACCCAAGTACTTTAAAGAAGTTTGACGTTCTAGGGGTGTGCAGTCACAGGAGACACTTTCCAAGTCTCTTGGGCAAGTGTGTGCGTGTATGGTGAAAGTAGAGGCAGGCTGCATGGATACATTGTGTGCAAAAGTAATAACCTTGGTTTTTGATAAATTGAGCGTTAGCAGATTCCTATTTAGCCAAACCATTACATTACGCAGAGCATTTTCACAGCGAACGTTAACCTCTTGCCAGTTAAGACCATGGACTAGAAGTACTGTGTCGTCAGCATAGGTAATTATTTTACAGCTTGGTAGGGACATGTCGCACAAATCATTGATGTAGATCAGAAATAGAGTCGGGCCGATGACGCTCCCTTGTGGAACGCCATAATTTAGGGATTCTTCACCACTGTAATGCCCATCAATGACTACGCGTTGAGAACGGTCGCTAAGATAGCTGGAAAATAATTCCAGGAGGAGACCTCTAACTCCAATTGAGTGAAGTTTGGACAAAAGAATAGGGATGGAGACTGTATCAAAAGCTTTTGATAAATCCAGAAACACACCAGCTGTTTTTCGTCGCTTGTCAAAGTTATTTATAATATTATTGGTTAGTTCCAGAACGGCGTCTTCCGTAGAAATACCACGTCTGAACCCAAATTGATTATTAGAGAGGATATTGTAGGAATTTAGAAATGATACCAAGCGTTTATTTAATATCCTTTCTAGAATCTTTGATAGAGCTGAAAGTACAGATATGGGCCTATAATTAGTGACATTGCCTCCATCACCGCCCTTGAAAATAGGATGTACTAATGCTTTTTTAAAGACACGAGGGAAGACACCGGAAGTGAGTGAAATATTAAAAACGTGATTAAGGACTGGGATAAGAGTGTGTCTAGTTGCCTTGATGATTGACGTAGAGATGCCATCCCAACCAACCGCACACTGTTCTTTCATGCTTAGAATAATCCGTTCAATTTCTTCATTGTCGGTGTTTAGTACAGCCATGGAATTTGTGGGAGAACTAGTAAAATGATGTGGGGAATCATTTCTTTGTGCAGAAGTATTTACTATAGAAGTAGGAATTTTGGAAGCTAAAGTTTTACCTACATTGGCAAAGAAAGAGTTCACTGTATTGACAGACGAAGAGGGGTCATTGGAAATTTTTAGGAGATCAGTGGATGCATTTTTCTTTTTATTCCGGTTGGTAATTCTATTTACAACATTCCAGGCTGCTTTTGGACTTTTTCTGGCCTTAATGAATTCAGATCTTTCATATTCGATTTTGACTTTTCTAAGGATAGAATTACAGAATTTACTATAGCGAGAATATACAGTTTTGTTTGTATCAGTTGGGAGCGTTCGCCAAATATGGTAAAGCTTATCTCTATGTCTGATACATCTTAGTAGGCCCGGAGTAATCCAGGGCTAAATGATACGTTTTCTGCTAGGCACTCTACGGGTAGTAGTGTGTTTTTTAACTGAAGTGGAGATAATGTTAACAAGGTTTTCGGCTGCTACCTCAGCATCAGCACAGGTGAGAATACTAGAAAAATCCTGACTAGATAGATCATTGACTATTGCAGGAATATCGGGACGAACGGAAGAGTGAATTTTCTTTGTATATGCACTTACATTAATATTTAAACTAAAAATAACTGGGGCATGGTCTGTGATGAGGCTATTTAGTATAAGTGTTTTCGAGCGAGACGGCGTCCGAGCAATGACATGGTCAATGCAATTTTCTTCTCTAGTTGGGTGGAGATGTGCTGGGAGAAGTGCATGATACGCTAGCATATTTAAATAATCATCAGCTGCTGCCGAGAAGGCATTTGTAGGCAGTAGATTTATATTTAAATCGCCAATTATGGCAAGGGATTTGAATGCCTTAAGTGAGCGGAGAGTTTTATCCAAACTATTTATGAAAGGGTCTAAATTTGAGTAAGATGGAGAACGGTAGATTGCAATAATAGAGAGCTTGTCTGAGAAAGATATTTGTAACCCATTTGCTTCATTGAGTTCGGTCTTAAGGACGTTACAGACAATACCACATCTAATAAAAGCAACAACGCCATCATTTTGATTTCTGTAGTCCGATTTATGGGACTGGAACCCTGGTAGCGAAGGCAACTGAGGATTTTTACTGAGCCAGCATTCTGACAGGATGATAACATCAAGGGAAAAATCAAGTCTATGTATCAAAATTTCGGACTTCACGACTCGCTTACGCCGCTTTGCCGAAAAACTTCAACCCTCACCTGCTGCTCGCCACAATAGAAACAAAATCTTTATTTTTAAAGAACTTTTAACTTCAAGCCATGTATTTTTGCGGGACGATACAGTGCGAGGTGCATTAAAACCTCCCTATACCGGCCCCCATGAAGTGCTCGAGCGAGATGATAAAGTGTTTAAGCTAATGGTAAAAGGCAGAGTAGTTACCGTCTCAATTGACCGGCTTAAACCAGCTTATATTTTGATCGACTCATCTCCTAAACCGACTTCAACCCCTTATACCCCAACCCCACCGGATCCAATCCCGATACGGCAACAAGACGTACCAGTCCCAGACACAGTTTCGGTTCCAGTAACGGTACCAGTCCCGGTCCCTGCTCAAAGTCGTAAAAAGACGCGTTCTGGGCGTACGGTTCGATTTCCCGACTACTATCGACCGTAGTAACGGTCTGGGGGGGAGTGATGTAGGCATCTCATTTAATTATTATATAATTTTATACATACACTTATACATATTTATTTATAAGTATATAAACATTATATTTCATCTTTTCATTCACTAGCCTACATAAATAATTACATACATAAAATATTTTTACACATATATAAATATTAATTACATAAATACAAACACACATTACTATATATATTTAATTTCACCATAATAATATATTAATAAAATAAACAACACAAACTTATAATAACATAATAACGTTCGGTACGATTTTGCAATCATTGGAAACGCGCCGCTTGCACCGCGTCTATTGTCTCCGCGCCGGCAGGCGGCCGCAGTTTACGTACGAGTTAGTACGGCAGCTATCCAGTGGCAAAACTGGTTTCGCTCGGCGCGCGATGATGCCGCGCGCGCCATCTACGACTAGTGCGATATAGACGTCACGACCTGGCGTACCTCCGTTAATTTGCGACTACTTTTTATTCTGTTTTGTTTTGTCAAGTATTGTGTTCCAAATATATTTTATAAAGACTATAGTGCCTGCTGTTTCATATCTACAACTAGTAACTACCTACTAGTTACAAGTGGTTTTACGACCCGACTTAAATGGTACATCGACCACCACTTGGTTAACCCACCAACGTGCACACCCCTTACCATACATTTATAAAATTTTGTAGGACCTAAACGCACCATCCAACTGCAAACAAAGGCACTTGACTCCACCTAATTTTGATCACAAATATAATTATTATAAAGCTTATTTCCCTATTTTCAGGTAGTCCTCTTCCTAATAGCAACACTGAACAAGAAGCTAGTTTTCGAGCTGCTATCATCAAGACCCGTGGCTCTCAACCATTACATCTCCTTCCTACAAAGTGAAGGCAAGATCACCGAACTCACTGATTTGCTCACGTAAGATTTGCCTAGTTTTTTTACACAGGTTTATTTTCAAAAACCTTCACAGACACGTAATTAACAATACCGGTTGACGACCTGTGCAGAGCAATTCACGTAATCTTCACCGTTCCTAAACTGGAACGTTGGTGATAAACCGATTTTGGTCCGTCTCAAAATTGAAATGACAGCGGAAAAAGCGGTTTCGCATTACCAACGCAACACTTAGGAACAGCGATGATTACGTGAATTGCACTACTGTTTGGCTGTTCTGCCAGTGGCCCAAAGCCTCGCTCCGTTATTTTAAGGAGCTGGGTTGGCCGAGTAATCGCTGGCAAGGGGGAAACGCACAATGCACCCTTTGCGAGCCGCCGTTGCGGGACCTATCGCCGCAATTCCGAATAAAAATAAGACCTGTTTGGCTCAGCGGTAGTATATCCGCCTTATAAGCAAAAGTTCCCTGGTTCGATTCCCAGCCGGGCAGATGTTTGAATCATCATAATTTTCAACCTGTAATCCTCCCACTGCTGGGATATAGGTATTGAAATTCATCATTCAAACATCGAAGAAGACATTCAATGGCGTATGTGAATTTTAGCAATCCGCACTTGGCCAGCGTGGTGGAATACGGCCTAATCACCCTTCGAGGGTAGACCTGTATCCCAGCAGTGGGATGATTAAAAGGTTGCTGATGTTTTTTTTACGGTGCCCAAACTTGTCACATACCGATTCTCAGAAGTTCACACTTTGGGTTTGCCAAAGAACGATGAAGCGCAGCGTTCTAAGAATCAAAAGGACGGACAGGGTCCGAAACACGACACTGCGCTTAACGCATCCCCGATGTTAGTAAAAAGGCTGCCAATCGAAAATGGGGCTAGGCGGGTGGGGTACGTAGCCAGAAAGGCCAGAATGGACCCAGACAGATGGGCTAGGAGGGTTACGCAGTGGGTGCCTAAAAACGGACGAAATACCGGGGCAGGCCAAAAATTACCTCGATGCGATTCTGGCAGACTGGTCAATTCTGTCGGGTGGATCGCACTGTCTGGAAGAAGATGGGGAAGACATTTGTCAAAAAGTAGGACACTATAGGTCGAAAAATATATATGTATACAGGGCTATTCATAAAGGGTATGCTAAGCCGGAAAGGGCTCATAGTACTTCATTCTGAACAACTTTTACTATGGGACCAACCCAAAATTCGCGAAAAAAATATCAGCTGTTCCATACATTTTGTCGAGTGTCATTGACATTTTTCTATTCAGGTGAGTCTGATGAAGGTCACCGAATGTGACCGAAACTAGTCGTAGTACACGACTTAATTTTTACGTGAGTATTCCCGTGTTTAATTATACGTGTTGCATCGTTCACGTTTGTTGTCAGACTGACAGCGAGCGCAGACGCAGACGCAGACCGCAGGTCCGCAGCGGTGACGGTGCGCGCCAAAGTCAAAGGAAGCCGACTTTGTTCAAACAGCGCCGATTTCTTTTATTCGCCGCGCCGCCGCCGCCGCCAATCTTTGTTCAATAAACTCAGTGTCGCATATCGAACTATTTTCATAGGTATGCTGTTATTTAAAATTCTCGAATATAATGTAGACAAACCGTATGTAATAAATAACTAAATAAATAAGTTCAATAATTAATACTATCCACTTGCAGTCGCATGCAGACCACTCGTAGTTTCTCTGCATTTGTAATTAAAAAAAAATGTGCAACTAGATTAGTAACTGGACTAGTTGTACAATACAGGGTTATTCATTAAGGGTATACTAAGCCGAAAAGGGCTCATAGTACTCATCATTGTGAACAACTTTCACTATGGAACCAACCCAAAATTCGCGAAAAAAAAAAACAACTGTTCCATACATTTTGTCGAGTGTCATTGACATTTTTTATGGAACAGCTGATTTTTTTTTCGCGAATTTCGGGTTGGTCCCATAGTAAAAGTTGTTTATAATGATGCCCTTTCCGGTTTAGCATACCCTTTATGAATAACCCTGTATACTATTGTACATTTTGGAGTAACTGGTATCACAAGAATGACGTCAATTTCGAAACGATAAATGATGGATGGGGGGGGGGGGGGGGGCTCATCCATCATTTATCGTCATCCGCAGACCAACCTTCCCCCCCCCCCCCCATTTAGAATGACGTAATTTATGGACAATCCCTATGCATATTTATCACAGCACTAGCTGACCCGACAGAAGTTATCCTGTCTTAGCTAAGACTTAATTTTCTAATGTTCCGCTCAAATTCTCTTCTTTCTGAACCTTCTGACAATAATTAACACAACATAGAAAGAATTAGCGTAATTCTTCCTTCCGTTCACGCGTGATGCGAGGACCAAGGGAAATGGAGATTCATTAACACGCTTTTATTAGCTTCACCTGTATGTTTGTATGTATGTTTGTAACCGACTCCTTTGAGCGCGTTTTTGACCCACTTTAAACGGTCAGATTTCTTTCAAACTTTGTAGATATATCGAGGACCGATGACAATACACTAAACAAATAGTGTTTTTTAGTTTTTTTAACTATAAATTTTTTTAACACGCTTTTTCTATAAAGTTTCTTTAACTTTTAAGACCGTTTAATTTACAAATTGGAATTTCGTCACTCGTGTCAGAGAGCAGAGTGGCGCAGTGGAAGCATGCTAGGCTCATAACCCTGAGGTCCTTGGATCGAAACCACGCGCTAGAAATCTTTTTGCTCAATATTTTTAAATATGTAGGTCGGCGCTCTGAGCCAATTTTTTTTAGCGGTAAAAAAAACGTAACGGACAGTGACAGCTGCTGACGTTTACCACTCTGACACAACTACGAACTCTAAAGGGCGGGAATAGCACAGCCGAATTGTTATTTTACCCAGGAAAAATTATAAGTAGAATTTTTCCTTCGGAATTCGTTAGAGGGGGGGTCACTGGGAGTCTACATTTCGTTTTTCGAATTCCCAGTGGTCTTGCATTTTCCGCCATCTTGATTTTAAGGGTGGTTTTTTTGTTTTTTAAATTACTCGTTTATTTTCAATTTTACGCGAAAAATGGTCATAACCAAAATTGTTTGAAATTGAATTTCCTACAATTTCTGTCCTAATCAATTTTTTTCGTAGGATTGATATTTTTTCATTTAACACCCGGAAAAGAGGTGAGGCATGCATCGAAATATTTTATTAATATATATTTTTTTTTACAACTTACATTCCAATTTTGAATGCTCTAATGGTCCTACCACACGACCACTCTGTCGAAACAACAATTTATTTTAAAAAATTGCAAATTTCAATGATAATGCAAGTGATAATGCGCTAATACAATTCCACCCCCTCGATCGAAAAATATCGGTCCTACGAAAAAATTGATTAGGACAGAAATTGTAGGAAATTCAATTTCAAACAACTTTGGTTATAACCATTTTTCGTGTAAAATTAAAAAATAAACGAGTTATTTAAAAAACCACCCTTAAAATCAAGATGGCGGAAAATGCAAGACCACTGGGAAGTCGAAAAACGAAATGTAGACTCCCAGTGACCCCCTCTAACGAATTCCGAAGGAAAAATTCTACTTATAATTTTTCCTGGGTTTGGTTCGTTTTTCGTCCAATTCCACTGTGCTAGAATGATACATTTAAAATCTCGACAAGAGCCACAAGGACAAGGGTTGAAGTTAAAGCCAACCCTTGCCGCAGCCGCTTTGCCTGAGTGGGTGTTTCCCGATAGATATAATCTAGGTGTCTTCAAGTCGCGAGTGAATCGGTTTCTTCAAGGCAAGCATGCTCCATCGTAGACCGTATCGTTGCTTACCATCAGGCAAGATGGCGGTCAAATGCTAGCCTATTACTGAATTAAAAAAAAAAAGTTGATACTTAGAAGGCGGATTGCAATAGTTGCAATTACATCTGGAATTACAGTGGCGGTCATAGAATCTTATTGTATCGCGTATGCGCATTACGTGTTCGGCGGAGTGTCTGCTTGAGTTGTATTGTGAATACTTGGACCAGAACAATAGAACAATAGACCAGAATAGATTTAATAAATAAATAAATAAATATCCATTGGAGATCATATTTGGACGGATCATTGTAACATTCATGTAATGACATCATTCATGATTATAACCAACATTTGTGTTGAAACCCCGATTATCTACGCCTACTTGCCTGCTAGAACCTACTAACATGCCCACATAGATGAACATAGAACCGCGACAATAATAACTTCTGATAATTGGCAACACCTCACCCTCTGAGTGCCTTTATATGTAATACATAGATTACAGTATATTTTTAAACATTTTATTGTAATCAGCTAATTCGCATTCCACCACATTATCATTGAAATTCGTTGTAAAGTTGATACGACTGTTTCGCACCAGATAAGCCGCGCTTTTCGGCAAGGATACGCGTCCTGTACTTAATACTCAGTGATCCATTGTAATTTTGTTTTGAAAAATGAAAAGTGAACTATTCAGACTTACTAAGAAAGTGGAGAAGATCGATGATTCAAAAACAAGGCATACTTGGGACTGGGCAATTCCCGACTTCATGTGGCTTCTGAATAACCAAACCAATCGGGATATACGGACTGAAAGATTGGATATCGAAGAAGATGATAATAATAATGAAAAATGCAAATTGCAGGTAAAGATTCAGTTCCTGGGACACGAAAATGATTTTATAGAGATATATTATAAGACCGACCAATCTGTGGAGATAGAACCTAGTTGTTCTATGTTGATTAGCCATTCAGGTGCTCTTCCTCCAAATACCCAGTCCCAATTTACTGGTTTATCTTTTACAAGTCCCCAGCCTCAACGTCTAATAAATACTTTTGCTGGTCATGGATATCTTCAGCCCCAACTTGGAGGATTGGGTTTTGGTACTTCTCTCACAAATCATCAGCCCCAATCAAACAATGCAGCTTCAAACGACAGTCAGACACCATTTAAATACATATTGATATCCACTAAAAACTACCAAGTTGTGCATAAAAATGAATGGCAGTTACTTGCACATCGATTAAAAAAAAAATTAGAAGCCGAATTGAAGTTTCCCTGCACCGAAATGGTACTTCGATTTGTATTTACAGTTTGTGAAAACAAAATAATAAAAATTATATCGAAGCTGCCCACCTTTGAAGTTAATATAAAAGAAGAATTCTGCACACCCATGACGACCGATTGTAACCTGACTTCTGGTTTGCGGAGTCTACTAAGAAGCGGGGCTTTTTATGATATAACCGTAAAGTCTCTCGAAGGAGATACATTCCGTGTTCATAAATGCTTTCTCGCTACCCGAAGTGCGGTTTTCAAGGCGCACTTTGCACACAACACTACTGAAAGCACAACAAATATTGTCGATTTTCCGTTTGACACTGACGTAATGAGAGCTGTGTTTACTTACATTTACACTGACAATGTTCCAAATATTAAAAAGGTGTTGCGAAAATTGCTCCCAGCAGCAGACTTTTATCAGTTAGATGGATTAAAGGGTCTTTGCGAGCAAGCACTTGAGAAACAGTTGACAGTTGAAAATGCAATTGAGACTTTAGAGCTGGCAATTTTATACAAAACAATGTATTTAAAAAGAAAAGTTTTAGAATTCATCAAAGATGGCCTAGGTGGAGATATAACTGAAACTGAAGGTTGGAAAACATCGGGATCTGCTGAATTGATCAAAATGGTTTACGAATGTGTTGTGAAAGACAAAACTTGCTAGAGTTGGTTCAAAACATATTTTTTTGTGTATTTGTGAACCTAAAATTATAAACTATATCGTCCTACCAATGTTAATGCTATTTCATATATTATTTGTTACTTATAGGTATTAAGGTTTTCATTAAATGTGTTTAATAAAGTTATTTTACTATGTGAATCTATTTTTTAGAGTTCCGTACCAAAATGAGAGTAAACCCTTATGGCGAGAGTCCGGTGTCTTTTTTTATATGTTAGGCTCACAGGCCATAGCCAATTGTCTCAGTAACTATAAAAGCAAACGACCTTTTAGGCAAAAGTTATCTAAATAATCCGTAGAAAAAATATGAGATATCGATCATCACCTGAAAATTGGGTTCTGAAATAGAGACACATTTAAAAGCAATACGGCCATGTAGGGTGTCATTTAGCTGTCATATGAAAGGTTAAGTATATCTCATATGCAACCTTTAATCCTCCCACTGCTGGGATACAGGTCTACCATCGAAGGGCGATTAGGCCGTATTAAGTACCTAGGTATAAAGGAGGACAAAATAATTGTTTTTATTCCTGCCAAAGAAGTTGCACGTCTTGTGCATTTGCTTAGAGTCCGGCGCGGACTGTAGTAATTTTTCAATAGGATAACACTGATACTGTTCAACAGTGGTTTTGTTGTCCTTGATATATCAGTTTTGTTAGAAGAGGTTTCATTTAATTTTAGGCAATAAAATAGGCGTGACGAAAGATTTTAAAATCCCCTTCCCTAACACATTTACTATTTACAAAAAAGCCTTTATTTCGGTAATAAACTTAAGTTTAACGAAATTTGAAGCCATTTTTCTCGTATTTTTTCAATAGTGCCCGAAAACAGCTCACATGTGTCATGGCGCCGGCTTGACGTCACGGTTAGGTAAACATGTTGTTGTGTCTATGCGTGATGAGCGGCGGATGACCTATGATCAGCGGAGTTTACTTAAGCGTGACGTCATACGCTGTGATTGTTGTTTCAGCCAAAATGGCCGATTGCAGTATTTTAATGTTTTATTTTATAGAAAATCTTAATAATCTGTTTTTTACAAGTAAAACTAAACCTGTGTTTTAAATTTTTTTAATCTGACTTCTCCCCTAATATCATTGAATCGGCGATTTTTTGATACTGTCGTCATGCCTATTGTAAGAAAAAGCGCAGGCAGGATTCCCCGCTACGCCAGTCTTAACGACATTATCCGCCGAGCTTTTGTCTCCGCTTACTGAGCGGCCGTTCTGGAACCGAACGGTCTCGTACGTAGCGACGATAAAAGACCGGACGGACTGACTTCGGTTCCGTGGAAGATGGGCCGACCCTCGGTGTGGGACGCTACTTGTGTCGACACACTTGCGCCGTCACATCTTTCCGGAACTCAGAATAAAGCTAGCTGAATCTGAGGAAGGCCTCAAAACGCGTAAATATAGTACGCTGGATAGCGGCTATTATGTTTGAGCCTTTTGGGGTCGAAACCTCGGGCGCCGGGCGCTAAAAAAATTGTAAAGAGCTCTCTTCTCGTCTGGTCGAAGCAACTCGTGACCAAAATGCTTTTTTTTATGTAATTGAGTGACGAGACGAGTAAACCTGATGTTAAACGTCACGTTTGCCCATAACAGGTCTGCACCTCTATTTCGTCCAAACGGTGAGCATCGCCATACAACGTGGTAACGGGGCCAGCTTTTTGGGAACAATTCCCACAGACAGCGGCCTTTTAGATTAGTTTAGTTTTATTGGTTTAATTTAAGCATAATTTTCGTAATTTAAGTCTCTATAAATAAAAGTCATTTTTACAGTAAAAAAAAATGTAGGCAAACCATTTACAGATATCAATGATTTAGAATTTGTCGCTGGAGCTATGTTTGATGAAAATGTGGAGAGTTTCATTTTATTTTAATTATTGATTCAATGTTAGTAATTAAAAACGCCACGTTTGTTTTTGTTTCCAAAACGAACGCGAGGATGGATGTAACGATCTGGAATAATATATTTTTATTTAATTTTTTAATATCTAATACTTTTGTTACAGAATGCTCGGCAGAAGTCCTGAAGCAGCTGTGAGTTTCTTTTGATATTTATTTTTACATTTTTAGGGTTCCGTACCCAAAGGGTAAAACGAGACCCTATTACTAAGACTGTCCGTCCGTCTGTCACCAGGCTGTATCTCATGAATCATGATAGTTAGACATATGAAATTTTCAGAGATGATGTATTGCTGTTGCCGCTACGACAACAAATACTAAAAAACAGAACAAAATAAATATTTAAGAGGGCTTCCATACAACAAACGTGATTTTTTTGCCGTTTTTATAGATAATGGTACGGAAACCTTCGTGCGCGAGTCCGACTCGCACTTTTTTATTATTGACAGGCTAAATGTTTGACCACGTATCTGACCAATTAAGTAACAATTACAGGGTTATCAGGAAAAGATATGCTAAGCCGAAAAATGCTCAAACTTCTCATATCTTGTCGACCCATCTGGCTCAGCTCTAGTATATCCGCCTTATAAGCCAGAGGTTCCGGGTTCGATTCCCGGCTGGGCAGATGTTTGAATCATATTCAACCTCTAATCCTCCCACTGCTGGGATACAGGTCTACCCTCGAAGGGTGGATTAGGCCGTATTCCACCACGCTGGCCAAGTGCGGGTTGGTGGATTCACATACGCCATTGAATTTCTTCTCCGGACGTATGCAGGTTTCCTCACGATGTTTTCCTTCACCGAAAAGCCAGTGGTATTTAAATTCGTACATAAGTTCCAAAGAACTCATTGGTGCGAGTCTGGGTTTGAACCCGCCACCTCAAGAATGCGAAGCGGCTGTTCTCCCACTGAGCTACCATGTTTGAATGATGAATTTAAATACCAGTTCTGGGTCTGGGTGTTAGTTGTCTTTGTGTGTTCCATGGCATCCTCGACACAGGATATCCTAGTGGTTAGTTTTGAGTAAACTTTATTTTGTGGTGGCAGTGGGCGCAAATTTCAAGGTAGACAGATCTAATTTTTCTAAAAGTATTGATGACCTTGTCTAATAGGTTGCAATGGCAAAGATGTATAAATTTTTAGTAAGTTTAGATCTGTCAAATAATGCCTTCAAACTTAGGCCCAATAAAGTATTAATATTTGGTTATTAATCTAGATAGATGTAATCTAGGTGTCTCCAAGTCACGAGTAAATCGGTTTCTTCTAGCCGAGCGTGCTCCATCGTAGACCGCATCGTTACTTACCCTCAGGCGGGATGGCGGTCAAATGCAAGCCTATTTAAACTAAAAAACATATTGTAATTATCTTCAGATGTACCAATACCAGCACGCAATGAAGACCCAAGCCACAGGCGACAGCGGAATAAGAAAACTCACCAATTTGATGGGCACACACTTCTCACAGCCGGCGGCGGACGCTAACCACGCTAAACTTATCACTGACTATGTTAAACTACTCGGTAAGTTGGAGAGTGAGTATGAAGAGAGAGTGAAAAAAGATTAAAGGAGTTATAAAAAAAATAATTAAACAAGCTTTTATTGCATTGTCATTGTAAATGCACTGATACATAACATTTTAGTTCAACCAAAGATCGGGAAGTGGTTCATAAATCAGTTGCAAGATTTGTCCCAAAAATACAAAACAACAACAAACATGGCAAGCTTAATAAAAAATTGTTAGAACAAGAAAGTAAATCACTTTCTTAAAAGGGAGAAGGAGAAAAAAAAACAGAGAAAGTGAGTTAGGGACTGAAAGTGGTAAAACTGGAAAAATTTTGTGATAAAAAGATGTCCAGTAAATTAGTTAAAGAAGGCAGATGAAGTACACAGGTATACCAAATTTTAGCTCAATCGGACATCGGGAAGTGGTTCAAAATTCAATTGCAAGATTTAACCTAAACAAACTAACATACATTGCAAGTTAAATAAAAACACGTTAAACTTTTTAAACTAAACACACCCCTCTTTTTGCGTCAAAGAATTTGTTTAGGTGATGTTTGATAATTAACTTTTTTTGTTAAATGACTGATTGAATTTTGACGTGACAACGTCTAATAAATCGATGAACGCCGGCTGCACGCACGAAAAAGTGTCTCGTTACGCTCATTGTGACGTCACGATCGAAGCGAGAAAAGTATGCAATCATTTCATCAATGTGTTGTTATGACGTTGTCACGATAAACTATCGTCCGTAAACCGACTTTACAGACAACTTTTTTGTTAAACTGATTGTATTTTTACTGTTATTTCAGAATGGCAAAAACATGTGAACAAACCGGAATTATTAGTGAAATCTGCGCTACAATGTTTGGCGTACGCATGCACTCATCATTGGCACGAGGGCGCGGGGAATATGATGTCGCCTCTCACACTGTGTCAGAGGCAGCAGGTAACACATCACACTAATTAACACTTTAACTGCTGAAATCACACTTGTGTTTTCCTTTGTGCAACGCGAATGCTACACACGCCAGGCGCGTAAAACAACGCATTTGATTATTAGCCGCAGTTAAAGCAAACGCATGTGATTATTAGCAGCAGTTATAGTGTTAAATGACATGTAAACAAAGGGAAAAAAATAACAAAATAACAAACACAAACAACGCGACAAAATTTATAGAACCGCTGTTTTTTTCGCGATTTTAAGGGTTGCTCCCTTAGTAAAAGTTGTTCATAATGATGAGTATTATGAGCCCTTTCCGGCTTAGCATACCCTTTATGAATAACCCTGTATAAACTTATTTTCCAGATTAGTCCGCTGCAGTACGACTGGGTGGTTTTGAACGTGCACGCTAAGTCCAACAAGTGGGATATCGTTGAATCTCTCTTTACTAAAAAGGTGAGTGCACAAATATGCAAATAAGAATACAAAATAAAAAAAAAATTGCAAATATTGTCTACTAACATCTTAATATATATAAATTACGTGTCACGTTGTTTGTCCGCTATAGACTCCTAAACTACTTAACCGATTTCAATCAAATTTGCACACCGTGTGCAGTTTGATCTAACTTAGGAGATAGGATAGCTCACATCTCAATTTATAGTATCTACCCGTGCGAAGCCGGGACGGACCGCTAGTTAGTTTATATATCTTTTACTGTATACCAACAAATAATGGATCATTTGTTGTCCGAAATAATAATATTTAAATTTGAATTTTAAAGAATATAGCAAAAATTTGGTTTACGCGTGTAACTTCGATGACAATGCAAAAAAGGCTTGTATTTTTTTTATTTTCTTTTTTTTTTAATTCCCAGGACTGGCTCGGGCGTACAACAGTTTCCTCCCATATCCCGATAGAGACTCTCTTGTCCCGGCTCAGCGAGCTGCGAGCTAGTAAGAGGTTGATGGCCACGTGCTTGAGCAAAGCCAGCGCAGACGACAGACTTAGGCTGGCGCATGTCTATAAGGTACATTAGCAAAAAATAAAACAAAGTATACCATCCTACAAAGTATCCTATGCTACTACAAGACAGCCCACATTTACAAAGATTTAAAAAAGACGACCAAAATTACGACCTGGTTGGCTCAGCGGTATTATATCCGCCTTGTAAGCCAGAGGTCCCGGGTTCGATTCTCGGCCGGACAGATGTTTGGATAATTAATTTTAATATCTGTTCTGGGTCTGGGTGTTAGTTGTCCTTGTCTTTGTGTGTGTTCCATGGCATCCCCGACACAGGGTATCCTAGTGGGGACCTATGAGTATGACACGCTATTTAAAAAAATGCCCACCATAAAAGTGGGCATTATCATAAATAACAATAATAGATCAATGGTGTGTAAAACCATAAAATGCAACTGTGCTTTACTGAATCTCCAACCAAGCAAAAAAAACCAGCATACAAAAACCGAAAATTTTACCAACACAAATATGTAAAAACCTGTGTAATGTATTAAAATTAAATCCATAAAATCCAAGCTAAGGTAAAAGCCAAAAAAACATTTAAAAATATATTTGATCCGCATTTGATTAGATTTTTTTAATTTTTAGATACTTTGCCCTTTCAAAATTTATCCCACCCACACACTCATAACACACACACATTTAATATAGCAACAATCCTTCTATTTATAGATACACTCCGTAGTAATAGAAACGTACGCCAAGCAGAAAGACAGACTGGCTTTAACCAACTACAAAATGACGATCAACCCGCAGTCCGAAGAATACATCTTAGCGGAAAACACGCTTCGAGACTCGGTAAGTGTACACCCGGCTTTATTATAAAACTATAGGAACTATGGAAACTAAACCGCGTCATGGGTTACCATCAGGCGAGATGGCGGTCAATCGCAAGACTATCAAAGAATGAAAAATACAAAAAATTGGTTGTCTGTAAAGTCGGTTTACGGACGATAGTTTAACGTGACAATGTCATAACAAAACATTGATGAAATGATTGCATACTGTTCTCGCTCCGATCGTGACGTCACAATGAGCGTAACGGGACACTTTTCCGTGCGTGCACCCGGCGTACATCGATTTAGTAGACGTCACGTCAATAAAATTTCGCATTTTGCCCTTTCTGTGAAAAGAGACAGAATATGTCTAGTATTATGTATCATTTGAAACCAGTTACTAAAAAATATTTTTTGAAAGCTTATATTGTATTGTCACCTGAATTACACAGGTAAACCAAATTTCAGCTCAATCGGACATCGGGGATTGGTTCAAAATTGAGTTGCAAGATTTGATCTGAGTAAACAAACTAACATACATTCCAAGTTAAATAAAAGCTTGTAAAAAGTTGAAGAAACGAAAAGCATTTCGAAAGCGCCATCTAGTTTTATTGACTTGAACTAAAATATAAATGGTTGGCAATATCTCAATAATTAGATTACATTACATGATGTAATGTAAATTGTATGACGCCAAAAAATATTTTTCAATAACCATTTTGCCCCCAAAGTAAAATAGCTTTTTTTTTCACAAGGATAGTAATTTTATTAATACGTTGAATTAACATTATTCAGAATATGCTTAATTGAAATTATTTAATTGTCTTACTTTTATTTTTTATTTTTCAGTCAATAAAATGGAAGAACTGATCTCAAATGCTCCCCTCAAAATGAGGAAAACAGGGGAAATATGAATAATTGAAGAAATTATTAATTGATATAAAATTTATTTATTTTATCATTGTAATAATTGTTAAGTTTTTTTTTTTTTTTTTTTTTTTTTTTATGTAATTGAGTGACGAGACGAGCAAATCGCTCGCCTGATGTTAAACGTCACGTTTGCCCATAACAGGTCTGCGTCACCCAGAATTTTGAACTCGCAGAATTCAAAATCCTGCGCGGCACAGCACTGCGCTCGTCACCCTGAGATTATAAGTTGTTTAATCTCCCATTTGCCCTGTAATTTCACTGGAAACAATGCCCTTCCAACCGGAACACAGTAATGTTTGCACATTACTGCTTGGCGGTGGAATAACTGGCAAGTCAAGTTATACAGAGTTGTAAGGAAAGGGAAAAAAAGCTAAGCTAAGCGGAAAGGGCTCATAGTAATCATCATTATAAACCACTTTTACTATGAGACCAACTCGGAATTCGAGAAAAAAAAATCAGCTGTTCCATAGAAAAATGTCAATGACACTCGACAAAATGTATGGAACAGCTGTTTTTTTTCCCGTAGTAAACGTGGAATACTATGAGTCCTTTACGGCTTAGCGTATCCTTTCCGTGTAACCCTGTATTTATAACAAAAGAAAAAGTATTTATATTTATGTTTACGCTTATAAACATTAAGTACTAGCGGCCCGTCCCGGCTTCGCACGGGTAGACTTTGGGATAAACGTAGAGTAAATTGAAATCGGTCCAGTCGTTCACGCGTGATGGCGTGACCAAAGGTGTTGAGAATAATTATAGGAACTCTTTGTTATAACCTCTATTCTCATGCTATTGCGTAACTATAGCAACCGTAGTTTGTTGATGCTAACTTGTCAATTTATAGTAAAAATTATCAGTATAAAACGCACACTGTTTTGATAGATATGATTGAATTTGAACTTTGTACAGAGGTAATAAAGTGAAAATTGACTCTTAGACGTTAGGAACATACCTACATTGCTTAAACAACAGTGAGTGCTTGCAATTCAATATGAACTTTATACAATAGCAATAAAGCTCGTTTTAGTTAGAAAACGTTTGTATGGGAAAAATAAAAGGGCTGTTTTTAGGGTTTTTCAATATTTCTGAGAGATTTTCTTAATATTTTTTTCCGTAAGAACCTTCTCCTAATAATAACAAATACAACAAAAAAAGAATTAGTGAAATCGGTCCAGCCATTCACGCGTGAGGCCGTGACCAAGGAAAACGGGTTTCATTTTTATATATATAGATTGTAAGATATATTTTTTATTTTAAATGGAAAATAAAGAAAAACTTTAAAATAAGGAAATCTTTTCTTTCCCTCGAATTTAACATTTTTGGCATAATTTTCTTAGAAAATGTTATCTCTACCATTAATACTCTAATAAATATGTGGTTATCAGTAATCTTAAGGAAAAATACACGACTTTATATCTATGATTTGTAGTAACAGATCCTACTGACTGATATCATAGATATGGAAAGTATGTACAATGTATGTTTGTTGGTGGTTACTCAATTAAAAAAAAATCGAGCGTAAATGCAAACTGCATTTTCATACATTTTTGTATGGAATATGTATTGTGGGTACAAATTCTGCCCCCCTAGTCAAATTGCAAATCTATGATCGAAACGCTATAGAAAACTAGGAAAATGTACGGGAATGACATTTCTGTTATATATGATATCTTCTCTTCTTCTTAGTCGTTCACTCTTGGCAGAGTGGTCGTGGTTGCAATGTTACACGGAGGCTCTTCGCCGTCGTCGACGCCCCTTTCCATTGCTGCTGCACGTCTCGCAATGCTTCTCCATTATATGATATAGAATCTATAAATAGATTCCATACATTTTCCTACCTTTCTAAGTATATCGTTTTGACTATATAATTGCAACTTGTTCTCGTTCTGAACATATTTTATAGGCGTGTTATGACTATCTTTATCGACACCGTCACTCAACCACAGTTTAGATAATAGTTACTACGTATCTCAACTTAGTCCTTCAATAAAAACTAATGAAAATCAACCTTCTCTCACTTGTTATAAAGCTGCATTTTTAAAGCATTTCAGCAAATCGTATGTTATTCGTAACTGATTAACATTCTATACAATGCTACAGTCGACAAATTTAGCTCTGTAGGTGGCTAAATGAAGGAACTAAAATTAGGCTGTGGGTTTTGTTCAAATGTTACGACAATGGCTCCTTCAACTAACTGTGAGTAAATTCGCACTTGTTGCGGATTTCGTGTCATAGCAACCTTGAGTTGTTCCATTGAATGTTACTTATAATCAGTTTTTGATGGAGTTTCCTATTGTTTTATCGTTAGGCTGTGGTCAGACTTGTGTACTTCGTTCGGCCGGTTATACATCATAAGGAAAGGGTATGCTAAGACGAAAAGGGCTCACAGTATCTATCTTTATGAAATTGTTTTACTATAAGACCAACTCTGAAATCGCAATTCCATAAAAAAATGTCAATCACACTCGACAAAATGTATGGAACAGCAGACTAGTGAAAACAATGTTTACAATGATGTATGAGTAGGTACTAAGAGCCCTTATCGGCTTATCATACCCTTTCCATATAACCCTGTATTTATCATTCCTAGAAACATCACGTATGCGAACCTACCTTTAGGCAATTATCGCGCACGAACCAATATATTTTATCAGAAACCTGATAATAGATAAGTTGCCTTTTAGAGCAAGGCTATGACTAAGTAAAACCTAGTATAGATACCTATACCTACTATGTACCTTTATACCTTATTTATCATCATCATCATCATAATCAACAGTTTTCCACTTACTGCTGAGTATTTAGGTCTTTTCATTGCGCCATCTTTCTCGGCCATGTTTGAATTAGAAATACTAACTGTTACTACTTGGCGTTACTAGTTAGACATTTTAAACATTCTACGATATTGCAGGTACTCATATTATGACCCACTTTTACTATGAGACCAGACGGTATCACGGTAGCGGTCACTCGCTACTTGAAATTCTGGCAACCACCAACCATTCGTGGCGACCACCGACCACCTTCTTTTGCGCGTTACAGTACCGGTGGCTGCGGTCGGTGGCTCATGTGCGGTGAGCCTTAGACTAACAGAGATACCCATAATTTATCATAGATTAAATTATGCGTTTAATTATCGTGTAACATAACTTCATTTAGGTTCATACTATAACTATAGTAACAGGTTTAAAAAAAACTTTAATATTGGTCACAGACACATTTTAATATAGAGTTTAAAAAAATACATTACGTCTACTTATTGGCGTTTCTACAATTATTTTTACGGTCAAATAAAAAAGAAAACATGAATTAACGTTAACAAAAGTTATAAAAAACATTTCTTATAATCTAGTCACATAAAACTTATCCCGTGTTCGCATAATTTTTGTTGTTATAAACTTTCCACGCCTAATCGTCGCCTCCGCCACAGCAGTCATCATCTACTTCGAAGCCACACATTTTCGCCAGAAACACGCAGAGTGTTACACACAGCAGACATCTCAGGATCTTCCCGCATGATCCACAATCACAGCTACAGGAACAACACATTTTTCTTTTTTATGACAAATAACGGATTATGCCAAAGTGAGGTTGCTTTCAACTTTGCAGATTTTTTTTTCTTTAGTCCTTGGTTATTCACACAGTAGCGCACCACTAGAGTAGTATCGCTTTTATTATGTCAAATATTATGACAAACTAGTTTATGCCAAACTCTTGATTTTAGTCCAAAATCTTGCACAGCACTGTCTATTTTTAATAGAGCGTCATCTAAATGCAATTCTAACTTTTAGGACACGTTTTATCCTTAAAGTTCACTTAGTCACTTGTTTGTTAGGTGACTAATAGGTAAATATTTCTCAAAATCGAGAGAACACGTCTTTTCAGAGCCGTGGTCGTCTGACGAATGACCTCATGACTCAACACTCAAGGTGTTAAAGTAAAACGTTATCAACTTATCTCACTAAATTAGGTAAATACGATAAGTACGTGGATAAGTTATCTTCTCTCGACTGCTTTTACGAACGTCGAACAGTATCGAAACTGCAAAATAACGAATTTCTAGTTTACCAATTATACGAATATTTAAAATCCTGGGGAAAAAAGTTTATTCTATAGAAAACATTTTTTTTTGTGATATTTTATTGTATATGAATATAATTGATACTAAATATATATTTTAACTTATTAATTCAGGTCTATAAACTAAGTTGCTCTTCTGTAAAAATGCCATTTGCAATTTCAATACTGTAGGTACCTACGTAGCGGCAGTCGCTCTGTTTATTATTAAAATTGTATCACGTATGTTTATGGCTAAAAACTAGAAGCCTTATGAAAAGTCTGATAAAGACTGAAGTAAGTAAATTGGCATTAGTTAATAATACGCAGTAAAAAATTGTATCGCGCAGATTTAATAATAATTAATTTATGTGTTTTAAGTTAATGTCTTCAAGTTGCGAGTGAATCAGTTCTTTCTAGGCGACCATGCTCCATCGTAGACCGCATCGTTGCTTACCATCAGGCGAGGAGGCGGTCTAATGCAAGATGCAATTTTTTTTTTTTGTTAATGAAACTATTGTAATTTGTAAGTGAAGCATTGGGTGTTTGCCACAGCTTACCTCTAGGTACCCCTAGCATAGGTTCTGTCGAAAAATACGTGTAATAGAATCGTAATCCACAGAATGAATGAAGAATACATTTTCGCACTTTTTCTATTGAATGCGCACTAGGTTTTTTTCAACAAAAGTTATTTACAGTACCTCGTAACCTGACTATTACACTAAGCTTCGGCTGCAAGAAATCTTTCCTCATCATCATCCACAACTTTTTTCACACTGCTGCCGGGTAAAGGTATACTTATCTCTCTAACTGTGCCACATGCCTCAGACGAAAATAAAACTAAAGTAGAGATAACAGTTACTTAGTACCCTGATCAAGAATAGGGCTGGTGTGCGGCGCTGGGTACCAAGGTCTTTGATACTTTGATCAAATATTAGCGCCTTTTTAACACGCTTTTATTAGTTTCACCTGTATGTATTTAAGTTTGTAACTGACTCCTTTGAGCTCGATTTTGCCCTACTTTGAACTATCAGATTTAATTCAAACTTTGCACACCTGTTTAAGACCGATGACAATGCGTGTTTTTTAGTTTTTTAAACTATTTTTTTCTCAGAATAATAACTAAAGATTTTTTTTTTTTTTGTGCTTTGAAACATTTTTGAAAACACAATCATTGTCTTTCACTGGGGGGTTTTGGCGGGAACGTGGAAGAGACATGTTGCTTCATTTTGTTATTTTACTAAACTTGTGTAATTTTGAGTGTTAATGTTTATTTTAAGTGGGGAAAATAACCATTAAGTGCTTGAGGACGTGCACGAGTGTGGGCAAATCATAAAATGCAGTGAATCGTGTCATTTTGTGTTGCTTCCAAAACTCCTTAGAAAAGCCTCTAGTAAAGTCTCCACTACTTTACTAGGGCAACTTTAGGAATAAATGTACACTTGAACAAATAAGTCTTGACTTAAAGGTCTCAGTTACCAGGTCATAAAATCCCAAAAAAAAAAAAAAATCTTTCACTGTCATGCTATTGGCGATTTCAAAAAGCTGTAACTTTTTTTCGGTCCCGAAACGTTCGTTTTGGAACCGAAAACAGTTAAACGCCACTTTTTTTCTTCATTCGTATGTGTTAGGTGTGACATACGAACGTTATTTTTGCCACCGATTCCAAATCGAACGCGAGGGCAATGTCGAGTCCAATGAGCCAATGACAGTCTACAGATTTTCTTTCTTGAATTTCCTCTCGCTACAGTTTTGGACTGTGATCAAAATGATTTCGCGAAACATATTCCTAATTCTGTACCCAAAAACTAAAATCTCAAACTGAGCTCTACCCCACTAATCTATAAGTTCAAAATCATGTGTTGCTGCAGTTTTTGTGGCAGCCTCAGATGTATATTTTGTTTTACATTATGTGTTTATATTTGCCATGTGATTGGCATCGAATGTGACTGCAACTGCTCCGACTGCAGTCCTTGCTGCAATCCAGATGGTGATGAGGTAAATGATATGGTGCTTGTGAGAAGAAATGACGTTGGGATTAGATGATGGTGAAAATAAATGATTGGAAAAATGATCCCATAAACCTGTGGTGTGGTGTACCTTCGAAGGGTGATTAGGCCACGCGTGTTTCACCACGCTGGCCAAGTGCGGGTTGGTGGGGAATAATAAATTATAGTGAAAAGAAATAAAAGTAAAGACAACAAATCTGAATGAGGAAATTTTAATGATGAAATAGCAGAAAAAAGAAATGATAGTGAAGAAAAATGATAAGGAATTAAAAACCTTAAGGCTGCGGAGAATGATTAAGCAAACTCAGCATTGAAGAGAACTTTATATCGCTATTCTTCTGATCCAAAACGACGTGCAACCAGAGCAAGAAAAGAAGCTAAAATCCATTATCATAAAGTAGGAAAACAACGTTACTGAATAGGATATTTTATAACTTCAAAACTATATCACAAATAAACTAATGATATACATACTAAAAACACGTTTAATTGTAGTTTGTTACGTAAGACCCTGCGCTAAATCTCGTGCGGTGTTTATAACTTATGGCTCTGCGCTAAAAAACGCGCGGGTGCCCGCTCCGTGCCCCCGTGTAAACTGTAAAACCCCAGCCGCACGCGTGCCGTGTACCGCTGCTCTTACTATTTTCAAATCAGACACGCGAGTGTGTACCCGCGCGACACTTAGCGCAGACCCTTATTCTTCCACTTCGCAGTCCTCACACAATTCTTCGCAGCCACACAATTGAAACAGCCACATGCATAAATATATGCAACAGAGGCAACGCAGGCAACGACAGCAACTCCCGTTGCCGCCGCAACAGCAGCAACACATCAGAAGTAATGTTCCACTTTAGAAGTTGAGAAAAGTTCTGCGTTGATTTGGATATGCGTCTTCGTTTGGTTGTTTGCCATTTTCGCAGGATTTGAATATCAAACGGCTTTATTCATGTTTTAGGTTAGTTTTGCTGGGTAATAAAACCGCTTCGTGAATGAAAACGACGTTTATTCCAATGTATATCTTTAGTTTGTTGCACGTCAAATGACCACAATGTACCATTGATATGACAGAGATCAACCAGTTTCAAAGCTTCTGAATATTCAGGAATTGTTTAGGTTTTTCTAGTACAAATAAATTAAAGAAAAATACTAAAATAAACTTACACTAACTAGAATTGCTTGTATAGATTTCATGGGTATATTTTTACAAATATGTCAGATGTCAGTTTTTTCACAGTTCAGTTCAGTTCAGTGTAAATACAGTACTACTCTATGGTGCGCACTCTATCTCAATTAATACAGTACTACTCTATGAGTTCAGTGTTCAGTTTTTGTTCAAAAGCTTCTTGAACAACGCTTATCAATATCTATGATAGAAGAAAACAAAGAGGTTTCTAAAAAAAAAGTTCTAAATAAATAAAGTATATTACAAACAAAAGGATCTAATATAAAGTAATTAAGCAGTAAATAATAAAAACTATTGTAAACTTTCATTAAATTATATCAAACAAAAACAGGTAACATAGTAAAAGTAAATCGATAAATCTACACAATGTTACGTAAACTTTTCCTACGTGTTACATACACACAGAGAACCTAATTGTAATCATTTTAATGAAGGTTTTTTATGATCACGATTTAAATCAAAGTACTGATCATGGCAGAGTTTCAGCGCGAACCACGTCAAGCTTGGCCAAACCTTGATCAAGGTAGAGAGAGCATCGTCTCTGATCATCGTCCGCTTCGACTAGCACAGAAGTAGTGACGCTCTCTTGTGCGCTAGAGGCCTACAGAGGGTCCATCCCGAGACCACCACTAGGGCGTACTTTCCAAGAGTTCTAAGTCCAGTAGAGGACAGTCCAGTGGACAAACCAGCTGATGACGGATAAATCACAGATCAGCTTAGTTATAGATTCTTTGTGGACAACTTGAAGCCTGTATCGTGGTATAGTTGCTCTTCGTCGTCTTTATCCAGCACTAGAGATATCTGTGAAAAATAAACACAAAAAATGACAAAAGATAAATTATATAATAAAAATAAATTCTAATCTCAAAAATTTTGTGTTTTTGTTTTTTTTACTTTTTAGTGCTGATAAAGCTTAATAACAGATTTGGTATAGTAATAGGTTACGTAGGTATACCTATCTTAGATTAATACATAGGTTATTTTCAATACAGAAATAATAACCGTGAAACCGCAAGGCGTTGTTTCTTACCTTTTCTGGAAGTTTTACTAAATTTTTTAGTCTCAGATTTGGTGTTTGAAAGCCCGGCAGTGCGTTAGCGCCCGGTCTAAAATGAAAAGGTTTTATAAAAACACTTGGCTAAACAACAGGCCGTCTAGTAAGGGAAAGTCCAAGAAATTAAGCTCTTTGAAAGTAAAAATAGAGAATGATCTTTCGCCATTTCCGGTTCTCATAGTAAAAGTTGTTCATAATAAATACTAGGCGCATTTTTCGGCTTAGCATACCCTTTCATTATAACCCTGTATATCTGACTGTTTAATTAATTACCTTCTCGGTCGAGATCGGGTTTGCGCCCACCTTTGTTTAAAAACTTGCTCAGTCTGAAAAAAAAACGAAATTCTTTAAATAAATTCATGCCGCAGATCTGGATAACATTTTGCTACTTTTCAGGAGACACAAATAACTGTCTAACTTTTACACGACAAACAAGTAAAAAAAAAGAATTAAATTACAATTTTGTTTCTGTTGAAAAATATTTTAATGATAAAAACCTCTCTAGCATGATAATCTCGATATTTCTTAAGTTATTTTTTTAATTTCTTTAATTTTTACAACCCGTGTAACACTTGACTTGAGAGAAAGAGAGAGACGGCGATAGCTACTTACTTGTATGCTAAACAAGGAGGTAGGCCTGTAGACAACTACTGCAGTGACCGTGTATTTCTTCGGAGGCATCACGGTGACCGTGTCTTGAAGTTTTATTTCATCATCTCTGAAAAATTATGAAAAATAAATCGCTCTAATTATTAGCGATAAGAACGTCTTTTGTGTCCATCATCAGCCCATCTATTATTTTGTCCACTGCTGGACACGTGTTGCTACAAGGCACGATTTTCTACCTTCCCTTTTTTTGTCCACTTACCTACTACCAGCCGCCTGACTCAGGTAGTCGAAAACTAAATTCTGACTTATTTGGCAAAAAAATGCTTATATTTAAAATATATGCTATCCTCTTTCTTGACTTTCCGTTAGTAAAAGACAGCAATAATACTAAGTCACAGAATATTGAGGTGACTAAGTTTATTTTTCTGCTTACCTCCACTGTGGCCGTTCATTTTGCAAAGGTCTTAACTCCCACTCCACCTCTTTTCTAGAATATCCGTTACGGGCCTTGTATTGTCCTTTACGCCTCATTTCAGAATTTCTGTACTCTTTTTGAAGGTTAGTTTCAAATTGTCTATTTCTGATCTCTGGTTCTTTGTTTCTCGATGGTTGTTTGTACCGGTTGTCTGATTCTCGGTTTCTCGAATTCAGTTCATCGTTCAACTTTTGTCTGAATAGACCTTTTGGATTATCTGTAAAATCACTACAAATTCTTATAGGAGCGCATAATTTGCATGCCATCTCGCTTGTGCTTATTTACTCGAACCATGAGCGCAAGCGAGATCACAATCAGAATTCAGAACGACATCTATAGGTATAATTCTAAAGCTGCTAGTTTTAGTTTTATTACGGAAATACGGACATACATACGTGGTATCAAACACGCGAAAACAAACTTTAGCATTTACAAAATTAATAGAATCTCACCTCGATATTTTACAGACACCCAGATCTCGTCTTTCTTTGTGGTCTTCTCCCACTTTTGTTCTTTTTCATCTTCTTCTTGCATAGGCTTGATAGGTCGGTTTGAATCCACGATTTCATCCTGAATAGGTATGACTAAATGCGCATCTTCATTTTCTGCTTTGAACATTGTCGGTCGTATTGGTCGGTGATAGTCGTTGTCTATGAAATCGACTTTTTGACGCTCAGCCCGATCTGCATCTACTGTTTCACCTTCTTCATGGTTAGATTGGTCAGAATCATGTATGTCATCTTGTATAGGTCTTGTGTATCGGTTTTCAGTATCATCGTCATCTTGAAGCATCTGCCTCACACTTTGCTTAGAGATCTCTTGTATAGACCTGTCATCTTCTGTGGACCGGACATCTTGAGGCCTAGTGTCTTGTATAGGTCTGATGTATTCTTGTAAAGGCCTGGTATCTTGCATAGGTCTACGTCTATCTTTAGCCCCTGTGTTGTGTCGATGTCGCTTAGTTTGGTAATCTGGGTGTACTGTTGTATATCTTTGTCGGATAAACTGTTCGTCTGTGTCTACTGTTCTTTGTTCTTGTCTGATAGGCTGTTCTGTATATATTGTTCTATGTTCATATCTGAATGGTTGATGTACTGCATCTATTGTTCTTTGTTCTTGTCTGATAGGCTGTTCTGTATCTATTGTTCTATGTTCATATCTGACTGGTTGATATTCTGCGTCTATTGTTCTATATTCATGTCTGGCAGGTTGATAGTCTGTGTCTATTGTTTTATGTTGCGGTCTGACAGGCTGTTGTTCTGAGTCTATAGTTCTTTGTTCTTGTCTGATAGGCTGATGCTCTGTATCCATTATTCTTTGTTGCAATCTAACAGACTGTGTGTCTGCGTCTATTATCCTATCTTGTTGTCTGACGGACTGATATTCTGTGTCCATTGTTTTATATTCTTGTCTGCTAGGTTGATGTTCTATGTCTATTGTTCTTTGTTCTTGTCTGATAGGTTGTTCAGTGTCCATTATTCTTTGTTGCAATCTGACAGGCTGAGTGTCTGTATCTATTGTTCTATCTTTTTGCCTGGTAGCCTGGTTGTAAGCGTCTACTATTGTATCTTGTAAAGGTCTGATGGGTCGGGTAGCCCATAACCTAGTGAAATAAGAATCGTCAAACCCTTGTGTGATTGTAGTTCGTCTTGTGTCCTCCTACACCAGGAAAACAGATTAATTAGAGCTAATAATACAATAACATCGTATACCTTGATTATATCCATTTTTAAAGGGAACAGCAGTTATAATTATTACTTAGGTAAGTACCCAATTTAAACTATTTTTCTACGAAGTTTGTCGACAACGTACAGATTTTCTTGGATTGGCATTTAATTAACTAGTTAGGCCTTTGCTTGAATATAGGTGATTTTTGTCAGATTTAAAGATTACCTCTTCGTCAGATTCGTCATCCTCATAATCTGTCTCTTCATCGTCATCTTCACCATGTACTTGTAGGCCTTGCTTATTATGGGACTGCAAATACAGAAGACAATTTTACGTTTAAAAACTACTTACATGCTCTTACTATAAAATGCTAGGCCATGTCAAACTATTTTTTTCTTTGAATTAAGTAACTGTAGTTAGAATTAAATAAATAACTAACGTTTCACACTCACAGCTCCCCACTAGGATACCCTGTGTCGGGGATGCCATGGAACATGGAACACACACAAAGACAAGGACAACTAACACCCAGATCCAGAGCAGACATTTAAATTCATCATTGAAACATCTGCCCGGCCTCGAATCGAACCCGGGGCCTCTGGTTTAAAAGGTGGATATATTACCGCTGAGCCAAACAGGTTGTCGTTACACAAATACACCAACACAAAAACAACAATTACCCAGATCCAGATACTTACTAAAGGGGGCGCACAGAGCAGCCTATAAGGCCGTTCGGAGCGCATCGTATGCGGTGGACACGGAGCAAGGGGGCCCGGGGATATCGTCCTCTGGCCCAGCATGTTGGTGTGCGAGAAGTCGCAGACCAGCAGCAGGCGGGGCGTGGTGGCCCCGTGGTGGACGGCGCCGCAGCCCATGGCGCGGAGCGTCCACACAGCTAATTGGCTGAAGTGGCCCCATACTGCTCCTCTGGAATTTAAGAACTCAAGCTTTGTTTTATCAAGAATTGTTTTATGGAACAGCTAACATTTTTCACGATTTAAGGGTTGAAAGAGTTGAAAGACCATTATAGGATGAACCAAGGAACATCTCAGTGGAAATGCGTGAGCAATAAACGAGTAAAAGAGCGCGAAAGTTTGATGAACTTAGAACAAGTTAACTCGCGCGAGCGTAGTAAGTCCTGCATTACAGCAGCTGCCTCTCAAGAGTACACATACGGCCACGGCATAAAATAGTAATAAAATTAAATGTTTACATGCTACTGCTGCCTGTTAACTTTTTTATTATTTACTCAGAGATTTGTTGCCTTCAAAAATGAATGAGGAAACGAGACAGTCCAAGAGGGAGCAGAAAAAATATATCAAAAAGTGGTATCTTCTGCATGTTTTAATATTAAAACATACTTAGCAGTAAGCGCAAAGGGCGCCACAAGCTGTTTGGCGTCCACCCGGCGTCGCTCGCCCCACCACGCGTCGAACACGCGTCCGATGGTGCGGCGCGCGCCGCGCTCTAAAGACTTGCCGGACCTGCGCCAGCGAACCTCGCCTACTGTCTGACCCGCGTATGGGTATCTAACTGAAAACGATAGGAATTAAAAGCTAGCAAAAAGAATCGAGGAAATGATGGAAAATCACGTTATTTTCCATAGGAAAATGATGGAATTTTTAGTGATAATTCACTAACTTCGGGATTTGGGATTTTGGATTTTGGAATCTTGGTTTTAAGGAAAGGGTATGAAAAGCCGAAAAGGGATCATAGTAGGTACTCATCATTATGTTTTTTTTTACTCTGAAACCAACCCAGGAATTGAGAAAAAAAAACAGCTGGTCCATAGAAAAATATCAACGACATTCGACAAAATGTATTTAGCAGCCGCTGCCAAGCAGTACTTAGGGCTTTTTTCGGCTTACGAGTAGCATACCCTTTCCTAGCCCTGACTGTAAGAAATGAAGTGACCTATTTGTTATAGGAACATACTTTCATTTCTGGACATCTTATAATTTGTGATAATTTAAGAAGTGGTTTACCAGTAGCTCTGCAGTCGTCGTGGACGAAGTTGCATTGGTCGGCCAACCTTTGAGCCAAATAGGCCAACTCTCGGTCCCAATGCTGAAAATATAAACTGATCCTTTCAATTATTGGTAAGTCCAGCATAGAACCAATCTAGGAACTAGACTATGTCTGTAGCATCTTTGAAAAACTACCCAGAAAGAGTGAGATAGGTAGTCTGAGCTGAGTACCGTACTCACACTTATTACGGCTTTGGCTGACGACGACGCTCTGATTTTTTTGAAGTTTTATAGCTGGGTTCCATAAACGCTGTGCGAAGCAATGCTGGATTTAAAGTGACTTTTAATTGCATTGTTTTGTTTAGTTTGAATTTTATAGAAAAATTACACATAATAGCATAGGCTCGATACATACAGCTCCGGTGGGTTCTCTCCGTTATCCTTGCGAATTCAGCCGTTTTCCAGTTAGTTTTTAAGGAGTAGGTAGCCAATTCTTACTTACCTAAGAATTACGGTCGTAATAAAAGAATAGGTCAAGGTATCACGTTGAAAAACACTTGACTAGGATTTAAGTAAACTGGGTGAATGATGAAACTCACAACAAGCATCATCACTTCTGGTTTAGGCAGGTGGACTCCCCCGCGGACTCTCTCGCGCCCCGACGCTATTTTCTGACGACGTCTTTGGAACGAGTTATTGTCACAGATAAGTGTACTAATACTATAAAGAGATAACACAGATAACACAGATAACACAGAACACAGATAACTATACTAATATTATAAAGAGGAAAGATTTGTATGTTTGTGTGGAATAAACTCAAAAACTACTGGACCGATTTCAAAAATTCTTTCACCATTCGAATGCTACGAGTAAGTACATTATCCCAAAGTAACATTAGGCTATTTTTTTTTATCTACAGCGAAGCGTGGCAGGGAACAGCTAGTAGCTAATAAATAGGCAATTATTTCAAAGTACAGCTAAGCTCAGTATTTCGGTTTACCTGTTGATGTAGTGTATAATAAACTGTTTGAGATCGTTTGTGAAAATGATCGCCGTGTAGTTTTCGCATGCGATACCGGCGCCGCGCTGAAATAAACGTTCTATTGTAGAATGAAGGTAAGATTCGGTTCGGTTTTTCTTTTAAACTATAAACCATGGCCGCTTTAAACGAAGGGATATTAGAATCCTCGGAGGTAGGCAACGCAATGATGATGCCTCGGGTATTGGAGGCGTCCATAGGCGCCGGTGACCCCTTACCGTCAAGTGTCCCGTCGCTTATTTGACACTTATTTTTATAAAAAATAAATAGATTTTCTTACAAGGAAAGGGTATGCTAATCGTAATAAGACTCGTAGTACCTACTATCATTATTAACAACTTTTACTATGGGGCCAACCCGAAACTCGCGAAAAAAACATCAGCGGTTTCATAGAAAAATGTCAATGACACTCGACAAAATGTGTGAGCAGCTGATTTTTTCCGCGAATTCCGAGTTGTTCCAAAAGTAAAAGTTGTTCATAATGATGAGTACCTACTACAAGAGCCCTTTTCGGCTTAGCATACCCTTTTCTTATAACTCTGTATTTAAACGACAAACTTACAAAAGGATACTTGCAAGCCACATGTGGCCCCTTCCCCTGGCACAGCCGCTTGTACCGCGCGCTGCAGTAAGGGTCGTCCTGCGCTAGCACCACGCACACACACGCCCACACAACCCAACGGGCAACGGACATTGTGGACTGAAATGTAGGGTAACTTATATGTCAGGGTGACGAGCGCAGTGCTGTGCCGCGCAGGGTCTTGAATTCTACGAGTTCAAAATTCTGGGTGGCGCAGCCCTGTTATGGGCAAACGTAGGTAACGTTTAACATCAGGCGAGCGATTTGCTCGTCTTGTCACTCAATTACATAAAAAAAAACCTCGGTCGTTTAGTCGCTATTGGGTTTGTTTTCCTGGGAAAAGAAGACCTAGGTACGTAGGTTCAGTAGGGACTTGAGTGTTATAGGTTAGGTTTTGTAGGTGCTGTGATTAAGTGCGGAAGCGATGTCCCCGCAGCCTCGATAGACTGTCCTAGGTTTTTAGTGGGTATTCTGGCGCAGACTCCCGTGGCCAGTAGTATCCGTAAAGGATTTATTTTATTCCTTTATTGTGCGAACCGCTAGGGTGTGGAACGCTTTGCCTGGGTTTCCCGATAGATATAATCTAGGTGTCTTCAAGTCGCTAGTGAATCGGTTTCTTCTAGAAGCGAGCTCCATCGTAGACCGTATCGTTGCTTACTTACCATTAGGCAAGATGGCGGTCAAATGCAAGCCTATTAATGAATAAAAAAAAGGATTTTCCTGGGTTCAAAAAAAAAAGGTACAAGCAACATTATAGGGCTCTTACCCTGGCACAGCCGCTATTCTACAGAAACCGGTAAATTTTCCAAGATTACCCCTAACCTTAGTAACCTATTATTATTATTAATTGCTCAATCACGCAAAAACGGCAGAACTGATTTGGATGAAATTTGGTGTAGAAGTAGCGTATATAGTTATATCACGGATTAATACATAGGTAACATAGGCTACTTTTATCCTGGAAAAAATAACAGTCGTGTAGGTTAGCGAGGTAAACTGCGGGGCAAAGGTTTTGTTTATTTAATGCAGTTAACCAAGTTAGGTTTTACATACTTACAATTTTTTACCTTTATTACTAAGCCCTTCTATAAAATAACTTCATGAAATACTCATTTTACAAACATTAATAGTAAAACTCTAACAAAAATACAAAATATCTAACGCGTAGGTTTGCTCCAAATTAAAAATCCTACAAGAAATGACATTACGAAGTCAATTTTCAATGTTTTGATCTTGTTACTGTCAAAAACGAAAAAATCTTAATAAGGTAAGGTTTCACAAGATATTGCAAGGAAGATCGATGATCAAAAAAACTTTCATTCCAAAATAAACTATCTTCACATACATCTCATCAAAAGCCGAGTAGAGGGCTATTTAAGTAGAGCTATTTCGACTATTTATTAATATTGTTTTATAGGTAAAAATAAGCTATGTGCTTCGAATTACGCCTGTATTCATACTTTTTATTTCGTATTCAATTATGAACTTATAATATTGGACGTGTTCTTTGTACTTATCGTATTAATACCTACCTATAGAAACTAGACAATGAAACAACAAAAATGCAGATCGATTATTTTATTATGAAATCCAATAATTTATATTCATTATATTTACAACGCTTAAAATTACGCTTCACGTTAGCTGCACTATAAAATTATATAGATCAACAATAGTATATTCATAATATACACTACAATATATTATAAAATACATATATTATCATGTAAACGAGTGACTCGGCGCTAGTGTGAGTGAAGGTCGGAATAAAGGTCATCGCGCACTAGATTTCCTCAACACCGACCAGACTAAATGCAAATAAACAGCAGCCATATCAAGTTTCGAGAATTAAGACGTAATTTTGTATAACCACTTTACTTTTGACTTACGATATTTTATTTTCTAGAAGCAAACTAATCACTTCGTCACGTAATATTCATGGTTTTTATGCTTTAGTTTTATCGATGTTTAGTTGCTGTAATGCGCTATGACCTCATTTCGTGGATTAGTGATAGAAGCTAATTATTTTGAAGTAATTTACAATTCATTTCTAGTTAATTGTTTTCGGTAATAATAACACAACGTCCTTAGATATACCTACGTATATTCTATATCACGACATTTATTTCATTTTAATAGACAAACAGATTATTTAAGACATGTATGTTACCTAAGTACATATAGATTCCGGAAATAAAGCTATTTTATTATTTAATACTTTCTCTTGATAAGGGCTTCACTCACTCCAACATACAAATAAACATACATACCAAACTCGAAGCAAATATTTTATAATTGCTTAATGATTTTCAATTTATATAATACTTGGACAATAAAGATAATAAATACTTATAATAAATTGGTGTCAAATAATATGATGTGCTATGACCTTAATGTGATGATCAAATGTTACAACAAAACCCTGAATTGTGTCATTTCACTTAATACCTAATATCAATGTCTTTAAAATTTGTAAAAGGTTTTATCTAAATTTTAATTTACAGCTGTTTTAAAGCGAAGTCTCAGTGAAATTGTGAATCTTTGGCACTTGCTACAAGTCGCACGTGCAATAAATTGCCGAAAAAACGGTGCGTTTAAACTCCACTTTAAAACGTTAGTGACGAGTAGCAGTTAAAGTACGAAACTAGTCTTTTTTATTTTTGTCTAAACAAGTCGTCACTATTTTAACAATGTATAAAACAGCTAAAAGTCAAGAGAGTATTATAATAGTAAAAAATAAATAAAGAAAAATCAGATCCCCTATATGGAAAAAGTCTTATAAAATCATGGATCTATCTATCTATCCTATACACTTATAAAAACCTACATTTATTCATTATTACAATATGCGAGTCGAGCATGCTTCTACAATATTAATTAAAAAAAGCACATAATGGCAATATTATACATCTAAATTACAAAAAAATGTCTAACAATTTTACGCGGCGGTGAAAAAAATAAAGCCTAAATACCCTAATATTTCATAATAAATCGAATTATTTCTTTTATAATAAAAATACCATCTTTATCTAACTATAAAAAAAATATGTGTACACTAAAGGAGCTTCTCCGTCAATTCAATCGATATAACAAACATTAAGCAAATAACAACTTTACCTGCTTTGTTATAAAATCGAAAATAAATACGCAAAACTTTAATACATTTTCTGTGGCAATTTACGCTATTTTCGACTTTATTTCTTTACCATATTAAGATGATATTTGTTCAGCACGTGGTCAGGCCATTCGTTACCATCGAGTTGGCAGAGAAGCACCTTAGTGAGTGCTGTATTCAATCAAAACAAAACAAAGTTTCGCGTAAATAAATTAATATGATAAAAATTCAAAAATTACGTCACAAAGAGAAAGCAACCAAGGTTTAAAGAAACAATAGTTGTTTCTGACGATTTTTTGTAAAGTATCATACACCTTTTCTTTCATGATACAATCCTCCAATTTCTTGGCGAATTTATAATTTAAAAGCTGTTTTTCGTAATTGGCCCAGTTCCCTAGGCATAACCTTCATTTTATATAGTTAGCCCGTAAATTAAAAAAAAATGAGTCCGATTCACCAATTAATTTTGAAAAGTAGCTTGTTCAACATTTCGATTAAACACAACACCCACAACACAACTAAATGCATAAAAACTCTCTTTACATCATTTACATATCAGTCGTAAGCTATTTACATCCCGAAATTTTTACTAACAAAAAAGATTGACACAACCCTGAAAGTGCAGTGAGAAGCACCATATGCGTATTTAAACACACTCAACAGCCCCTCGATATAACCACTTTAACTTTATGATCTGTCAAGTTGATTCAGCTGTCATGTTGACGCCTGTCATTTTGACATCTGTCACTTTGTTGATGTTTTTATTCAGATCAAAATGTCTGCATACTCGAGTTGTTTATCTGACCAGTCTTTACGCACACACTTTCGCAATTTACAGAGAGTTGTGTCAGTTGTCACCTTTCCTAAGTTTAATTCTAAGTTTAAATAAAACGGGGTATCTTTTTAAAGACTAGCGATGGAATTATTCTGGTATATTGTAACAAGAAATAATTAGTAATGTTGGAATTAATAACGTTTATTTAAATATACTGGTGTCAATTCTACTGGGTCATTCATAAACTAACATGTTAAGACTGAAATTATGTGCATTACAATAATTATGTAAGAAGACAATTTCCAAACTGTTTCATTTGATGTAGTTTAGAATAACATTCAACAGAATTTACACCATTGTCAAATAATAAATGTCACGTTTTAAACAAAATTACAAATCACATTCCAAATCTTTTCAAGTTCCTTCGTCAATATTCTATCAAATATGATATAGTAACCGTTTTTTTTTAAATAATTGTGATGCTTTTCACTTAAAACTAATTAAATGACTGTCTCAATACATTTTAACTTAAAATGACTGTTAGGAAATATATAGGTACTCACTAAAAATATAGTTGCCCATATTGTAAAATGAAATTATGCAAAAATAACTTGAATACAAGTTTTACGTCCTTGTTTTTAGTAAAGCTTAAACGATAATAATAAATTAATAATTAGATGCCTTATTTTTATATACGTTTCGAAATAGAAAACTATTCACCCGATGTTTTTTCAAACGAAATCACTACGGTCATTTCATTGCTTTAAAGTAGTTTTTTTATAAAAATGTGTTTTTAAACCAGCCTATACACAGCGTGCTGTTCAAGCTGTTTTATAGAAAAATGCTGAAAATATCTAGCCATATTTCGAACGGTCTAAATTCCTTACATTCCTGTGACATGCTAAAAAGTGCTTTTTAGTGAAAAATACATTTGGCCACTCAACGGAAGTGTTTTTTTTTAATTCTTATTCTACTTTTTTTTACTAATTTGTCATTACGTTTAATAAAATCTGAAATATTTCGTCTGATTATGCAGTGATATTTTTTTATAGCCAGATTATATTTTCATTTTTTAATTGAATTTATGTTGTGGGCATTTTTCTAGCCAGAATCTTTGCATAATCATAAGAAATCATTAAAGTGGGTTTTATGGAAAAGGTACATTAGTCTGAAAGGGGCTCACAGTCATGAACAACTAGAAACAACTTTTACTATGAAAGCAATCCTTAAAACTCGAATAGAATATCACCTTAATTACGGAAATAGGTGATCGCTTATTCACTCACTAAAATAAATGAAACAGTTGGTCTTTTATGACGATTGTCCCATCATTAAAATTGTTTACACTGACAAGTACAAAAAGCCCCTTTCAGCCCACCATACCCTTTCAAAATAGCCCCGTGTATTCTACAGAAACAGTGCTTATATTGCATATTACTAAAGAACATACATTTTCACGAATAAATTCCCATTGATCAAAACCTGAGCTACAACAACCATAACCAACTACTAAAACATCACCCTCCTTTTGAGCAGTCAGGTAAAAAGCGGTTATTTCAATACAATTAAATATAAATTACATCAAATGCAGCAAATATTCAATCTGTTAAAGTTAATTTGTATGATATTTACTTCAGTAAATATATCGTTGAGTATTTATATTTCAAATCTTAACACGTACCTTTTTCTTTTCAAATGTCAAAAGAAACAAATATGGCGGACGCTGGCCAATCAGTGGCGTGGAAATCCTGAGCTGTTATTGGTCGAAAGCCGCCATGTTTGTTTACATAGTGAGATATTTAAAAGAAACGGGTTGTAGCGACGCGCTGCTGTATTTACACTTATCATTACGTACAGTCGATTTTAGATTCTGAAACAAGGAAATTGGATAATGTTAAAGCGGTATTTCAAAATGATAACACTTATATTATAAATGCGAAAGTGTGTAAAAGTGTATTTTTGTTAGTTTTCACACTGAATATGCCAAAGGACTTAGATGAAATTTGGTATAGAGTTACCCAACCAGTAACACCAAAAAAGAAAACTGTCGTTGTTTTTTTTTTGTTGTTTTGTAAGGGAGTTTGTGTTATGTTATCTGCTGATGTGTTCTGTCACCTATTCTGTATTGTATTACCACTCGCGTGTGTTCTGTCACTTATTGTTACCTGTTATTTATGTTACCCGCTTTGTGTGTTGTTACACTTATTCTGTATGCAGACTTGCTTTGTGTATTATGTTACTTGTTGTGTATACAGTCAATTTGGGTAACTTTGACAGGTTCAGGGCACATTATTGCTTATAACAATGTTAGTAAAAAGTCGTAGATTCATGTGAAAAAGCAAATTTGTGTTTTAATGCGTGCAGAATAGAATTCTAAAATAATCTAACCCTCATTATATACAAGTTTATTTGAAAAAATGCAAAAGTTTGGTATGACAAAGTTACCCCCCCCCCCCCCCTATCTGGGTAACTTTGACAGTAATTTTGGTTTTCACTAAAATCGCTTATTAATTGAATTTTAAACATTCTGGGTATCTTTAGCAAACATTTTATAGATTCTGGGTAGCCTTAACGCAAAATAAAAACACGTGGAATAGACAAACATTTTTTTTTTAATGGTAAATTAAAAAAATAATTGGTTAATGGTAAAATGGTAAAAAATTGAGTTTGAACCAAACTAGACATTGAGCTTAGAACTATTGACAATACAACAAAGAATTTAAACAAAAATCATGAAACATCAAAACTGTCAATCTTACCCAGAATGTCAAAGTTACCCAGATTGAGCTTACTGTTACCTGTGACCTCTGCCATATGTTCTGCTACCTGTTCCATGTCTTTTATTTTTTCACCTGTTATTAGCCGGGCCTCTTTCCTCAGCCGCATGGTGGTGCCGCACGGGGGAGCCGCGCTAGTAGCGAGAGAACAGCAGCGCGGCCGCCCTGACATCACACCAGTGTTGAGAACTGTTACCTACACATGTGTCGTTACCTGTTGCAAGTGTTCTGTCACCTATTGTGTATTATATCACCTACTTTGTGTATTATGTTACTTGTTCTGTATTATGTTACCTACTTTGTGTATTATGTTACCTGTTCTGTATACTGTTACCTGTACTTACCTTCCTTTTGCTTCTGTTACCTGTTTTGTTTTATTTTTTCTTTTTCTGTTGTTGGTTGTCCTTGTCTTCGTGTGTGTTCCATGGCATCCCCGACACAGGATTTATTCCTAGTGGGGGAGCTATGAGTGTGTTATCTATTATATAATAATAATAAACGTTTCACACTCACAGCTCCCCACTAGGAATAAATCCTGTGTCGGGGATGCCATGGAACACACACAAAGAGACAAGGACAACTAACACCCAGACCCAGAACAGATATTTAAATTCATCATTCAAACATCTGCCCGGCCGGGAATCGAACCCGGGACCTCTGGCATTTAAGGCGGCTACACTACCGCTGAGCCAAACGGGCCGACAAATTATTGTATTACCTGTTGTTGGCTGGGCCTCTCTTCCCAGCCGCGTGGTGGTGTCCCAGCGTGACTAGCGCCGAGCCGACCGCGAGCCCCCCGAGCGGCGGCGCGCGCCCCGTGCCGCCCGTGGGGAGCCGCACCAGCAGCGACAGCACGGCGGCGCGCCCGCCGCGGCACGGCTCCAGCGCCACCGGGGCTGGGACGCCGCCGGCTGACAAGTAGTCATCATCATTTACTATGGAAACTACGTGGTTTTGACACATTTTGCTCAAGTAAAAATTAAGTTGTTTACTACGACTAGTTTCGATCACATTCGGTGACCTTCATCAGCTGAGTTACAAGCGTGACGCGGTTGCGTCTCGACTTCATTTTTACGTGAGTATTCCCGTGTTAATTATAACAAAATCATTATTATTAGATGATTTTTCATTATCATTTCAAATTAAAGTTAAAATTTGGAAGTCGTAATTAATTATTGTAGTAGCGCCCCGCGGTTTCTACAGCCGCACCGGTATACAGGGACCGTTGGTACTCTTCGGAAAAAAATGGACATGTGTCAATCTAAATCTAGATCCTAGATTCTAGGTTAAAAGCAGCAACTTTTATAGGAAAGTTTTTAAAGTGTCTTCCAACTAAGGTTTTTGTTTTAATTTTTATTTTCAAATTTCACCAAGATGATTATTTCTAATAAAGTAACAAGCACATAGAGTTACCATCACATAACTCTTTTTAAATTTATAACATATCAAACTTATAAACTTTAAACTTTTAATTTCTAGTATAATACTTACTCGCAGTAGCTTTCTCCAACTCGACCAGAACTTGGCTAAACGGCCGCGACGCCATTTGCTCCATCTCTACAAACAACCTTTGCCGCCGCCTGTACATGTCGTATTTCTGTACCAAAAAAAAAAACACGTCGTCAAGCTATGTTATATAAGGCAGAATTAAGAAAAGGAAAACAGCAAATGTATGCTGATGGACAACCCCGAAATCGAAGTAAAATTTGATATTCCAGAGAATAATGTCAATGGCACTCGATAAAATGTTTGGAACAGCTGTGTTTTATTTCACCTTTATAGTTTTACATACATACATACATACATATTATCACGCCTCTTTCCCATTGGGGTAGGCAGAGACTACATCCCTCCACTTGCTACGATCCTGACATATGTCTTTCGCTTCTTCTACTTTCATAAGTGTTTTCATACAAGCTCGTCGGTTGCGGGTACTTATAGTTTTAAAGTAGCATAATATATGTAATTTCAAACATTTTTCGCCACAATGATTGTCGCTGCAGTGTCATTCGCCTTGTTGGAATTCGCTTCAAAGACTTTTCGCTCCAGCGTACCACGCTAAAAGTTTTTCGCCACAACGACCTGTCGCTATAACGTCAGTCGAAACAACGTATGGGACCCTGTGTGAAGTGAAACCGTAGAACGAATCTAGTATGTTTGTAATTACAAAAAGTCTCTCACCTGTTTGATCTTCCACAAAGCCGCCGCAACCAGCAGCAACAGCAGGAAGCAGCTGGAGAAGGTAATGAAGAACTGCTGCAGGTTCAGCTTGGGGTACTGCGAGAAGGAGATCTGTATCCACAGCGGGGGGCGGAAGTCGTAGACGTACACGAAGAACGTTGTTAGTGTCACGTTGTCTTCTACGCCGAAAGCGTGTTCGGATTTCGCGAATCTGGAAAAAGAAATAATAAATAAAAAAGGGGAAAAGCTTATCAAAACGAATGTTTGTTTGGGACACTTTGAATTCTACCAAGACAACGGGTTTCATACCCAGTTTGGTAGTTAGTACCGTTAGTGATCTGATGTACACTTTCTGAATAACAAAACTGAATTCGAATTTGACATGTTTTTTTTAAATTAGCACAGTTTTGTCTAAAGCCACGTATTCACTGAGCAACAATTATTGTTTATAAACTCTGTTTCAGAAAACAAATCTACGTGTTTCTGAAACAAATCATAATGTAACCACTACGTGTTTCTCGATGTTTCGGTGCTCCCCACTGGCGGCGAGGAACACAGAAACAAATCAGTTGCGAAACAGGTGCGTCCGAGTGTGGACGTGTCCTTAAACTTACTTGTACCAGAAGTTAGTACAATTGTTCGCACTCACTTGTAAGCGATGCTGAAGTTAGTACAGTACACTCCGTTGTATTTGAAGTTAGTACAGTACACTCCGTTGTATCTGAAGTTAGTACAGTACACTCACTTGTATCTGAAGTGAGTACAGTACACTCACTTGTGTCTGAAGTTAGTACAGTACACTCACTTGTTTCTGAAGTTAGTACACTACACTCACTTGTATCTGAAGTTAGTACACTACACTCACTTGTATCTGAAGTTAGTACAGTACACTCACTTGTATCTGAAGATAGTACAGTACACTCATTTGTATCTGAAGTGAGTACAGTACACTCAGTTGTATCTGAAGTTAGTACAGTACACTCAGTTGTATCTGAAGTTAGTACAGTACACTCACTTGTATCTGAAGTTAGTACAGTACACTCAGTTGTATCTGAAGATAGTGCAGTACACTCACTTGTATCTGAAGTGAGTACAGTACACTCAGTTGTATCTGAAGCTAGTACAGTACACTCAGTTGTATCTGAAGTTAGTACAGTACACTCACTTGTATCTGAAGTGAGTACAGTACACTCACTTGTATCTGAAGTTAGTACAGTACACTCAGTTGTATCTGAAGTTAGTACAGTACACTCAGTTGTATCTGAAGTTAGTACAGTACACTCAGTTGTATCTGAAGTTAGTACAGTACACTCACTTGTATCTGAAGTTAGTACAGTACACTCAGTTGTATCTGAAGTTAGTACAGTACACTCACTTGTATCTGAAGTTAGTACAGTACACTCAGTTGTATCTGAAGTTAGTACAGTACACTCAGTTGTACCTGAAGTTAGTACAGTACACTCAGTTGTATCTGAAGTTAGTACAGTACACTCAGTTGTATCTGAAGTTAGTACAGTACACTCACTTGTATCTGAAGCTAGTACAGTACACTCACTTGTATCTGAATTTAGTACAGTACACTCAGTTGTATCTGAAGTTAGTACAGTACACTCAGTTGTATCTGAAGTTAGTACAGTACACTCAGTTGTATCTGAAATTAGTACAGTACACTCACTTGTATCTGAAGTTAGTACAGTACACTCACTTGTATCTGAAGTTAGTACAGCGCACTCATTTGTATCTGAAGTTAGTACAGTACACTCAGTTGTATCTGAAGTTAGTACAGTACACTCACTTGTATCTGAAGTTAGTACAGTACACTCACTTGTATCTGAAGTTAGTACAGTAGACTCACTTGTATCTGAAGTTAGTACAGTTGACGTCGGAGAACAGCGTCCTCTCCGCCGGGTCGGCCCGCGTGCGCACCGTGAGGTTCATCCGCGCGTGCGCAGAGCAAGTGATGCTGAAGTCTGCGTCCACGTCCGGCTTCACGGGCGCGTTGCGGAAGTTGATGGCGGAAAGATGGCGGTCCTCTTTCTTTGATAGGTTGAAGGTGAATTGGTAGTCTACTGCGAGATCATCTGCAAAAAAAACATAAATTACAGAAGAATTTTTAATACAGAGCCTCGGAATTATTGTCGAACTTCGTCTAAGCAAAAAGTGAATGGGGCCTATAAAAGGGTAAAATTTTGACAGCCTAAAGACTTTTATTAGCAAAGTTAGCGATCGAGACGATGCAACTTGGTTGCCTGCGAAAATCAGGAATCAGATACCAACATCTAAAGTAGTTTTGCGAACCGTAGACCTCGCAAGCACTATGTTTTTGCAACAAATAGGTACCACCTTTCACTATACAATTTTGCTATTCTTTTCCAAATTTTAGTTTCGAATTGAATACCAAATGGTATAGCAAAATATTATCATCCGCCAGTCTAACAAACATTTGGATTTGGGTTCTGAACCTCTTTCGGGATAGAACCCTTAAGGCGAGACTTCGGTATCAATCTGTGTGTATGTCACAACCATTTATTTTTGATTTGCTGATAGTTTTGAGTTGATCTTGCCAAACAATGTAAATAAAGTCTCAAATACAGCAACTCAGTTATATATCTGGAAATTCTTCAATCAATTCTAAACCTTATACTTACAATAACAAGCTCCCTTATTGTGCACGTCTGCATGATAATGGTTAGTGTTATCGCACTTGTCACACCGGTCCCCCGCCAGCCCCTTAGTACTGCAGTAGCAGCGGCCAGAGTCGGGCGCACACGCCACTGCTTGAGCGTTGCATTCACACGCTGTAGAAAACATAAATAGATAGATAAACTGTTATGGATAAAATGACGCCCGAAAGAAATT
The DNA here is from genome assembly GCA_949125135.1 of Alcis repandata. Lineage (NCBI taxonomy): Eukaryota > Metazoa > Arthropoda > Insecta > Lepidoptera > Geometridae > Alcis > Alcis repandata. The sequence goes on along the minus strand of OX421246.1, from coordinate 2,538,063 downwards.
TTGGACACGGTTTTTTTGTTTGAAACGTAACTCAATATCTGCTTAGCTATAACTAAAGAAAACCGTTTGAAAATGATCAGCTTTTGAGTGGTGTATACTCACGCGTGCACTGCCCTCCTTTAAGCAGATTCCCGAGTGATACCCCTTTGGAACCAAAGCATTTAAACGGGGAGACCGATTTGGTCGCAGTTTCTTTCGTTCGAAACATAACTTAGTGTTCTTAACTACGCTTACAATTATTATTATTAGCTCTTGTCTGGTGTGTAATGCACTCACGCGTGCACTGGCCCCCCGTTGAGCGGGTTCCCCCAATGCCCCGGGGCACACATCTCACAATGATCCTTCTCACTTACGATTTGGACGCGGTTTCTTTTGTTCGAAAGGTTACTCAATCGTGTTCTTAACTATGCTTGGAAAATTAGCTTATCTGCTGTGTTGTGTATACTCACGCGTGCACTGCCCTCCGTTGAGCGGGTTCCCCCAGTGCCCCGGGGCGCAAGTCTCACAATGGTCCCCCACGGTGCGGCCCGCGCACGGCTGTATGCAGCGGTGCTGTCCGTCGCAAGTGCTGTGTCCGTTGCACTGGCACAGGGGGCAGTGGGTGAAGTGCCATCTGGGGGGGGAGGGGGGAGGGGGAGTTCATTCATTAGATATATACCACATATTACACATACACTTCTGGTCATCTGGGGGCCTGATAGTAAGATGGTGTTTACAATAGAGCAGTTCTCAATGACATAGATGGCAAACAATCAGCCATCGAGCGATCGCAAATACAAATATATTTAAAAAAGATGGTGCCATATGTCCGTGGATACTTTCGTATTCTAAATATGATAAAATATTTTCATAAATTATCTTAAGACGTAGGCTACATTTCATCACAGTTTCTTTCGGCAACCGTGAGCACCCGCGTTCACGAAATAACTTCCTCCCCCCCCCCCCCCCCGCACTCACCTGTGCATGGCGCACGCGTGGGGCCGGTGCGGGCGGCGCGCGCCCCCCGGCAGGCAGCCCCCCCGCCCCCCGCCCGCGCCGTCGTCGCACCACCCGCACGCCGGCTCGGCGCGGCACGCCCCGCACGCGACCCGCGCCCCGCACCCCGCCGCGGCGGCGCACGCCCCGCCCCCACCCCCGCCCCCGCCCCCGCCGGAGAGGGTGGACCAGGCGCGGCAGCCGCCGAGTGGGAAGGACGCGCCGTATGCGTTCTGAAAGTTTTAGCTTTATTATCTTAGATCCAACAAGCGGCTCAACAAGTTTGTGATCAAACTTAATATTATTAAGTTAATTTATTAGACGTCGTCTAATAAATCAATGAACGAAAAAGCACGCACGAAAAAGCGTCCCGTTTCGCTCATTGTAACGTTACGATCGGAGGGAGAAAAGTATGCAATCATTTCATCAATGTTTTGTTATGACGTTGTCACGTTAAACTATCGTCCGTAAACCGACTTTACAGACAACCAATTTTTTTTGTACGAGTAATAACCCAACAAATATTTGTCAAAAAATCAAAAATCAAGGTAAAACCACCCCTCTCACCTTATCCACGCAGCGGCCCGCGGTGGCGCACCAGATACACTCCTCGGCCGTGCAGTTGGCGCACGTGTGGAACGTGGAGCACGGCGCGCTGCACGGGGCACTCGCCGCCACGCTTCTGAGGAACACTTACACTTTAGCGATAACAGATGGCGTTTATATCAATTATATTTTACTCGACTCTATACAGTTATAAAGGGTAAGCTAAGCTGAAAAGGGCTCATAGTACTCATCATTATGAACAACTTTATGAGGCCAACCCGGAAATTACGAAAAATAAATCAGCTGTTCCATAGAAAAATGTCAATGACACTCTACAAAATGTGCGGGACAGCTAATTTTCCCATTCTAAAAGTTGTTTACAATTTAAAACAAATTACAATAAAATAAAAACACACAAGAAAAAAAAAAGAAAAAATAATAAGAATTAAATACGGAAAAAAAAATATTACTCGTGATTTTACCTGATATCGTCTGATGAATTGGCAGGTTTGCATTTTATCGAGTCGTAATCCCAGTAGCACGCCCGTTGGCTTATTTCCTCAGAACTCTGCAAAATAGTCAGTTATAGAGAGAAGAATGGCTCTTTTTAAAATCGGAGGTTAAGACACAATTTCGAAATCTGTACAGGGTTTTAAGGAAAGGGTATGCTAATCCGAAAAACAGCCACAGTACTCGTCATTATGAGCAACTTTTCTTATAGGAACAACTCGAAATTCGCGAAAAAAAAAATTAGCTGGATTATTTTTTTGCGAACTCCGGGTTCGGATCGTATGAGTACCACTAGTCTTTATCGGCTACCTTCTACCATACCTTTTCCTTATAACCCTATATTAAATAACATACATTATTGTTTATCAATTTATTGCTTTATTCTTAATTGTTTTTGTAATTTCTGTAATGAAAATGACCAATAAATGAATTTTGATGATGTAATTATAAGAGTACTAGCTGACCCGGCAAACGTTGTTTTGCCATATAAATTAATAGGGGTTGGTGATAGAAGGGTGAAAATTTAGGGTTGTATGTATTTTTTAATGCCACATTATAAAAAATAAAAAAATTAAAATTTTGTCCAAAAAATAAAAATAAATATTTAGGGGTGGACTACCCCTAACATTTAGGGGGATGAAAAATAGATGTCGGCCGATTCTCATAGATACCGGATAAGCACAAAAAATTTCATCAAAATCGGTCAAGCCGTTTTGGAGGAGTATGGCAACGAAAACTGTGACACGAGAATTTTATATATTAGAAGATAGATAGTTACGTGCGCATGGTGGTGGTGCACGTGCGCATGGCAGGCGGCGCAGGAGTGGTACCGGCCGCACAGCTCGCGGCTGGTGTCCGGGGCCGCGCCGCACTCTTCTATCTTCTCCGCCATCGTCTGTGCAAACAAACAATACATTTTTCAGCGCCAAAGTAAAGAAATAAATAACGTTTCACATTCATAGCTCCCCACTAGGATACCCTGTGTCGAGGATGCCATGGAACACACAAAGAAAAGGACAACTAACACCCAGACCCAGAACAGATATTTGAATTAATTATTCACACCGAACCATTTGTTTGCTCGGCCGAGTGTGCACATTTACTGTCTCGCCACTTTTTTTATTACCTATTATTATATTTTTTATGTTATTGAGTGACAAGACCAGCAAATCGCTCGCCTGATGTTAAACGTAACGTTTGCCTATGAGAAGGCCTGCGTCACTCAGAATTTTGAACTCTTAGAATTCAAGCCTCTGCGTAGCACAGCACTGCGCTCGTCACCTTGAGATATAAGATATTTAACCTCCAATTTGCCTTGGAATTACTGTACTCGTTACGTGTTAACTTATTAGTTTTCTCTTTTTGTCGGCTCCACTTTTCTCTTTCTTTTTAACCCTATAGTTAATGACTCACCCTATGTTTAACACAGGCGTGTGCCGACGCGTAACACGCGCCACACCACACGCAACGCGCCGCGGTACACGCGCCACACGATTCCGCTGACGCGCAAAGGTGCTCATCTGGAACAACTATTATTCAAAAAATTCAAAATAATGTATTTCTAAATAGGTAATTGGTATTTGAAAAATTTCAAGTGCATGGTAGCCATTTTGAAAAATGGCCGAATCAAAAAAATAATTTCAGGAATGAATTTAAGGACCTTAAGAGCCTCCAGATCCAAAATATCACCCTCCTAGAATCGCTTTAAAATTTGGAAGATTCATTGAACGACGGAAATATGAAATCCGCCATATTGGATTTTTGTTGCTGGATCTCGATTGTCCTTAGAAACCTCTATATTTCTTCAAGCACACTCCATCCATCAAAAGCGGTTCCACAGCTATGAGTATTTCCTTTTTTGCATTTATTTGTATGACTGTCAAACTTTTTTGGTCCAGAAGGGATACTTGATCTACATTTCAAAAGTTGGGTGTACCCCTCTATCTCTCACCGTTTCCGAGATACGAGAGGTTCAATTTTTTATCAGCCATCATCTGTTATCCGATTTGAGCCACAAGGAGTCCTTTTTCAAAGTGTTCCTTGAGATTGTCATATTTAGCGATGTTGAAAACTTCGGGAAAACTCATTTAGAAAAGTGTACGCCTGTTAGCCTGTTACGTCTGTCTACACTACTGTGTACACATTTCTATCGAAAACTCGCTACATATCTTTACGTCAAATTCGCTAGGAACTAGGTAGCTACATTACTTACTGATTCGCACGGGCTCCTCGGCGCAAACCTTCACAGTTCCGTCGAAAGACTCCGCCCAGCCCACTTCTTCCAACTGAAACAGTATCACATGGACTTTAAATGAGAACTGCTCTTGAGTGTTCTTAATTTCTGTACACGAAGAAGAAGAAGTTAAGAAGGTCACTCCTACTGTAAGAACAATACTTCTGTACAAGAAGTTAAGAAGATCACTCCTAGAGTAAGAAAACTAGGAGTGTTTTTAACTTCTGTATAAGAAGAAGAAGACAGAAGTCAACACTTTGACTACGAAAAACACACCCTGATTCCTTTGTGCAACGCGAATGCGGCTACACACGCCAGGCGCGTAAAACACAACGCATTTGACTATTAGCCGCACTTAAGGCAAGCGCATGTGATTATTAGCCCCAGTTAAAGTGTTAAGAAGAACACTCTTAGTGTTCTTACAGTAGGAGTGATCTTCTTAACTTCTTCTTATCCAGAAGTTAAGAACAGTCCTACTGTAAGAACACTAGGAGTGTTAACTTCTCTGTTTTATAATGTTACCAACCGGCACGCAAGTCTTCAGGTGCCGTTTCCAGGCGCACGCGAGCGCGGCCCGCCGCACGCTGCCCACGCAGGCCGCCTCGTCCCGGTGCGCGCTGCACTTGTCGCCCGCTGAAAATAGTAGTGCGTCCGAACGGAGCCGCCCGTCGAAACTGGAACAATGAAAAATTTATATCAATTGCTTTACAATACATGTAAAACAATAGAAAAGCAGAAAAAAAGGTGAGAAAAAAAGGAAATGAAAGAATAGGCGAATAATATAAGGCGAGATAGTATTGAAAGGAATGCATGTATTTTTTTTTATGATATCGACTGACGAGACGAGTAAATCGCTCGCCTGATGGTAAACATCACTTTTGCCCATAAACAGGTCTGCGTCACCCAGAATTTTTGAATGTTTTAAAGGGTTATTAGGATGCTGAAAAGGCTCACGGTACTCATCATTATGAACAACTTTTTAACCGACTTCAAAAAAGGAGGAGGTTATCAATTCGACTGTTTTTATTTTATTTTATTTTTTTATGTTTGTTACCTCATAACTTTTGACTGGGTGAATCGATTTTGATGATTCTTTTTTTATTAGAAAGCTGACGCTTCCCATTTGGTCCCATTTCATTTAGTCCAGTTCTGATAATGGTATCCATGAGAAAACCATATAAGTCTTAAATTTGCATTAAGTACGTGCGCGACAAATAGATGAATAACTCAATAGTCGGTTTGAAGTCGGTTTTTGTTTTTTTATTTTTTGTAAAAATAATTATAATATTAGACCAACTCTGAAATCCCGAAAAAAAGCCAGCTGCTTCATAAACTTTGATGAGTGTCATAGACTTTTTTATGTGCCATAGTAAAAGTTGATCATAATGTTGAGTACTATGAGCCCTTTTCGGACTAACATAACTTCGTAAAATTGTATATTGTTGGCTGTTAGCATCTGAACAAGATAACCTCTCGGACACTTATATATATCTCTTTCTACGCTGCTCTAACTCGTTCCATTTTCAAAACTCACCCAGCATGTATGATAACAGCATTTTTCCCTCCGTGCGTCACTTTGGCCGCCGCGTGCGCAGCTCGCGCCGCTCCCATTGGTGGAAACGTTTCCATCCACTGTGCACATCTGAAATTATAAATAAGATATGACGTTTGAATAATATTTTTTCTCGTTTTTCTGAAGGGTTTCATATGGACAAACCTAACACTTAACAACCTCCACAGGGTCATTAATACATTTGAAACAAAAAATAGTTTCTATAATATTGTCAAGGGATGGAGGTTTTTGTATTGCTTATGTTTTTTTTTTAATTTTTTTTTTTAATATATGTGTAGAACAATTTTTTCCTTTTTTTAAATAAATAAGTGTAGAAAATGTAGGCCAACCTGACGTCATATATCATCCCAGCGCTGGAGTAGCACCGCGAGCCAGCCGTGGACACGTGGGCCGCCGCGCTGTCATTGTGTGCGTTACCGCCGAACACTAGCATCACACCTGCACAAAACAAGTAGGAAAAGGTTAGTATTTCAACAGGTCATTGGTCATTCTAATCGGACGAATTAGGAGCAATTCAAATTAACAGTAAAGTTATAATATTTTTATGCCCTAGTGCATAAAAGCGGATTTATACGCACTAGTGCATAAAAAGCTGTTTTAGTCCGCCTAGACCGAGCGTAAACAAGGACTTTACGAACAAGATTCTTCATCTACTGCTTATAAACAAGGTTTTATTGCATTGCTATCGGAGCTACACAGGTATACCAAATTTCAGCTCAATCATCGAGAATTAGCTTGAAAAAAGAGCCGTTTTTAAGTTTTACTCAATATAAAGAAGTCTAACAATGCCCTATCCAGTTTAGAACATCAGTTGAATGAAACAGATTTCCAGTTTCCTTGTTCCCTGAGAGTTACTTGGACTTTTCAAGGTCAGACAAAAATTATCTTTCAAATCTGCGTGCTTCATCTTCGACCACATCGTCGCTTACCAACAGGCGAGTTGGTGGTCAAATGCGGATTTATTCATTTTAAAAAATAAATAAAAAGTTCTACCTGCATAAATATAACTTACCAGGCGACACAAAAGTAGCTGTATGTAAATATCTCGGTATAGGCGCTGAAGGTAGCGGCCGCCATATTCTTTTGTCAACGTCGTATTCGTATAGAGCTGCCGATGGCGCCTGAAAAAGACAAAACATATTTGCGACACTCTTTTTTAAAATGGGCTTCGCGCAGGTGTGCATTTAGGTTGTTAATTTTTTTCTATTTCAGGCTTCGTGCGGTATGGGGATTAAGCCAGTTAAATTAAATTAGTTTTATAGAATCGTATGAAAGTAGTACTTTTATCAGATTCAGATAAGAATATTTATTGAACTACTAAATATGTGAAAAATAGAAGGAACTAACTAGCAAGGCTTAGAAGTATTTTTAAATGAAAAAAACTAAGTCTAGGATTTCTAACCAACACTTCGACTTCGGGACAGTGACCTTGACCTCTGTTAACGACAACTTTGACTTCCAGTGACCTCGACCTCTGTTAACGACAACTTTGACCTCCAGTGACCTCGACCTCAGTTAACAACAATATTGACCTCCAGTGACCTTGACCTTACCTGCGTGGCCTCCGACTCCGACACGAGGCCTCCGTGCACGATCACCTTTTTAGACAGCTCGTCCCAAACCGCGCTGTGACCGAAACCGGCGCGGGCTCCCCACCCTTTGGTCATAGCGACACCCCACGACCCCTCTTCTATGTAGTATTCCTGAAAGAAAAAAGATCGTTTTTAAATCAAATTGAAATATTATTATTTAGCACAATGGGTTGATTACACGTAACGAGTATAGTAGCGAGACAGTGCCCTCAGCCGAGTACTCAGTTTGTATAAACAGTTTGACGAGGCGAGACAGTCACTAGAACCATGATTTGTTTGCTCGGCCGAGTATGCCCATTTACTGTCTCGCCACTGTACTCGTTACGTCTAATCAACCTATAACAAAGACACATTGTGATAGTAGAGTACTTAGAAACAACGTTTGTTAAAAAAATTGCTTCAATTTTGAAATTATTAAGTTTATTTTATTTTTTCTCTGGGTTGGTCACACAGTAAAAGTTGTTCATAATGATGAGTACTATGAGCCCCTTTTCGGCTTGACATACCCTTTTCTTATAGCCCTGTATTTGTTTCAAAATAAAAGGGGGTTATTTAGTATTAACTTACTTGAACAATATGCAAATATCCGTAGTGCGGTGAGTGGCCAAAAAAGGATAGCATCACAGGTTTCCTTGTTGGGCCTAAGTATGCCAGCACAGCTGTATGTCCAGAAACGTGGAGACCGCCTGCGAATGGAAATAAACCGTATTAGGGATCGTCCATTAATCACGTGAGGCTCGAGGGTGGAGGGGTCGGAAAACATCGAAATATCACAAGGGGAAAATATCACGTGTATTTATTTTTTCGTTAAATTCCGAAAACTTTGAAGACAATTTGTACCAAAAAAATTTACACGTGATATTGGCGCGGGGAGGAGTATTTTATAATCTACGTCTAAGTTCACCACTAGATGGCGCTAACTCAAATTACTGGTTAAAGAAGCTTCGAGTCTCTCGACCCGCCACTAGTTGGCGCTGTTTTAAACTCTGACTTCTTCCCTTATTCTACCTGCTTGTTTTTATCTTGTCGCCTATGGGTATAAGTAGTAGTTTACTAGTTTACGGTAATTACCGCAATGCTTCACTAGATGGCGCCGTTTGGAAATCTCTTTTTCACTTATTTCGACTATGTTTTCTAATCTTCTCGCCTATATGTTGTACAAATAATAGTGTGCAGTATGTGTTGTCTGCATAAGTAGTAGTGTGCTGTAGTTACCGCAGTGTTTCACTAGATGGCGCTGTTTTAAACTTAGTCTTTTTTCACATGTTTTTTTTAATCTTTTCGCCTACATGTTTTATGAGTAATAGTGTGCAACATTTACCGCAGTGTTTGAGCGGCGCAGGCCGGTGCGGCGAGCAGGCGGTCGGCGTGGCGTTCACCCACAGCGGCAGTTCTGAGTCGAGCCTGATCCGCCACAGCTCGTTCGTCACTTCGCCCGCTCTGCCTTCTAGGCCTGCCAGGCCACCTCTGAAAACAAATATGAATTAAACTTAATACCAACAGTAAGGGGCAGGTTATTTGTTGGGACTTTTTGATTTTATGTTTGTTATTATTACTAGCTACATGGTAGCTCAGTGGGGGAGAACAGCCGTTTCGCATTTTTGAGGTGGTGGGTTCAAACCCCGACTCGTACCAATGAGTCCTTTGGGACTTATGTACGAATTTACATACCACTGGCTTTTCGGCGAAGGAAAACATCGTGAGAAAACCTGCATATGTCCGGAGAAGAAATTTAATGGCGTATGTGAATCCACCAACCCGCACTTGGCCAGCGTGGTGTAATACGGCCTATTCCCCCTTGGAGGGTAGACCTGTATCCCAGCAGTGGGAGGATTAAAGGTTGCAAATGATTATTACAATATTTCGATTTATTTGTACTATGTTTTGGTTGCGTGTAAATAATTGTGGTTTAACTTTATACTGTCCTAAGTCTCAAAGGTCTTCCCACACCTACATCCCTTCTACTCTTTTCATCAGCTGTTTCATAGAAAATGTCAATGACACTCGACAAAATGTATGGAACAGCTAATTTTTTTTTGGGAATTTCGTGTTGATCCCATAGTAAAAGTTGTTCATAATGATGAGCCCTTTTCAGCTTAGCATACATTATCCTATAACCTTATATTAATATAAATAGGCGTGACGAAAGATTTTAAAATCCTCTTCCATAATGTGAGTACACATTTACTATTTACAAAAAAGCCTTTATTTCGGTAATAAACTTAAGTTTAACGAAGTTTGAAGCCATTTTTCACATATTTTTTCAACAGTGCCCGAAAACAGCTTGCTTGTGTCATGGCGTCGATTTGACGTCACGGCTAGTAAATATGTCATTGTGTCTATGCGTGATGAGCGGCGGATGACCTGAGATCACTGAAGCGTGACGTCATACGCTGTGATTGTTGTTTCTGACAAGATGGCCGATTGCTGTATTTTAATGTTTTAATTTTTTGAAAATCTTAATAATCTGTTTTTTAAAAATAAAACTAAACATGTGTTTTAAATTTTTTTTAATCTGGCTAGTCCCCTGAAAGCATTGAATCGGCGATTTTTTGATACTGTCGTCATGCCTATTAGAGTGTATATCCTCACCTGCGCTTCGGCCAGGAAGCGCGACGACCCCCCCTCCCCTCGTACAGTAGGATATCTTGCTACGAACTTACTTCTTTAATATTGGTATGTCTCTTGTAGTATATATGCTCACCCTCGCTCCGGGTCGAGTTGCGCCACGACCCCCCCGTACAGTATGAGCTCGTGCCTGTACAGCACGGCCGAGTGCGCGAACCGAGCCGCCGGCGCGGGGGCCGACGTCGCCACCGCCGACCAGGTGTCTCCATTCGTGTTGTATCTGCAAACAAACATGTTGGCTCTTACTTTTAAAGCCTGCTTAGTTATTTTTTTATTGAGTAGCTAGCTGCACCCGGCGGTTTCGACCCCTGTTTTTTTTACTATTTTTTTTCACTTTTAAACCTTCCCTATTATATTAAAGCAAACAAAACAAAAAAAATACTAATTATAAAATTACTTTATATTATAAGATAGGCTTGCGTTTGATCACCATCAGAAATCAGAATGAGAATGAAATGAGTCAGGCGAATGAGAATGAGTCATTTCTATCTCACCTGTACAAAAACTCAGTATCAGCAAACGTCTCCCCCCCGACCCTCAGCAGATCCTCCCCCCAGTTTAACAGCACATGCCCCGCCACAGGCGGCGGGGGGTCGCCCCCTCCCCGCGCCTCGCCCGGCTCCCGCCACGCCCACGTCCAGCCCGCGGCGGAGAGCTCGCGGGAGCAGTCGGCGCCCGACCGCGAGGGAGTGCAGTCGCAGCCGGAGGGGGTGCACACGCCGGCGCCGTAGGCGGCGTTGCAGTCGTCTGGGGAAGGAGAAGATGTGATATCATATGTGGTAAATGGTAAAGGGAAAGGTCTTAAGAAGGACCAGGAAATCCAAGGAGAACATTCTCGGACCAGATTAAAGAGAAGGCAGATCTCATGTTGTACCCCTCGATTACACTCTATCTCTCTCTCTCTCTCTCTCTCGACTATCTCTACTCTCTCTGGTTTTAATGTTAGATTCGTTTCAATAAAGATTTGGGTTTATAATACCTTTTGAAATGATACAATGTTAAATAACTTACCAGGACAGAGCGGCTGATCGCAAGCGACGCCTATCCAGTCATTTTCACACCGACACGTGCCATCCTCACATTCGCCGTGATCTAGAAATATAAATTAAACCTTAAGCCTAAAGATTCAAGACTCAAGATTGTTTACTGCAGAATGTAGGTGGAAATAGGTCTTACAAAAAATTAAAACATAAATGCCATACAAACCACCTTCTTAGTGTTCACTGTGCAACTCTGCATTGAAAAAATTATATAATACTAGCGGCCCGTCCCGGCTTCGCTCGGGTGGATATTCATTTTTTTATCATTTTCGGATAAACGTAGATTAAAATGCGTCTTTATGCGGGTGATAAGTAGATTTTTTTAAATTACTATTTATATTTTCTCATATAATTTTTTACATTTTTATCTATAAACGTATTTTTATTCTCATCTATCGTAACTTTATTTTTTATTTATTGTCCCATTTTATTTATATTGTGTTTAAGATTAAATACTTTATTTATTTTTTTAGGTTTTTGGTTGCAATTTTTTTACTTGATCTTATTTTGTTAAGGATCCCTAATTTTTTCAGGTAATAAATATAGCCTACTAGCGGCCCATCCCGGCGTCGCACGGGTGGACATTGTTCTGAAAAAAGATTTTCCCGCTTTTATGTTGAATTTTTTTCTGAATTTTCTTTGCTATAAACCTCACGGAGCCCGAGACCTTTCCAACGGATGCAAAACCGTGGAAATCGGTACGTGCGTTCTGGAGTTATAGCGTCAGGAAGGAAAACCCGACTTATTTTTATATAGTAGATGACACTCAGCAATAATGTGGCTTTCTATTGGTGAAAGAATTTTTAAAATCGGTTCAGTAGATCCCGAGATTACCCCTTACAATTTAACAAATATACAAACACACAAACTTTACTTCTTTATAATATTAGTATAGAGTATAGATAGTATAGATGTAAAGAAATTCGATTATGTCTAGTACAAAATTCAGCCCCCCTAACGAAGTTGCAATCTACATTCGCAAATGCTATAGAAGACTAAAACAATGTATGGGAATAACATATCTATATAAATCCATTTATAGCTTCAATAGGCCCAAGTTTGAAGGCATTTTAAGACAGATCTAAATTTCCTAAAACTATTGGCATCCATGTCTAATGGCTTGCAATGATAAAGACAGATATATCTTTAGTTAGTTTAGATCTGTCTTAAAATGCCTTCAAACTTGGACCTTATATTCTATTATGGAAATGCCATTCCCATATTACATTGTCTTAGTTTTCCAATTTTTCCATAGCGTTTGCGACTATGGAATTGCAACTCGGCAACTTCCCCCCGGAAGGAAAGGGAAGGATGGTAAATATAATCTAGAGAAGAAGTATTAAGTTCTACAAATCAAAAGAATATAATGTCAATGGAATTCTCAGAATCCTCCTTTTTGTCCGAACGGAGCTAGCATGATAGACTCAAATTCAAATATTTTATTTCGGATAAAAATAGTAAATCCATAGTATTACATAATAAAATAAAATAACAATCAACATTAAAATAAAAACCAATTAAAACATACAGATTAAAAATTAAAATAATAATCAAATAAAATCATAATCACCACCAAATCAAATCTAACGCATAACGGTCGTAGTAATGTTCAATTAATAAATTAATTAGTTTATTTAAGTTTTAAATGTCAAATAATAAAATTATGTAAATGTTACTTACCTGTAACATTTAGTGTTATTTAAGGTCAATAAATATTCCTGATTTCTAAATCCTTGAGAGATAAGCAATAGCTCATTTAATACTCATATTTATGGTAAGAATTTCAAACAGTACAAATTCATGAAAAATGTACAAACTTGCTTGTTACTATTTCATTACCAATTTAGATTAATTATAGACACTACAAACTAATTTAAGCTCTGTATCGGTACAACAATGTTCGATTTAGCTTGCAGTAAGGTAAATGTGCAAATTACTAAAATGGCGACTATGGCGTCAATAAAATAAATAATTAAATGATTTAATGGCCTTTGTTTGGTTGTTCAAGTCATTTTCTACACCTAACATGGACTGAATTTATACTGTACTAGCTGACCCGTGCCCACTTCGTTGGGCATAATGTTAATTAAACCCGAAGCCATCGCGCGCCGTCCGGACCGTTTTTTCTCCGATTCACTTTGCAAAATGGACTACCACGTAAAAGCTTTTTTATTTTTCGGTTTTTTATATAACCTATGACACTCAGCAATAATGTGGCTTTCTATTGGTGAAAGAATTTTTTAAATCGGTTCAGTAGATCCCGAGATTACCCCTTACAATTTAACAAATATACAAACACACAAACTTTACTTCTTTTTAATATTAGTATAGATTTTACATTTTATAAGGAAAGATTATGCTAACCCAAATAAATACTCATATTACTCATCATTATAAACAACTTTTACTATGGGACCAACTCAAAATTCGCGAAAAAAATTAGCTGTTCATGTATGGAACATGTAACCGACTTCAAATAAAAATAAGTAAAAAAAAAATTTTAAGTTAAACGGTTTTATAAAACAATAAAAAAAAAATGTACTAAAAACCAAAAAATAATAAAATAGATACAGTCGTGGGAATTATAAACATATGCATAGACTAGACTAAAATAAAACCGTGGGGCAAGAAAACCGTGGGACGTGCCCCACGGTTTTATTTACTTATTTTTATTTTCTAGTTTTTAGTTTTTATTTTATATAGTACATTGTATTATACTGGTTGAGCACTTTCATTTGATACCCATATTGATGGGATCGATAAAACCTACGTTATCCGCCATTTTGTAGCGGCCGCCATCTTGTATTTCAATTTTTTATAGTATATTGTATTCTGCTTGTTGAGCCCTTTCATTTGATACCCATATTGATGAGATCGATAAAACCTACGTTATCCGCCATTTTGTAGCGGCCGCCATCTTGAATTTCAATTTTTTATAGTATATTGTATTCTGCTTGTTGAGCCCTTTCATTTGATACCCATATTGATGGGATTGATAAAACCTACGTTATCCGCCATTTTGTAGCGGCGGCCATCTTGAATTTATAATGATAATGAATAAACATAATTGTATTGTCACCAAAATCCAAAGTGTATACAAAATTTCAGATTAATCGGTTGACAGGAAGAGGGTGAAATTTGAATTACTAAATTTGACCCAAGAAAGAAAAAAGAAAACGTGAGCTAAATAAAACCGTTTAAAAAGGAGGAGGTTATCAATTCGACTGTTTTTATTTTATTTTATTTTTTTATGTTTGTTAGTTACCTCATAACTTTTGACTGGGTGAATCGATTTTGATGATTCTTTTTTTATTAGAAAGCTGACGCTTCCCATTTGGTCCCATTTCAATTTAGTCCAGTTCTGATAATGGTATATCCATGAGAAAACCATATAAGTCTTAAATTTGCATTAAGTACGTGCGCGACAAATAGATGAATAACTCAATAGTCGGTCTTTTGAAGTCGGTTTTTGTTTTTTGTTTTGTAAAAATAATGTTCTTGTGTCGAGTGTCATTGACATTTTTCAGCAGCTGATTTTTATTCGCGAATTTCGGTTTGGTCCCATAGTAAAAGTCGTTCATAATGACGAGTCCTACGAGCCCTTTTCGGTTAAGGATACCCTTTCGTTATAACCCTGTATACTCACTTGAACAGTTAGTCCGGTGATCGTCCGAAGGGCAGGAGTATGCCGCGTACGTCACGTTGAACCCCTCCATAGCGTAAGCATCATCAGAAAAGAAGTGCAACAGTGCGGCGCCCGAGCGCGCGATCACTTGCCGCGACCACATCGATTCACGCATTAAAACTCCGCTAAAAATGAAGAAAAAATAATATTAAGCACTGTACTTGATACTTCACTGATTAGGGGACATACATAATAGACCGAGCGAGCGAAGCGTCTACGCTACGACTAAATACGCAAATTTAGCTACGCTAAATTTGCTTTGAACTGTCCGGATGTTTTCCTCAAAAAGACGGAGCTGCAGCTCAAAATTTGCTGCAGCGTCATTTAGCGACCGATTTTAATAAAATTTTGAAGACGTATGTATACGTCTTCATAATCAAAATATATGGCACCTAATTCTAAACAAGAATTTCGAATATGATTAAAATCAGTCAAGAAGGTTGCTGAGATAAAACACTGTGATGACACAAAGAAATGTGGTGAAAGGTACGCGAGTTAGTACTCGAGTTCATACACGCGTATGTACGTGTTTGTATGTTAGTATAATCCGGTCACAATATCTGTGCACCTCGCTGGAATGCGTATAGCCTTATATAGTCGCACTGTCGCACCGGGGAGTGCGCGGAGAGGTGACAACTATTCGATATAATATATATTCGATATATTCGAGTATATAAGGCTATACGCATTCCAGCGAGGTGCACAGATATTGTGACCGAGTTATACTCGTACATACAAACATCCGGACTCTCGCGAAGTCTACTGGTCGCAGAACTAATAGTATTAGTAGGATAAGATAAGATAGGATTTCATTACGATCTTCTTATTACCGGCACAACGTACGTCCTCAATAAAACATTATTGCGTGGGAAGTCAATCAAAGAATCAAATCGGTGCAGTTCCTGTATCACGGTATAAAAATATACATGACTAGCGACCTGCCCCGACTTTGCACGGGTATAAAATATAGCCTATGTTACTCAGGGATAATGTAGCATTCTAACGGTAAAAGAATTTTCGAAAAACTCAATGCCCGTGCTAAGTCGGGGCCAGTCGCTACTACAGGGTTTTTCAAAAAGGGTATGCTAAGCCGAAAAGGGCTCATAGTACTCATCATTATGAACAAATTTTACTAAGGGACCAACCCAGAACTCGCGATAAAATCAGCTGTTCCATAAAAAAACGTCAATGCCAAAATGTCTCGACAAAATGTATGTAAGTAACAGCTGATTTTTTTCGCGAATTCTGGGTTGGTCCCATACTAAAAGTTGTTCATAATGATGAATACTATGAGTCCTTTCCGGCTTAGCATACCCTTTATGAATAACCCTGTATAAGATAGGATTTCACTACGATCTTCTTACCAGCACAATGTGAGTCCTGAACGTAATTATTGCGTGGGTTCAATCAAAGTATCAAATCGGTGCAATTCCTGTACCACGTTATAAAAATATACGTGACGTATCGCAACTAACTGGATGCATTAACGAGTGAAGTGACCGTGGGCGTTAGCAGGATCGATACCCGTCGGAGCATATTCTGGTGGAGTACGGAAATTGCGGAGTGAAACGAAGGATCAATTGCGTGTGATTGAGTGAGAGGGAAGATAGTTGACAGTAAATTGGAGTATATGTATGTAGGTATGTGTGAAGATCGGAAATTAGGAATGAAACGACTGATGACTGACGACGACTGAGATGGAAGATTTGACAGTAAATGGAATAGAAAAGGTGTGGATTGGGCTGAATGGTGCAACTTAGACGAGTTTTTCCCTTAAAATCTTTTTTTTTCTAAAAAAATTGTTAACTGTTGTCTTGTAGCTTTACCCGCACGATGATGATGATGAAAAGTAGCTTTTAGCGCCGCCATACGTAGCATTTGGACCGCGCGAAACCCTACGCGCCGGGCCATCCCTCGTTCCAAACTGCCATCCGCCGCACGCCGTTTGTGTCTACACGTTCGATTTGGAACGAGAGATGGCGCGGCGCGCGGCGCGTGGTGTTTCCTGCGGTCAGACTCAGAACGCTTCGTGTGGCGGGCACTATTGTGTTGTTGTGTGAGGGCCCGAGCCAGTTTTCTAAGTATCTATGTATGTATTTCATAAGACCTATTTATGAAGACCCATGTGAAACTCTATTAAGGCGTCCTGCGGCCAGGTGGAGCAACGACGTGCGTAAGTCGGCAGGTAGCAAGTGGATGCGTAAGGCATAGTTGTGGCGTTCTTTAGGAGAGGCCTTTGTCCAGCAGTAGACAAACATAAGATAGGCTGATGATGTGTTAAACTCACCTATAAACAGCCAGCAGTTTCTCTGCTCTCACGCTGTCCCCATCGTACACATACAGGTGGTCCCACCCGCACTCCGTCGCGAAGCTCTCGAGCCGGATGCGGAGCACCGGGGGCGAGGGACCGAGCCGCGGCGGCGACAGCAGCCATGAGCAGGCCGTGCTCACGCTGTAGTTCCCCGGCCCGTCGGTGATGTAGCCCGTTGGGGCTGTTAGACTGAAATAGAGAATTACGGTACTACTAGCTGTCGTTTGGTATTCAGCCGTTTTTGCGTGAAAGAGGAACAAATATTCTTACAAACTTTCACGACTATAATATTAGTAAGATAATAATTGAAAATGAAATGAAAAAAAAAAAGATAATGTTTAAAAACCACTGCTACATAATCTGCTTTGAAATAAAAAAACCGCATCCAAATCGATTCACCCATTTAAGAGCTATGGTGCCACAGACAGGCACATAGATGGACACACAAAACAAACCTAAAGGATAATGCACGAGACACCCCAAGAAGGCAATGCACAAAACACCCCAAGCGGCACGTTGGTGTAGGTGTTATCACCCCCACTTAGAATTAGAACTAGATGCAAGAAGCAAGAGGATCAGAAGGATGAGAAGCAAGATCCACAATGTAGATGGAGAAACGAGAAAGAGGTAGGCCAAAGAGCCTCAGAGGAAGGGGATACTAGAGAGGGAAAAGGTCAAAGAGGCAACCAGGGTCACAAATCCTCAAAGGGTCCTGATCAAAGGTGCCAAAGCTGTAGGTAACATGTTTTTTGGTAAATGCAGTCTTACTTATAAACGCTTTTTAAGTCTAAACAGTGTTTAAAATTCTGCCTTGTTCCAGCATAATATGCAAGCATATCCATATGTTTTTGTCAGCAAATTACCAGAGCATTTTACGCAGTCATTAAGTTTAAACAGCATTTGCAAGGTTAAAAAACTTTAAGCTCAATATCCCGTCTGCCGCGTCTGCTATCAGACATAAAAACTCCCATTTAATCACATTATTGTAATTATACATAAACTAGCGGCCCGTCCCGGCTTCGCACGGGTAGACTTGGGATAAACGTAGAGTAAATTGAAATCGGTCCAGTCGTTCACGCGTGATGGCGTGACCAAAGGCGTTGAGAATAATTATAGGAACTCTTTGTTATAACCTCTATTCTCATGCTATTGCGTAACTATAGCAACCGTAGTTTGTTGATGCTAACTTGTCAATTTATAGTAAAAATTATCAGTATAAAACGCACACTGTTTTGATAGATTTGATTGAATTTGAACTTTGTACAGAGGTAATAAAGTGCAAATTGACTCTTGGATATTAGGAACATACCTACATTGCTTAAACAACAGTGAGTGCTTTCAATTCAATATGAACTTTATACAATAGCAATAAAGCTCGTTTTAGTTAGAAAACGTTTGTATGGGAAAAATAAAAGGGCTGTTTTTAGGGTTTTTCAATATTTCTGAGAAATTTTCTTAATATTTTTTTCCGTAAGAACCTTCTCCTAATAATAACAAATACAACAAAAAAGAATTAGTGAAATCGGTCCAGCCATTCACGCGTGAGGCCGTGACCAAGGAAAACGGGTTTCATTTTTATATATATATATAGATAGATAGATATAGATAGATATATAGATAGATTATCACAATCAGTAACCCACCAAACTGAACAGTCTATGGTGAATGTGGCAATTGATAAACATACATTGTTTTTTAGTACAATTTGCATAAAAACAAAGATAAATTCATACAATGTGATGTCCATTGAATAGATTGTTACTGGTTACGAGTGGTAAGTGTGAATTAATTAATAGTATTAGGTTGGGGAAAAAGTCTTTTTGTATTATACTATGTATGAACTTGTGATAAAATCTCTTTGGCTATACTATTTGTATCTGGCTGGTTTTGGTATCTTTGAAAGTTTAAATTTTAAAGAACATAATTCCAAATTCAAATTAGGAAAATGTGTGATTTTCATTTGTTTTTCGTACTGTCAAGATGAGTGAATCTTATGAAGAAATTCGATACATTTTAAAATTTTACTACAAAAAAGCAAAAATGCAACGAAAGCCACGAAAAAAATTTGCGATGTTTATGGACCTAGTGCAGTGTCTGTGAGAGTAGCACAAATTTGGTTTAAGCGTTTTCAATCCGGAAATTTTGATGTCAAAGGTGCACGTCGCTCTGGTCGCCCTATTAGGGATAAAATGGATGCCATTTTTGAAAAAGTGGAGCAAGATCGGCGTATCAGTAGTTACGACGTAGCTGAAGAACTGGGAATTGACCACAAAACAGTTTTGGCCGGTCAGGCTTCACAGACTGTGGCGAAACCCGGGTTAACTCGCAACAAGGTGATGCTGTGTGTGTGGTGGGATTGAAAGGGCATTATTCATTATGAGCTGTTATCACCAGGCAGGACCATCGATTCTGAACTCTACTGCGAATAACTGATGAGATTTAAGCTAGAAGTTGAGAGAAAGCGGCCGGAATTAATCAACAGAAGGGGTGTGGTTTTTCATCATGATAACGCTATACCTCACACATCTTTAGCCACTCAGCAAAAATTAAGAAAGTTTGGCTGGGAGGTGTTAATGCATCCGCCGTATAGTCCTGACCTTGCGCCTTCAGATTTCCACCTGTTTCAGTCTCTTCAGAATTATTTAGGCAGTAGGCCCAAGTTTGAAGGCTTTTTAAGACAGATCTAAATTTTCTAAAACTACTAGCTGCGCCCCGCGGTTTCACCCGCTGTCCTGTAAGAATAGCGGAAAGCCGTTCAATTTTCTGGGGTAAAAAGTAATCTACTTTTTACCTAGGGCTTAAGCTACCTTCATACCAAATTTCGTCAAAATCTGTTTAGCTGTTAAATTGTTAAATCAAATTGTCATCCATACGTCCATTACATAGCTGTCATTTGCGCAAAGAGTATAATAAGTCGTTTTGTTATTCCAAGTCTGATTCTTTTTTGTTATACCTCGTTTTATAGTGACTGATGTTTTATGTCAATTCACACTTGAATGCTATCGAATTTATTTAATAGAAATAAATAGTATAATAGGAATAAATAGTATAATAGGAATAAATAGTATAATAGGAATAAATAGTATCCTATGTGCGTTTCCTGGCTCTAAGCTACCTCCTCACCAATTTTCAGCCATATCGGTAAAGCCGTTCTTGAGTTATAAGTAGTGTAACACAAACACGACTTTCTTTTATATATATAGATTGGCATCCTTGTCTAATGGCTTGCAATGATAAAGACAGATATATTTTTAGTTGGTTTAGATCTGTCTTAAAATGCCTTCAAACTTGGGCCTATTGTCAGGTTAACATCACGAGAGGACTGCCAAAACCACTTGTCGCGGTATTTTGATCAGAAGTCCCAAAATTTCTTTAGCAATGCGATCGTGTCCCTATCTACAAGATGGCAAAAAGTTATCGAACAAAATGGTACCAACATACTTTAGTTAAATGTAAATAAACTATATTAAAAAATGATTTAAATTTTCTTAAAAAATGCAAAGAAACTTTTTCCTCAACCTATTATCTACTTATTTGGGTTTTTTGCAAATATTTATATACATAAATACAAAGTTCATACAGGGTCATAAGGAAAGGGTTTGCTAAGCTGAAAAAGACTATTAGTAGTGATCATTATGAACAACTTTTACTATGGACCAACTTGAAATTAGTGGAAAAAAATCAGCAGTTCCATTAAAAAAATGTCAATAACCTCTACAAAATGTATGGAAGAGCTTATTTTTTTTTCGCGAATTCCAGATAAGCTTCGTAGTAAAAGTTATTAAATAGGTGTGTGGGTGTTTTACATGTATCTTGAATCTTCTAAT
This sequence comes from Alcis repandata, assembly GCA_949125135.1. Classification (NCBI taxonomy): domain Eukaryota; kingdom Metazoa; phylum Arthropoda; class Insecta; order Lepidoptera; family Geometridae; genus Alcis; species Alcis repandata. The sequence goes on along the minus strand of OX421246.1, from coordinate 2,517,143 downwards.
TCAAAAATATATAAAGTGTGTAAAAATTTCTGAATTTTACGAGTTTTTGGTCTAATTATTATTTGACATTTTGAGACTCAACTTTTTAAGCATACATTTTAGGATTCAACATTTTGATGAATTCAACAAAAAATAATACAACAGTTTGGCAAATTCAACTTTCTGAATGTGAAGGTATTATTGATTGATGTGACGAAGACCACTTTAACTGATCCCGAGTGATGCCTCATTTAAAATAGATACCTAGACTTAAAACGTGGCAACATCTAGCTATGAAATAGTTATGAAAATCAATCCAAGGTAGCGCTCTGTTACTTTATAAAGCTTCGTTGACCAAGGTGGAAATGCACAAAACGCTATAAGCGGGCATAAGTGAAGGTTCTATGACAGGTTTGGATCCAGTGAGGGTGCTAATCTTTAGTCTGCGCCCCGAGCGCTGTAGTTAGGTAGCCAATAGGCTCTGAACAAGCAATTATTTAGCGTCCTGACTCAGAAAAGTCATAGATACAATCTGGGTGTCTTCAAGTCACGAGTGAATCGGTTTCTTCTAGGCAAGCATGCTCTATCGTAGAATACATTGTTGCTTACGATGGTAAGCGAGTTGGCAGTGTAACACAAGCCTATAACTAAATAAAAAAAATAATGTTTCAGGTATGTTGGTATGGAACCCCTTAGACCCTTATCACACTAGCGGTTCGGAAGCGGATGCCGGGCGGAGCGGACGCGCCGCGGTTGCGCAGCGAATTCGTTGCGGACGCGTGGCGAATACGTTACGTTTTCGTCGCGTGTTTGTAGCAAATTATCGCTGTACAATACACTCAGTAACAAAATGGATTCCGACGAGGAAACACTGCTTTTGGCTTTATTACTTCGAAGACGCCGGAGACGAAAACGAAAGCATCGACGAATTTGGGAAGATCCATTAACAGTTAATCGAATGGAGGAGAGCGACTACTTTGTGTTGTTTTGCAAACGAATAAAAAATAATCCAAAACAATTTCGTTCCTACCTGCGAATGTCGAACCTACATTTTATGAGTTGTTGCATCTGATACAAACTGACATAAGACATAAAGACACACATTTGAGATTATCAGTGTCACCTGAAGAAAGGCTCGTTATTACGTTTGTACGAGACAGTACAAAATGGCGTCCACTTTGCTGTTCGCGGCGATCCCGTTGCGCGTCCGCAACGAATTCGCTGCGCAACCGCGGCGTGTTCGCGACGCATTCGCGGCGCGTCCGCTCCGCCCGGCATCCGCTTCCGAACCGCTAGTGTGATAAGGCTCTTAAAAGCCCAGGAGCAAAGTAGTTTAGAGATTGGTTACCATCTCCGTGGTAATGCACCTTGCACCTTTGTTAGTCTAGAGGAAAACCTAGATTTAGGTTCATAAAGGTCCTGTATAAGTGTTTAATATGTAGTGAGTATGTAGGTGTTATTGTTTTGATGGAATCCTGACGGAGGATGAGCAACAGGTCATTGACTTTACAGGTTCAATTATTTTGAACTGATTTAAAATAGCAATGATCAACACGACTTATGTTTAAGTAGGTATGTTTAGTTTTTAACCAACTTCCAAACAGGAGACGAGACGAGAAGTATGATGTAAACAAATCAAAACAACAATTTCTGATAATTCTTTGTTTTTGTGTAATATTTTTGACCATTTTCTTTGACAGCTGTTTCCATAACCCGGAAATTTTGAAAAATTATTCTTTCAAATCAAATGTTCCATACATTTGCAATCACCTGCACTCATAATCACAGTAATGGAACAGCTCACTTAAGTTTTTGCCCCTTTTTAGAGTACTGAACCTCCTTCAGGGAAGAACCCTTATGGCGAGACATGTGTGTTCGTCCGTCTCTATGTCACAGCCAATTATTTAGTTTGATGATCTTTTTCTATAGAACTTGGTGATGTTTTCAGTATACCATGCAGACCCATATACCTATACATAGGATCATGTGAAATATAAAAAAACCAGGAAATGAATTTCATATGATGTAGGTATGAAACAAACATAAGTTCCTCTCTTTTACTCCACTGATACTATGTCTATCTACCCTCCAAGGTATAATTTTATGTGTAGAGCCTATAAGTCTATTAAAACATAATTATTAATAGTGATTTGACAAAAGAATCTGCATTATTTACTTTTTATTACAAGAAAAGCACCAACTTATCTACAAAGGTCAATAGGGATACTGTTGTGTTATTTATAACGAAAGACACCACCCCCCATAAATTTTTCATAGTTCTGTTTATTCACTTCAAGATATTTAATTGGTCATAGTAAATACTCAGATTGCTATCTCTGACAAATAGAAACTTGTATAAAAAAAGATGTTTAGGTATTAATAATTATAAATATCATAGTTTCAAGTTTAGTCTCCGTAAACAAAACCGGTTTTGGTCCAACATAATATTGATGATTATAGATACACTTACGAGGATATAGTGATATCACAACACATGTAACAGTAACAGAATTCTATAACAACAACACAATAACATTAGCAAATGTGTTGATATGATAAGGGTAAACAAAAACTAGGGCAGTTTATTTTCTGCAAAATACAATAGTGTGGTGCTCCTAATTCAAAACAGACGTAACCACCGTCTAGACGCGACCTTGGCGACAGTCAGGATGTGGCAAAGAAGCCAAACTATATAATTGGATCATCTTATACCTGGCTTTCTCTTACGAAGTGGGCAACTTACAAGGCGCGTCTACGAAAGAGGTCACTGAACTATCTCGTAAAAAGGCATTTTCCTGATGCTTACTTGACTTTCCCGCCGCAGTATTGACATTCAGGACCCTGCCAACCCTCTGAACACACGCACGTCTCATTTTTACATACACCATTTATACAGTTATGTTCACTACACTTAGCCAAAACTCCCGTACACAACAATAACACTATGAGAACTGAACACAAGCACGGCGGTAACCATTGGCATTTTCGTCTGTATTTCGATTTAAACAGAAATAAAAACATTTGCAGCGATTCTACCATTTTGCTGGATGCATTTTCAGAGTTTTGTTAGCGCGGACGAAAAAGCCGTTTCGACGTCGCGTAAATTCATACGGTACTAAATTTGAGGATACCATTCGTTGATAAATCATTACCCCACAATTTCTTAGTTTTCAAGTACTTTACTTTGATTTATAAAATTGTTTCGTTCGTAGCCGTAAAAATGTACTGCTAGTTCATTTTAAATAAATTGGGACAGAGCACTGCAGTTTGAAAGTGCAAAGGCTCACTTCATCCGCAACTGTTAATTAAAATTATACTTAACCAAAAAATTTCAACTACGTAATAGGTAAATGTATGGTAGAAAAAGATTATGTTAATGAAAACACCGTCATCGTTCAGGTAAAAGTTTATATTTAGGTAGATAAGGAGGGAAGCTTTGCCGAGAACTAAGTAGATTTCTAGTATGAAGGCAACACTATTTTGACAGCCATGCAGGCTTGCCAGATTGGGAGTTTTTCTCGCGATTAGGGGAACTTTTGAGGAAACGACATCCTTGAGGAAAAATATATTAACTTGGGGACCTAAGGAGGTTTTATTTTTAAGATATTTTCTCAAATATACAGTACTCTGGACGTTGTTTTGGCTATCCAACACAAAATTTTGCTGAACATTTTAATTTTTTTATCGTTTTTTATTATGTTTGCCACAAAAAAGCTTATTTTTAAACTTACATTTATATATTCGTTGTTTATGTGACTTTTTGCCATAAGGATGTTTAAAACATTTTTATATTCAAAGATTCTGCCCTAAATTCGAAATATATAGTAGAATAAAACCTCCTGCATCGATTGACACCAAAAAATTAATACTTTCCCGACAAGTTATGTGAAATAATTCATTTTAAAATTACCATAATTATATCAAACGTAATTTTTGCCGGATGTGTTACAATTTTTGAGAAGACAGACGAATTGGGAACTTTGTAAAAATTATACGGCTAAAAAACTTCTTATCAATTTCTTTGTACGATTTGCAATTTTTTAGGCCCAAGAAAAAGTGGGTTCACCGGTAATTCTGCGGAAATATTTCAAATTGAAATTGATAAAAACTATCCTTCGAAGGGTAATGGCGATACAACTGTTAGGCCGTAGTAGTCGCAGTAGTCAAATTACATCTAATTTTTTTTTTAATAATAATTAAATATCGAATAATTCCTTAAAAATCTATTATAAAAAATCATTATATAATAAGTGTCTGGGTGTCCAATTTTTAACATATTTAATACTTTCATAATTTAATTAGATGTACTACTGAATTTGACTTTATTATACATCCATAAACGATTTTGGGGTTATTTTTTATTTAAAAAAATTGCATTTTGGGTTTAAAATATTCGTTAATATTATGGGGAAAAATGAAAAATTTGACCTTGTAGCCCTGAAGCCATGAGCTGCCAAAATTTACCGATTTATTGATGCGTTCACATAATTATTGTGGGTCCAGCGATTACTTAAATTAAAATAATTATCTAAATTTAAACAAATAAAGCACTAAGTAAATATAAATAAATAACGCATTAAGTAAGTATTTTTATTTAGAAGATAATTTTCAACCAGCTGCTCAGAATCAATTACTAACGTTTACTGCCATCTAGCGCATTTCATAAAAACTTGAACGAATTGCTACATAGCTGACAATAAAGATGGCGCTACATGCAAAAACAACATAGTTACTTTCTGATGCTTCAAAACAGATGGCTGCACAAGTTCACAAACTTACTGTATTATTATTTTTAACCGACTTCAAAAAAGGAGGAGGTTCTCAAATCGAATGTATGTTTTTTTTCTTTGTTATAACTGTAATACTTTCTGAGAATACTTTTTGCGTTGTCCTATCACATAGGTAATTGTACCGTTAGTATCACACGGAAATATAACATTTTATCGTCTTCCTAGTCTGATTGAACAACGCATGGGTAGACAATTTTTTATTTCGTCTAGTCCTACTTTTTAAGCCACTGTTAGTGACCGAAAGAGGTATGTAATTTATTTACTACTAGCTGACCCCCGGCGGTTTCACCCGCTGTTTTTTTTTTACTTTTAAACCTTCCCTGTAGTAGAGCAAACAAAACAAAACAAAAACCAACAACAAAGATCGGACCAATTTCTGAACACACCTATAAATATTTGACAACCAAGTGACACTATTTTTTATTTCTAAAAAGACAAAAGAGCGGACTTTTGGCGGGAACGTGGAAGAGACACGTTGCTTCATTTTGTTATTTTACTAAACTTGTGTAATTTTGAGTGTTAATGTTTATTTTAAGTGGGGAAAATAACCATTAAGTGCTCGAGGACGTGCACGAGTGTGGGCAAATCATAAAATGCAGTGAATCGTGTCATTCCGTGTTGCTTCCAAAACTCCTTAGAAAAGCCTCTAGTAAAGTCTCCACTACTTTACTGGGGTACACCGAACATACTCTTATTAAAAAACGGACACTGGCAGAATTGCGGCTTACATAGCCGCAGAGTCCAAAACAAAAGAAGAAGAAGAAGAAGAAGACAAAAGAGATCGGACATTCCGAGTTTCCCGTACCGAACATCAAATGTTTCACATTCGATTTTAGTATTTTTCTTTACTTATTATTCATGTTTCTCACTGTTTAAACCTTCCCTGAACTTTTACAAATATACCTATCAAGATCAAAATTAGCGAAATCGGTCCAGCCGTTCCAGAGTTTTAGCGAGACTAACGAACAGCGTTTCATTTTTATATTTTATTATTAAGACGAAAGATTTAAGAAAGATTAAATTGCAGAATATGCAATTATGCATGCACATTGTGCAGTATGAGTGTAAATAATAATTTAATTTAAATATTCAGTATGGTATGGTATTGTATTCAGTTTGGTATGGTTTTTAAGGTGTGAACAATAAAGAGTTTATCTATCTATCCATCTATCAGTAGGTACCTACCTACGTATGATAAAAGTTAGGTAAAGGTCTTTGGTAATTTATTGAATCGGGCGTTACATTTCTTTGTTTCTCCTGAAAAGTAGCATTTTGCACGTCTTTATCATGACTCCTGCCTGCCTATCTAAATGCAGGGTTATAACGAAAGGGTTTGTTGAGCCAAAAAGGGCTCATAGTGCTCATCATTATGAACAACTTTTTCTATTGGACCAACCCTGAAAACAAAACAAAAATTAGCTGTTCCATAGAAAAATAGCAGTGACACTCGACAAAATATATGGAACAGCTGATTTTTTTCGTAAACTCTTTCCTTTTATACATGTACCTATATCCAATTTATGACCTAACTTGTGTTAGCAGAAGATCCAATTGTAAAAAAGACTTCAAAATAACGATTTTGGTGGGACTTTGCTCGGCCATACCTACCCTGTAAACCTGTAATCCTCCCGCAGCTGGGATACAGGTATACCCTCGGAGGGTGATTAAGCCGTATTCCACCACGCTGGCCAAGTGCGGGTTGCTGGATTAACATACCATTGAATTTCTTCTCCGGACGTGTGCAGGTTTCCTCACGATGTTTCTCTTCACCAAAACGCCAGTGCGAAATAAATTCGTACCTACATAAGTTCCAAAAACATTTCTTAAAATAGCTAGCTCGAAGTTTTCATCGCACCAATCGCAATTTACCACCAAAATATGCCAAACTTAAGTGCATAAAAAAATCTGTTCTGGGTCTGGGTGTTAGTTGTCCTTGTCTTTGTGTGTTCCATGGCATCCCCGACACAGGGTATCCTATTGGGGAGCTATGAATGTGAAAAGTTTCTATATATCTACCAAGTAAGTTAGTGCTGTAAAAAAACGCCGAACCGCTTGTTCACGACATCGATAGCGAACGGTAATGTGCGAGTCGCGTGCAAGCCCTTGGCGTTTCAAAAATTTGCTAATTTCGTCGTACTCTTTAGTCGAAACTTACCTAAATACCTTCCCTAAAAATTAAGTGCTTTTTACCTTTCTTGCTTTATGTTTAGATGCTTTATGTAAGAGAAATAAAAAGAGCAATTGAGCAATGATACGGTCTACGATAGAGCACGCTTGCCTAAAAGAAGCGTCTTTTAGAACTGTGTTCATAAAGGTGGTACGAGTATACAATTTTTTAGACACAAAAGTTTATTTTAACGGCTAACGGACATACCTACCTACAACATTTGGTATGTAATTAACCTTGGTAACCTCTGACAAGTTTATTATCTTCCGAGCATCAAGTATATTATCTTTACTTTTTTTGCGCTTAGTAAAAGCACTTGTATCGCTCTGATATTGTGTTTTATTATAACGATATAAAACTGCGTTGGCGATAAGTACCTACCTACGTATTATACTAATCTTATTTAACTGTAACAATAAGGCGCATAAATTTTACTCAGTTATATTTGTGATTAAAAACTCTGCTAATGACGAAAAGTAACCTACCTATATGTTTTTTTTCTCTAATAAATTATCTAACTCCTTGATGCGCCTAAAATTTTTTAATGCACGACCAAGTCTAGCAAACCGATCCTATCTTTCGATTTATCAGTCAAATCAAAACGTCAAAATTAGGGCCCGCCATCTTCGATTTTCGAATGCCTGTTGGAAGTGGTCCCTCCCAACCCAACCCCAACCGCAGCTGCGTGGCCAAGGTCAGTGCCATTGTGCCGCCGAGTGCATCGCCCAAACATTGCATACCGCGAAAAATACACGCACACATGCAAGCCGCAACGTGCATGTGCAGTCCAATGTGTGTGTGACGCGACGGACAAAAATCCGAATTGGTTGGTCAAAGAATAACAATTTTGGAGACATGAAATTTATTGAAGTTGCGAAACTTCGCTTTAGTTTTCGTGTGTACTTTGAGTTATTATCGACCTTATTTTCAAGGAGGATTTTTAAGATTCAAACCTTAAAAAAATTTTCGTCTCAACGTAGTGACCCTCGCCAAGTCTCACCTGCTATGGAGAATAATCCTTTTATTTTAATAACCTACGAAGATCAAAGATATTATCAAAGATATTATCACCATTATTTGAGATAAACCTAAATACCCTGGAAAAGACAGTTCTTAGCGATTAAGCTGCCAGCTATTACACATTTTTTAATCACACTAAAAAATAAGAAATACCATATAGATTTGGTGCAACAAAAAAGTTTTTTATCCAAATGCCGCTGAATCCGCTGATCTACGAGTACCTTTCAATTTACATGTACCTTTGTATTACCAAGGAGGTAGGTAGTTTCACCAAGGAATATTAAATATAATTATATCTAGATCTAAAGCAAACAAGTTTTGCCTATCTAATTTATCTTTATTACGTAAATAGCTAGCAATTTTTACCACATGTGCATAATTAAAATTTAATGTATTTGTACTCCAGCGTCTATTTTATTTCTAACGGAAATTTTATACGTTTGCAAGCTGGTGCTTTGAATTAATGTGTAGGTAATAGATGAGCGTATTTCTTTATTTGCTTTAGTATTGTAAATAAATTAATATTCATGTTAGGTCTGTTGGTAATGTAAAAATTGGATGAAACTGTATCTAAAACACTGAATGTCTTAGCATTTATTCTGGGTTTAAGTTTTCTGCACAACAAAAAAAAAAACAGTAAAAACTGCTTTTTTTAGTTAATATTATTTATTAGTATTACCTAAATATTGGTTTTCACAGTCATTGTGGCAAATGAATATTTGTTTATCAGTCATTTTTTTACTTAAGTTATGTAGGTATCTCAAAATTAAATAGGCACTATTTTACGATCTTTACTACTGTCCCTACTCTCTACCATTGTCGCTACTCTTTGCCGACAAAACTAAAAAAAACGCCCTGCCAAAGTAAGTACCCGAATTACATACACTCACACAGACAGCCCAAGTAAGTCAAGAGTAAGAGAGGAAGGTCATGGTCCCTTTTGGTAATGCTCGGCCATGTTCGGCCGTTTTCGGCTGTTTTCGGCTCTCTTCGGCTGCGCTTGCACCGGCTTCAATGTCAGGGTTGGACGCTGATTTGTTCCTTTGTTGTTTTTTTGCGAGCTTTTGTAGTTCGATGCTCCGATTCGACTGGTTTTTTGCGTAATGTACTAAACTCAAGTTTATGTATTACTTTTTTTACTTAACTTAGTATGTACCTAGGAGCTTATGTAGGTATTGAGTCGAAGGCTTTATGTTAAGGTGTTTTAGATAGGGATTTTGGATATGATTTTTTCTAGATTAAGAGTCAATATCCGCAATTTTAAAGTATGTTGGCATTTCAATAAGAAAAACTGACTTTCATTTATTTGAAATGACTGGTTTTTTTCAATACCTAACAGTTTTTATTATTATTTTTTCTAATGATAAAATCATTATCACTATATTAAAAAAAGAGTATAGCTATAAAAACCTATAACACAACCTAACCTAACCTATTACCTTATTACTAATACATACCAAACTCACAAACAAAAACTCAGAAATTATACTTCACCAAAAACCTACCACTGGTAGGTATTTAAATGGGGTAAGTAGAAATTTTTTGGATTCATAATTTTGATCAAAATAATTAAATTCATTGCATAAAATAAGAAAGAGGAACAACTTTCACTTATTTCAAGGACCATCATTTCACTTAAGTCTAAAATAAATCTTCACTTCGCCAGCAGAAGTAACCGCCGAAATGAAACGGCAAAAAAATAAAAACTTGGTTCAGGTTTTACTTTATTCATTTTGGCGGGTCGCTTAATAACCGGTCCCGCCATCTTTAATTTTTACTCTTTTAAATTATTAAGAACCGCGGCCTTGCGACCAAGTGGCTCGCCGCCCGAGGCGTTTACTCGAAAAACATATTTTGATCTGTTAAAACCAAAATTACTTTCAATTGGAGCTATTTGCGGTGAGAGCATACGAAATTGCCTTCCAAACAATTTTTAATAAGATACGCATATTGTTGTTTCCCTTTACAAACGAAATGACATTTGGCTGACGGGACCTGTCAATGGATATTTTTTTGTAAGAATTGTGGTTAGTGAATTAATGCTGACTAGTAATAAAATTTTAAATGAACGTAATTATTTATGCGAGTAGCTCAGATCAAGTAGAAAGGCAGATAGAGTCCCGACTTTGATACAGGTGAAGCCAAAAAAACTACCCTACTGCCCATGTACGTATACCTACTACAAGCACATATTGCCGCATGAAAAGTACCCGAATCAATCGTCAATTCTTACGTCAGTTGCTCAGAGAACGTGGACAAGAAAAATAAGTAGCAATAGGGTAGTTTTTATGCGTCAACATGGGAAGTAGGGTAGTTTTTTTGGCTTCACCTGTATCTAAGGCGGGACTCTATCCGCCTTTCTACTTGATCTGAGGCGAGTAGGCACCTACTGCTTTTAAGTTATTCCCCTTTGCTCTAGATTGTGGGTTGTGTACCTACACTTATTTAATTTATAGCTTCAATTCACAATACAAAAGCGTCCCTTTCTTCTATGAGGTTACGTAGCAATTTAACGTTTTCTAAACTTGTACTCGTGTTTTAGTTCATCTACTCTGTCCTGTTTTGATAGACCTTTTTCGGATAGCTTATACTTATGACGTTTTCACGCTAAACTATCGTCCGTAAACCGACTTTACAGACAACCAATTTTTTTTCTGGGTTTATGTTTTGATTGAGTTATTGAAAAAATAGTTCCTAATAGGTACCTAAGTTATTAGTAATAACGTTATAACAAATACTTATCTATATACATATATAAAAATGTTATGTTAGTTTGTGTACGCTTCAAAAATTCAAAAAGTTCTGCACCGATCGAGCTGAAATTTTAGCATGATAATTATATAATCCGCATCAAGGATTGCTTTTATCATCGAACTATATAGTAATTATATCTCGATGGCTTTTATCAATTTTTTTTTTATCCACAGCGAAGCGTGGCAGGGAGAACAGCTATTTTTGTTATAATTATACGGAACTACTCGCGTATCGTATTATTAAGTCGGGCATTCCAAGTAGTAGGTACTTACAGTTTAAATCTTCGATGTCGAATATGTTTTTTTTATTACTTGTGTAACACGCTCGCAAAATGTGTGAAATCGGCATTGGTTTTATAAAGGACTTTTATATCCTTAGTCTAGATTGATGGTATTAAGTTTTAATTGTGATAATTAAGTACCTAATTATTTTTCCGACATCTGGGCATAATAGGCTCTTATTAAAAAGAATAAAAATGTATACGATTCCATCTGCAGCCCTAACCACCAGTCTGTAGGCCTGCCCCGCTGCCGACGGCATGCGGCACCCTACTTACAAAGTTTTTTTGTTATGTTGTTACAGTATATACGAGTATAGGTACCTATGTATTATAAATACGTAGGAATTAAGATTATAATATATATTTGAATAATAAATCGGTATGTGTGATTTATTTAGTTAAGAATTTGCCTGTAACTGTTGCCGTCAGTTCGGTGAGTTCATAGGATTTGGGTTCGGCGTGATCATAATATAAGGACATTGTTTAATTGTTTCAATCTATTCTGAGAACCTGTTTCTGAGCCGCCGCTGTACCTATGACGTGATTCCATTTTATTTGTGCTTTTCGATTTCCTTGTTATTCGAATTGTGTTTGGAAAATTTGTAGTACCTACAAACCAATCTGCCTGCACTTAAAGGTATCCAAATGTAACGAATTAATAAAACAGGTGCAGTAATTAACTGACCATTAAACTTTTTGTGTTAATTTTTAGCTATGTTCGGTGTGGATGTGTGAACTTTTTTTAATTGATGTTTGGCACTTCAAGATACAAAAAAGTTGAGACTCTTAGTATCGGTGATCAAGACACAATTTGGGTCACTGTACCAACAAAGAATTACTTATAATTGAATTATCGAAGTGTAGGTATAGAGATTTGGATAATAATTATTCCGGTTACTGGAACCAATTCCCTAATGTAATGTACCTACGCTACTCATGGTAATTTATGAGCCAAGTCTAGTAAAAATATTTTTGGTATCACAAAAAAATATTTACTCCAATGTTTTTTTTTTGATAGTAATAAAACCTAATAAATACTTTATTAATATAGGATTAAGACTTAGTATAAATAAAACAATCGAATCAACAAATGAAAGAAATTTATTGTATACAGGTTTTAAATATCCTCGCAACGTCTTCACACCTGCCTAACCAGCCATTTCATTAAGACAACGTAAGACATAAAGATCCTAAAGATAAAAGGACATTACATAATGAAAAAACATTGTATTCACTTCAAATGTTCTTATTTAAGATACAGTATACGTAAGAAACAGTTGGTTCTCGAACATTTTTGTTTTTTGTTTTACTTTTTACTACAATTCCACAATTTCAAATTAACTTTTGAGTCGCCTAGCGACGGTTTTTGGACGTTACTTTAACCTTTATCAAAAAAGTCAGTCGAATCGTCAGTAAGCTTAGCTTTTCCTTTCTAAAAATTTGACTAGATTTAATACGATTGAGTCGAGCCAATCTCGTTTTGCCAATTTGTCGGTAATCATGCGTTCCCAGTGAAACGATTCAACACGTGTTCCAAGCCAAGTCCATTTTTTTTCTTACGAGTGAAGTGAAGTATAATAAAGATATATTTATAATAAAATAATCACTGCCGCATAATGTTTACGCGAAATCATCTATTTATCTGTTAATGATTTAAACAATAATAATAAAAACTAAAGGAACAAAATAACAAAAATAAAGAGGCGAGTAAGGTATATTGAAAAATATTTCGTTAAAACTTGTACTCAATAATTAAATAACAATATTATAATTTGATCTCGTCAGCTCATATTTCGCAGTTTATATATTATTATACAAAAAAAATGAGCTTTTCAATCATATAGGAGAATAACAGTGTAACTATCATTATATTGGTCCATTACCTGCTTTTTAATGAATCACAAAAACCTTCTAATATCCTTTGGCAAAGGAAGCGTTCTCAAAAAGGAGCCCGATCCCGCCGTTTTGTGATGTATTTTTGTAAGCGTTAATTTAAAATAAATACACCATGAGAAAATCGAATAATAATAACTAATTCATCTTTTCAATAAAGATAACATTATATTTCATATGTCTAAAATTAAATGCTTCATGTTGTACATTATGTAAATTTTAACCAACGGGTTCACGTCGGATTAAAAATAAAAAAAAACTGCATCCAGCGAGACGTTTAAGATTTATCTTTCATTTATGCTATACCTTTCCACGATAATTCTAAAAATGTCAATAATAATAATTCAATTATTGTATAGTAATAGTACAATAATTATTATTGTTTAAATTAATCTAGAAATAGATACAGATGGAAAACAATTAGTGACAATAAAGGTGAAAACTTACGAAGTTACGTTTATAGAAACTTGCCTGGACCGTTTTACGGCATTAGACAGCGTGACCGTACATACTCGAAAATAACGTCGTAATGGAGAAAGTCCATTATAAATATGAGCACGATGCGGCATGTGTCTAATATCGGAGAACGGGCGCTATGTACAGTTAGACAGACACACCGACAGACGAATCGAGTTCACGAAATGCTTAGAAATAAGATCTGGCGATGTCTTTTACGTTCCATTCAACGGGATTCCGTGCTGAGGTTTTAAATTCAAATTCTAGAATTCGAAATATGATTCTTTAAATTCGTCGAACTCAAATTTAAGTTTGGAATAATGGTCGGGCTCCAGACATCCCGGTACCTCAAGATGAGATAGCTTACACACATTCGCGCACTGCAGAATTATTTATTTTTAATAAAAGAAAATGCAACTTCCCTTCATTGTCTTTTGTTCCCGATCGCGAGGACCGTTCAAGACTAACCTAACCCTTACGGAGAGTTTAATTACGAAAAAAATTAACAAAATATTAAAGGATTACTAACGTCTACCTTATTTATTAAAAAATTACGCTACAATATTAACTAAAAACTTAAAACTATGTGGAAAAATGATTGAACAATAATATACAATAAAATGATTCACTATTAACCCAGCGATCCCTGCAATTAGGGCTGTGCTTGTCAAAGTATCACGTGACCACCGATAAAAAAATTAGGGTTGACTCTTCATAAAATCTTTTCATTATTTAATGAGGTATTTGAGCAGAGGCAGTTGATTTAATTTTACTTAATATTTCTTTTATATTTTTTAGTGTGATACTTTGACAATGCATTGAAAAGCCAATTATTTAATAAAACTTTCATCAGATGGACCACACAGATACTTTGGATCATATACACGCGTTTAGTATAAAGATTTTGATTGTTATATAACTTTTGAAACACAATTTTTCGATCAGTGCAATTTTTTTTTTGAGTAAAAAGTGTATTACGTCATCAAACGCAGAGCTTCATTTTGATCAAACTGATGAATAATTTTACGATAAAATCGCGGGGATCTCTGTAAATAACATATTTAAGTGTTAAGGCGGCGTATACCATTTGTACAGACCGAACCGTAGCTGGCAGCTCCCGGCTTATTCATCTACTACATATTCAGTCGCTTCTCTCTTAATCCCGGGATCATTCCCCAAACACTTTGCACAAAAACAATGACATGTATAACATCTCAATATAATTATAATTATATGTAGGATTATTTAAAAATAAAGCCTTAAAAAATAACTAACATTACAAAATAAGATTAAACAACATAATGATTTGTTCCTGATGAAAAAATAATTATATTTATAATTAAAAAAATCTAATAACATTCTAACGGAATGTTGATTATTACCTAGTTCTCTTTGCAAAATGTCCCATCCTATTTCTGTACAAACTTATACAAAACAACTTTTAAGTTATCAACAAAATGTCGGGCATAACACATAGATATTCGTGTACGTATTTTTTTTTAAACAATTGTTCGTCTTTAAAATTTTTAAATTATTCGAAATGCGGTCTGGTAGGGCTGTCAACACGACGGTAAATAATTTTATTTTTTTAGTATACAAAAGAGTTTAGATAAATGCACATAACGTTTATACAGATTATTTAAAATACTAAATGCTAAAAAGACGTCGAAAATTATGCAGAGAAATAAAAGTGAAATACATGCTATCGACTAATTTTAAATTTTGAATATAAAAATTTTTGTTTTCCTTTTTTATTTTTAGAGAATGCGTTCGACATCTCGGCACTCAGGATATGTATTATGATTTGATAATTATTTTTGAGTCCAATCTAGTTTCTACGTGTTTGTTTTCATTATTTTTTATCGTAAAATTTTTCGATAAAACAACAAAAGCTATGTCGAAATGTCGAGTCCAGTCTCCAATTGTCCTATTTTGCACACATTGTGGTCTCCGAAGAAAATAAGTACGACATTAATATATTTTAACTTGTATATAATATAATTATGTATGTATATTTTAATTACACAATACAAAGATTTCTTAATTTCCATGAGGCGCACATGTACACACAACTTACATCAAATATCGTATGATAATAATTTATATCCAAATAGTTTTACCTAATTTTATTTTGGGAGAGCGTATACATTTTTTCCAACTCGTACTTCATTAATATACTTTTGATTGAACACCAAAAAATGTCACAAATTTCAAGATATAATTTTTTTTGAGGATTTTTGGGCTAATTACACTTTAAAGTCGACAAGAATATATAATAATGATTATCCGCATTTTTGTATAGTCGATAAAACATTTAAAACTTGGACCATGAAAAATAAGAATATATTTTCTTAAGATACAATAATAGTACATAAAATATATACGTTTACTAGTTGTATTTATCGTACGTCCGTGTATATGATGCCGGGGCTCGCCCCTCGTATCGTCGAACAAACCGGACTCGTAATACCTAAATATCACATTCAGTAATATGGAAATCCACGTGTTAGCTTAGACACAGTTACATTACTATTTTATACAAAATAATAATTGCACAAAGTCCGAACTGGCTTCGTATACGTCGAAGCTCTCGAAAGATGTTCTCATCCCGCGTCTTGTACCGATAGAAGACCACAACCGCACCTGCCAATAGCGCTAACAATTTCATTCAATATATTACCTATCTAATTATAAAAACACGGCGCAAAATCTGCAATAGTTCACTTAAAAATCGATAACATTTACACTCATAGCTAGCTTTATAATTAATTTGTTACATTGTTTTTTTTACCTTACATAATATTTAAATAGTTAAATTTATATCATAACTTTAACTTTTGGTTGTCTTTTGCAATTGAGGGTCTCCGGATACGCGCGAATTTTGGACAACCCTAGGTCGATTGTCTACCGTGACCTTTATATCGTCTATAAAATATTTTGATGATATGCCTGGGTATATTTCATGTTTCGATTTGTCAACAAATCAACAAAGAAATGGCATAACGGTATAAAAAAAGTATAAAATGCCTACTCGAATTCTTTTTTTGATCATTTTTCATCGATACTCAAAATAAATCGGAAAAAAAAAACGAACATGAACTAGTTAAAAATAGACGAACAAGCCAGTAATTAGGCGTTGTTTACCATTTGACCAGTTTATGCAAAATTTACTGTGGTAGGTTTCTCGAGCCGTATAAACCGCGCCATTCCAGACGACTTGGCTGGGGGCACTGCCGCGCCTCCAAATGCCTATTTTTTGTTTTTCTAACAAGTCAGGTCACGTTGAAATCATCCGAAACACAGTCTAAACACTATAATTATTGTGATATAGCATTAGT
The DNA here is from genome assembly GCA_949125135.1 of Alcis repandata. Lineage (NCBI taxonomy): Eukaryota > Metazoa > Arthropoda > Insecta > Lepidoptera > Geometridae > Alcis > Alcis repandata. The sequence goes on along the minus strand of OX421246.1, from coordinate 2,500,466 downwards.
AAAGCTGTGATTATATTGAACAGGTTGTGACGTAGGTAACTATTGTGATATTTGGTGATTATATGCGTCAACTGTGGGGGAAGCGGAACTCAGACTGGGGAGGACTACTAGGTTGATAAATTACGATTTATTTATCGTACAGAATGGTTCGATATAGGTCTTTGACCATATATTATATTATGTTTTAATCCAATTAAATGTTCCGATTTTGATTAAATTTTTGAAACAAACTAATATGTAATCATTAAATTTATACTTGCTAGTCTATTATATGATGCTTCTATCAACGATCAACTCTTTTTGACCAAACTGATTACCGAAACTTATAAACCTCGTAGTTCTGTAGACATTTATATGCAGATATAACATGTAATATATATTGGGAAACGGGAAGCCTGCCTATTTTATTGTCACTACAACAGTATATATAAATCGAGATTAGTCCTATTGCACTATGTGGATTCACTACGTCGTCGTATCGAAGAGACGTCGGAGATTGAGAACCGAGGTCCTATCGTGTCAGAGGAGTCTCTTCGAGACGCCAGGAGCCCAGGCACGTGGAGCCGACCGGAGCGCGCAGCTGTCCCCCAAAGGAATGTACTTTATTATATTATCACAAAGACTGAAGAGATCGTCTCGCGTTCAGCATCTGTGCGACAGAACACTCGGGCGGTCACTGTCACCGGAAGGGGCGCCCCTAGGCGCGGTCGGGGGGCGCGGGCGGCGCCGGCGGCGGGGACAGGGGCGCCGCGCCGGGCGGGGTGGGGGTCCCGTTGCGCGGGCGCAGCTTGTCGGCGCGCAGCCGCTGCACCGCGTCGCGCATCTCGGCCGCGAGCTGGCGGTCGGCGGACGCGAGCCGCGCGCGCCGCGCCGCCGGCGCCTCCTCCGGCTCGGCCGCCAGGCGCCGCAGCAGGCTCGGCGACTCCGCCAGCGCCGAGCGCGGCTCGCTCAGCCGCTGCAGCAGCGCCGCGCCCGGCCGCTCCAGGCTCGACCTGATGATGCCCTCGAGGAAGGAGCCGTTCGCGGGCGGCGGCACCTCCTCGCGGAGTCTCCGCATCATGTGCGACGCGTACAGATCCGGAGCGGGGTGCGCGGCGAAGCCCGCGCCCGGCCAGAACGGGGGGTACCCGGGCGGGTAGCCCGGCGTCTCGGGCCCGTTCATGCCGTTCGAGAAGGGTTTCGTCACCGGCTTCGGCGGCTGAGGCTTCGGCGGCTGCGGTTTCACATCCGGTTGCGGCTTCGGCTCGCGCTTTCTCGGCCTCATGAGATGCCGTTCTTTCACCTTATACTCCAGAGTGGAATGCGGGACGCCGTAGTAGCTCCCGGCTCGATGCACCGACATCTCTCCTCTCTGCACGGCTTTCACCGCTTCTACCAGGCTGTCCCTGTCGTAGTTGCGATACTTCCCTCGTTTGGGTCGCGTGCCCTTCCCCCCGGCGGCCGGCTGACCGTTGTTGTTCGGCTGACTCCTCGAATTGCTCGGGCCGTGGTACTGATTTCTCTGATTGTCCGGGGGCGTTTTTATAACGGAGACGTGTCTCTCCGGCGCTCTCATGTAGGACAGTTCCGCGTGGAGCCTGTCAGGCGGCTGCTGGAACTTTTGGCTGATGCTTTTTGCTATGACGTCGTTGAGAGAGAAGAGATGTTGTGATGACGGAGAATCGGCGTAGACCGACGGCGGTAGGAGCAGTTGTGATTGGTTGACCTGAGACAGGCTGGGAAGCATCGGCGTTAGTGGTGTGATGGGGGTGGTGACTGAGGTGGCTGGGGAAGAGCTTTTGTCGTCCGGCGGTGGGAAGGTTGGGATTTTTAGAATGACGGAAGGTGGGGAGTCGGTTCCTTCGAGATCGCTGTCCTGATCTGATTCGTGCGCGTCTGTTGTGAGACCAAACTTGTTGACTTTGTTTCTGAGCGTGGAGCGAGGGATCCCATAGACTAAGGCGGCTCGCCGCGTACCCAGCTTGCCTGACTGGATGTCTCGCAACGCGCACTGGAGCTCATCCTCGGTGTAGTTCCGTTTGCTCCCACTGTTACTGGCTCCGTCCAAGATGGCGCGCTTCAACCTAAAACAAAAGAGAATTGGTTAACAAACGACATTAAACACCAAACCGTATTTTTCACAATTCTTACTTTGTCAAATTTTCAATTAAGCAATTCAAATAATTTCTAAGTAGCCCAAGATAAATAGGTAAAAGGTAGCAGCAGAAATCCGTAGAAAACTATGTTCTATTTTCGCAAGAACTCTTTTTTTTATTTAAAACACGCCAGAGTCCAAAACATCCAGAAGGGTGAATAATCAAATTAGTCGATGGCGTCTATACCTATTCTCGTCTGTATTTTTCATCTCTTTTTACGTGAACGAGAAAAGTTGCGGACTAATTTAAATTCTAATGGAGTTTTCCCACCTGAATTCTTTGTTCCTTATTATTTGTGGCATACATTACTATTTTTAGATCAAGTTTTACAATCTAAACTTTTAGTGATCGGGAATATACCTGTTTTTCCACTATTCGTATTCTAAAGTAATTTTGTATTCATAGATGAGAAACGAAATTTTTTCATTACATTTTCTAAGTAGGTATAACGGCTGTTAAGAAAATATAGGCTACTAGCTGACTCGACAGACGTTGTCCTGTCAAAAGCCATTGCGTCAATTCTATGTCAAATGTCAAAAGTTATGCTATTGCGTAACTATAGCAACCGTAGTATGTTGATGCTAACTTGTCAATTTATAGTAAAAATTATCAGTATATATATAATTTGCAATAAATTAAAATTGCGACTATAATTTGAGATTTAAACTATCCTATCTCTCAAGTTGGATCGAACTGCACATGGTGTGCGAATTTTATTATAATCGGTTAAGTGGTTTAGGAGTCCATTGAGGACAAACATTGTGACACGAGATTTATATATATTAAGAAGAAGAAGATTAGCGATGACAGCCACTGTTGTGACTGATCTATTTATTTGTTCTGTGATGCCTCTTCAATAGTGTTAGCAAACTGTTAATATTTTACTTGATTACCAATTTATTGATTCAGAAAGCAAGTTTACAAGTTTGCGAACAAAATTACGACACAGAAAATAAAAGTCACGATAAGAAATGATTCATAAACCCGGTCAACAGCCCACAATCGGACTAAATTCAATATTTCAAAACGCACTATTAATCCAAGATAAGTAAAATGCGAAATATTTACTGTTGGTCTCACCGATAACGGGTTATTATGAATGCTCCCTTATCTAGCTTCAAATACCTACATTCTCGACCCTACACCCTGGCAATACAGTTGAAATTTCAACTTAACACGACGTCGTCTTGAATTTCATCTTGCATTTGCTTTCTTATTTTTCGCTCGCGAACTTTTACCATTTTAAACTTTATGAGAATGTTTTTAGGTTCAAGTTTTGGTTGTATCTGAGGGCCGGGATGCAAGGTCGATGCACCGACAGGCTATAGTTGCATTTTTATTTGTTTTTGCGAGTCATACGACCCACATAGCGTCCCGGCGAATGAATTTATTCAGTTTATCGATTTGACATTGTATAATATCGATGTTGGAATCGAAACAATCGAGAAGATCTTCGCTGGTTCTTTGTATGATGGTTTGCGTTTTATTTGTATAATCATGCTCTATCGGTGATGAAGATTCCATTGCTATCTTCTTCATTTGAAATGAAAAGAATTCTCGATGCTGTGTGTGAAATTTATCTTCTTTAACATAGAACCATACCACTGCTGGGAGACCTAATCCTACAAGGATGATTAGACCGTATCTATTCCATCACGATAATAATATAAGTATTATAATTTTGAAATCTCAAAAATAAATTTTATTTATGGAAATATTTGTAAAAAACTAAATAGAGAACAATAAACTGAAAACGTATGACTTGGCTCTACAAAACGCGAGTGGCCATGTATTGCTAAACTTGGCCACATTTTTAATTGAAAATGACATAAACTTTTTTTACATGTATGTACCTATTTAGTATCTTGTTATTATGTTAGGTAAGTACATAATATACACGCACAGGTAAACACACAACCCCACCCTGTTTTCAAACCTATAAGTTACAAACATGAAACACCCCATTTTTAAAGCCGCGTCGGGGGGTTTAAAATTAATTGGTTATATCTTTCTATGTGTGCAGTAAGATGTCCAAACGTATGAACCCTAACTGGTAGGTACAGATACAGAATTGCAATTTCACGTTTAGCCATTTTTAAATCACATCACACTTGACAGTAATTCACACTTATATTACAAATGCGAAAGTCTGAGTGAGCGTCCAATAACTGTATAATGTTTTCACCATAAAATGGCTCTACGGATTCGAGTGAAATCCTACTTCCTACTATCCTACTAATATTATAAACGCGAAAGTTTGTGAGTATGTTTGTCGCTCTTTCACGCAAAAACGGCTGAACGGATTTACATGAAATTTGGAATGAAGGTTGTTCATGGTCTGGATTAACAAATAGGCTACTTTTTATCCCGGAAAACGCGGGTGAAACCGCGGGGCACAGCAATATAATTAAAGCTTGTAGGATTAATAACTCATAAGCCTATTAACTCTGAAAAATAAGTAGTCCCGTAGGATAGCGGAGCTGATTTTTTTTTTGAGCACAACTGCAAAGCACAATTTCCTTTTTTATGAGCCTTTTGAGGCTTATCATACCCTTTCTTTATAACCCTGTCTATCGTGTAGATATAGATCGTTGCTCTTGTATTTTGTTAGTCACAAGACAAGGACCTATTTCACCACATTTTGCGCATGATTCAATGCAAAGCAAATAAAATAAAACTGTTTGTGAGCACAGTGCATTTCTTTTGCAATGCTTATAGCTTGTAAACTTGTGAAGTAGGACATTGACTCGAGATATGCGTTCCTTGACTTTGGATTTATTGGTCTGACGGATGATCGTAATGTGAAATGTAAAGAAATAGCCATTTTTATTTGTTTTGTTTTGAATTGATTGAGTAATGCAGCGCAGGCGAGACTTTTCCCTTTTTTATTCAAAAATAGGCTTGCGTTTGACCGCCATCTTGCTTGATGGGAAGCAATGATACGGCCTACGATAAAGACTTTGGAGAAATTAAAGGTTAACATTTTGGTAATTTCCCAAAGGCCGTATACATGCCGTGTAATAATATCTGTCAAATATTTTACAACAGCAAAAGTAACGTTAGAACGATAGATATGAGTTTGTTTTTTAGGAGAAAGAAAATGAAATATTGAAATGATTTTGATAATATTTTGTCAGTAAGAAAGTGCTTCCTAAGAGTGCAATAACAAATCTGCTTATTGTTTTTAATATTTTTTTAAATAATAGAAGCAAAACCTCAAGATTTGTATAATTTTATTGAAAATCTATTTTGTTTATTTTAAAACATCCGCATAATCCCTAAAAACATTTTACTTAACCCATTTATTTATAAATCAAAGACACATAAAAAAAAACTTGTGACCGTTTATGTTATCTATGCGTCCTATTCCTTAATGGCGTTGGCGTCCTGTCAAGGGGTCGTTGACCCCGGGCAGGCGATCAAAGTTTCGTTTTCACGGTTTAATGGGCACATTCACATTACTATTGTTTGTGTAACATGACTCCTAGTGCTACGCTAACTCCGAGAGCTGTTTACAAGTTCACAAGTCGAATTTTGAATTTACAAGAAGCTTTATAATTGTTATTGGCATTAGGTAAAACTATGTCTTTGAAAATGTATATATCTTCTCTACACTTTACTACAAAATGTACTTATTTATTTTTTGTTTAATTTTTAAGTTTCATTATTTTAATGAAATATGTACCTACCTACCAAAATAAGTTAAGCATGCATCTTTTGATTTTCCAAACTTGGCTTGGGGTACTACCGTTTGTGAGAAGTCGAGCTTTTAAGAGCCTATTTTATTAATTTTTTTATACTTTAATACATAATAATTATCTTAAATCGCGTGAACAGTTCACAGTACGGCCCTAGGACTTGTGAACTTGCAGCCCACTCGTATGGCATCGTACAAGTCGTTCAAGGAAGCACATGGTAGGAAGTGGCACCGGAGCTAACGCGCTTCATATTCATACCTTATGGCTAAACTTATGGCTAGACAAAACAATGAAATCAATCAAGTTTAGGCGTCAATTTGTCTATAAAGTTCCATGTTTGTACTGTACTTACTTGTAAACTTGTAGCCCACTCGTATGGCATCGCACAAGTCGTTCAAGGAAGCACATGGTAGGAAGTGGCACCGGAGCTAACGCTCCATGCCTTATGGCAACGGTCGCCGTGAACAATGTCGATTTAAATATCGGCAGATTGCGGCCGATTCAATTTGGAATTAGTTTTAGTTATAATGGACGAAACTTAATAAATCAATACAATCTCGGCATGAATAGTTTCACTTTGAGTATTAGCACACGTTTCTGTTACATCTTGTATCTATACTAATATTATAAAGAGGAAAGATTTGTATTTTTGTATGTTTGTGTGGAAAAAACTCAAAAACTACTGGACCGATTTCAAACATTTTTCACCATTCGAATGCCACATTATCCCAAAGTATATAGGTATTATATCCCAAAGGCTATATTTTTTTTTTATCCACAGCGAAGCGTGGCAGGGAACAGCTAGTATGGTTATAAGGAAAGAGAATATTAAACTGAAAAAGACTTATCATCATTTAATAAATAAAAAATAAAAAAATGATTATGAAAATGTCAACCACGGGACCAACATTAAGCTATTCTATTAAAAAAATGTCAGTGACACTACAAAATGTTTGGAACAGCTGTTTTTTTTGCATTTCAGGGTTGGTCCAGTAATAAAAACAGTTCATAATGAGTACCAAACAACTTATATCTCAGGGTGACGAGCGCAGTGCTGTGCCGCGCAGGGTCTTGAATTATGCAAGTTCAAAATTCTGGGTGGTGCAGACCTGTTATGGGCAAACGTGACGTTTAACATCAGGCGAGCGATTTGCTCGACTCGTCACTCAATTAGGTACATAAAAAAAAAACTATGAGGCATTTTCGGCTTAGCCTACAGGGCTATAATTATTATATATTTTTGTTTGTCTGATTTGACCAATAAAGAGTTTATCAATCTATCTGCAAGGAACAGGGCTATTCATGTTTTTGTATTTACGAGTACTTATTAAATCAAAATATTGAACAAATCATGCATGTCATTCAAAAAGTTATGCGTTATTAGCGGATTAGCCTCGTTAAGTGGTCCGCAGTTTAATCCGCTAAACGGTAAACTGTGGGACATTAACCTTAATTCGCTCCATCAATAGTAAAATTAATTCGTTTAGTTTAGTTAGATTGTAGCTTTAAACGCGTTTGCACGACTTAGTTACTATATTTATACTAGCGGCCCGTCCCGGCTTCGCATGGGTAGACTTTGGGATAAACGTAGAGTAAATTGAAATCGGTCCAGTCATTCACGCGTGATGGTGTGACCAAAGGTGTTGAGAATAATTATAGGAACTCTTTGTTATAACCTCTATTCTCATGCTATTGCGTAACTATTAATAGCAACCGTAGTTTGTTGATGCTAACTTGTCAATTTATAGTAAAAATTATCAGTATAAAACGCACACTGTTTTGATAGATATGATTGAATTTGAACTTTGTACAGAGGTAATAAAGTGCAAATTGACTCTTGGACGTTAGGAACATACCTACATTGCTTAAACAACAGTGAGTGCTTGCAATTCAATATGAACTTTATACAATAGCAATAAAGCTCGTTTTAGTTTGGGAAAAATAAAAGGGCTGTTTTTAGGGTTTTTCAATATTTCTGAGAGATTTTCTTAATATTTTTTTCCATAAGAACCTTCTCCTAATAATAACAAATACAACAAAAAAAGAATTAGTGAAATCGGTCCAGCCATTCACGCGTGAGGCCGTGACCAAGGAAAACGGGTTTCATTTTTATATATATAGATTTCATTGTAAGTAGGTAGTAAAGTTAGGTACCTAACAGTTTTAAGAGATATTAGAGTTATCCTGCATTATCCGGATTTTATCATCATGATAATTCAAAACTTTAGTTATAATCTTAACCATATAATTTAGTATTTTTTTTATTGTAAGTAGTTGCAGAAAAAATAGGAATTAAACAGGCCTAGATTTTGTTTAAAACACCATGATTGCTCTAGCGGCAGGAGATCCCCACGTGCCTTTGCTCGACTTGGCGAGAGCACTGCCGTGACCATTTTAGACTTAGATGAAAACTGATTTGAAACCTTTGCTTTTTTTCTTGACATACCTATATCACTTGATAATTTTCCATCCTATATCCGTTCATCCGTTTTTGCGTGATTAATTAACAAACATCTAGACACACTTTATACATCCTACGATTCACATTTTATTATATACAAGGTTATTCATAAAGGGTATGCTAAGCCGAAAAGGGCTCATAGTACTCATCATTATGAACAACTTTTACTATGGGACCAACCTGAAATTCGCGAAAAAAAATCAGCTGTTCCAAAGAAAAATGTCAATGACACTCGACAAAATGTATGGAACAGCTGACTTTTTTCGCGAATTTCAGGTTGGTCCCATAGTAAAAGTTGTTCATAATGATGAGTACCTACTATGAGCCCTTTTCGGCTTAGCATACCCTTTGTGAATAACCCTGTATAGGTAGTAGATATGTAAAGTTTGTATATTACTTCTTATTATTTTTTTCTTATAGTAAGAGTTTTTTTTCTTGTAGTTTTTGTAGTAAGTAAAGGTTATTCCTAATGGGGAGTACTATGAACCCTTTTCGGCGCTTACCCTTTCCTATCCATATACCTAGGTGAGTGGGTAACTTACCGGTTATCCAAGCTCTTGGCATCTGGAGGTGGAGTCCCGCTGGCGCTGGAGGTAGACTTGGCGCTCAGGTCGAGCGGCTGCTCCCCCAGGCTGGGGGACGCCGGCGCTGGCTTGTCTTCAGGCCTGCTGGGGGAGCAAACACATAAATAAGTATACAAATAGGCAAGGCGTCGATTGCATTCATTAACATTTTTGACAATTTGTTTTAGTCCAAGACCTTATTTTTTTTCACAATAAAAATAATTTTAGATGTGTTCTTGACAAAAATTTTGTGGTGCAATGAAGTATTGGTTTTAACGAATTAATAGTTTCGATTCGGTAGTGAGTAGCATTTTCTAAACTTAACTAAATTTGATAGCCGCTGTCAAATTTAGTTACATCAAAAATAAACGGTAGCCATCCCTACCGTTTATTTTAAAACAGTAGCCATACCTTTTTGACATTATGTTAATTAAAGGAAATGTAGATATTTTTGATCTATCAGATTAATTGAGTTTGAGTAGTGCAATATAGGTAATTGACGCCTTACTTCTGAAATTAATGAATATTAAAAAAAAAATGCGATATTCAAATTAGAACGGTTAGAACATTAGGTACCTCCAAAATTCGAACGTATTGTAATTGTAATAGAATCCATAATCCGGATAATACAAAAATGGCGACCACATCATTGTAAAACTGAACAAATCAACTTTTATTTTTATTAAAAAATAAATAAACACTTCACAATAGATCGACAAAATTTCAATGATTAATTTCTAATAATAGCACAATAAACACAAGCATTGTTCTCCATGTACCGGTTGGAACTGTTCGAAATTTGAAAATAATTCGAAATTTAAAAAATATGTTTGAACAGTTTAAATTAGCAGTTGCACAGGTATGCAACTGTGAAATAATGAAAATTTGGCACAAGTATTATTATATTTAAACTTATTAAATGAATTCGACGTTGCTGGTAGAGTCTATTATCTTTTAAGTAATATTATATTATTTAAGCATTATTTTTCTAAATTTTTAACTTTTTTAATCGTTGGAGAACAATAGATTTCTACTGTGCCACATTTTTTTTAATATTTAATTTAAAACTTTTTTGTAATTGAATTGCCTGTTTAAAAATCAATTAATTAATAGACAAGATGTCTGTAGCCAAAACTTACAAAAAAGAAACATAAAACTCCGCTCAGAAACTGGCCAGTACTTATCTTTTTTCATAAAAAAACCTTAGTTTTATCTCTTTGGTCGCGGAACACCAAGAAACAAATTCATATTCTTAATTTAAACTCATTAATCACACAATGAAAATTTGTTTCACATACAAAAGTGTGAGCGAAAACCTATTTCACTTGCACTTAGGAACCAATCGTCATTTTTCGAGTTTATGGAATGAATATTTTGGCTCAGTCTTGCTTCAAATAAAATAAAAATGAAGAATTACCTACAGCAATTTCATTACAAAAAGGGACCCGACGGGAATTAAAAGTTTGTTAGCAACTCCAAACTTTGCATTTATCTCAAACTAATTATTTCACCCTTTGGGACAGACTCATTCTTATGACGTTTACGAGTATAACGAAAGTGACATTAACAGAGAAAATTTTGGGTGAGTAAGTAGAATCCAAGTCCCCTTTTGCTTGACTGCTCTCATATTTTCTAGTAAGCCCACTAGGTACGTGTTAAAGTCAAATTGTAAGTAATTACCGTTATGTCATTTACTCAGTTGACAGTGACAGTGAAGATCTCGGGCGTTTAAAAATAAAGCCTTAGGTCCCTTTTCGTTTGACCTGACATACCTATTTTCTAGTTTCAGTTTTCTACGTGTTAATGTCAAATAGTAAGTGCTATTATGTCATTTACTCAGTTGTTCGAGTATTTCAACTAGCTTGAACAAACACAATGCAAGTGAAATGTATGACTAAGTGTATGTCAATTTATATTTAGGTTGAAGCACTCTATTTTTGTTATTGTTGTTGTTTTTTGTTTTTAGTTTTTGAAGAGGATAGTGACCTGTTTTTGCGAAAGTAGGTAAACATGTTATTGTGAGACTAGATATGAGATACTCGGGTTTCCTTTTTTTTATAAATACAGGCTGGTTAAAACTAAAATCTAAATGCAAACTCATCGAAACTTCTACAAAATTTGACACTTCAGATCTTTTTGTGAGCCTTTTCTATCACTACCTGTTTGCTTAAGGTATAAAAAACTTGGTTTACTTTGAATGTCATCTTTTGGAATACTTTAGAGGTATAGGTACATGTGAGAACTAACTGACAGATGTGAAACAAGACGTCAAACAGACGTCAAACATGAGGCGAATGACCTACAACTACATGCCTCCCTAGTACACAAAGTAATAATTAAATATGTAGGTGTCAATTGTCAAGTAAAATTAAGATATTAAAGACAGTTCCCGGTGCATGATTTACGGTGTTATTAGAAATGGGTATGCTAAGTCAAAAAGGGCGAACAGTACTCATAATTAGCTGTCAAATAGTAAAATGAGAATGACACTTGACAAAATATATGCAATAGTTGCTTTTTTTTATGCCTTGGATGGCAAACAAGCAAACTGGCCGCCCAAAGGTAAGCAATCACCGTCGCCTATAGACGTCACGAATACGGATCCCTTAATTTCGCGATATTAGGGTTGCTCCCATAGTAAAAGTGGTTCAGCCTGTATTGCCCTTCAAACATTTTTTTAAACTCCAAATAATTATTAGCAACCTATTTATTATTCCATTTGATCGTACTATCATAACGAACAATAAAATTTATTGACTTAGGTGAAAATTACAGTTATCTAGTAAATTATTGAGAAATAAATTTAATTTATTAGTACGCTCAACTTTCACCTTCTAAGGGCATTTTGTTTGTTCTACAATGTACAAGAGTCCGTAAAATAATTTTAGTTTAGTTAAATGGTAAAAAAAATTGATAACTTCAATATCCTAGCAAGTACTTGAACTTTACTCAACTTTTATTCATCCCACTGCAGGATACAGATCTACCCTCGAAGGCACCACCGATTACACCGTATTTCACTACGCTGCCCAAGTACGAGGACGATTAGTTCACATACGCCATTGAGTTTCTTCCCCAGACATGGAAATTTCAACAAAAAACCTAATCTCAAAAATCAACCATTCCCGCCAATTTCCGAAACAACCATTGTATGCAACTTACAAGTTTCCTGTCAAAAACCCTAACCTAAAAATCTAGCAACTCCCGCCAATTTCCGAACTACTTCGGAAGCGCGAAATGTGCCTATTGGAAGGCACTTCGCCACACTTCGCTTGCATTTCGCTATGACGTCATGCAACAGAACTGTCACCTCAAGAAGTATCACAATACCGCCGGCCTTTTGTGCGGCGTCTCTATTCATAGTATTTGAGACGCGTCGGTTTTGTGGGACGCAAACGAATGGTATTGGAGCGGTTTCAAATGATATGCCTACTTATAGGCTTTAAAATAGGGTTTTAGTAGAATTCACGCCTTGTTTTGAGTGGCTTCAAATTGGTGAAACAGTTTTTTAACACAGTCAATTTTATTACACTAGTCAACAGTGATGCTTGGCCCTTGATATAAGAGTGGTTTCATCTTCAAATATCCAATTTTCAATTGAATTTTTCGCGTATTTTCGCCTTTAATTTTAGTTCTGTCAGATAAGTTTAATTTAGAGAAGGATGCATCCGAATTGACGACACTTATTCATATTAATTTTTGCTTTATTCATTAGGTAAGTTTGAAGTGTAGTATGGTTTTAGGGTAAAGTCTAAAACATTTTTTTGTTTCAAAATTTTAACTTTTAAGCCCTCTCTAAGTCTCTAAACATTCATCCGTAAAAAGTAATTCCCTTCTAAGTTTAAGTTTAAAAAGTTATTGTAAAACTAACCACCATTATTTTCCCATCTCGTCTGCAAGCCCCAACACCTGAACAGTTCGACAACGCTGTTATTGATAAAGTACGCAGCACCATGGAAATGTGGAAGACATTGTGCTCCTGTCAAAGCGAAGGCTCCAAACGAACGAATGAATGAACACTTTGAATGAACGAACGAACTAAATGAGTGAGTGAAAGAAAGTTGGAACTTTAAATGAGTTTAAGTTTAAATTAGGAACGCATTTGGAGTAGAAGACAACAAACTTGAACGATAATTGAAAAATAAAGCTTTTATTCATTGACATCGGAGTAACACAAGTATTTACCCCAAATTTCAGATCTATTGGTCATCAAGAAGTGGTTCAATTTGCGTTGCAAGATTTTACTTAACACACACTTATAAATGAAAGCTTGTAAAATGGAGATCTATTCTTTGTTTATATACTTAATCAAATGATATCTACTCAGCTAGTAATTTTTGTAATACCTATATATTTTTCAATAATTTTTATTAAGTTGGCAAAGTATTTTATCTTAAACTTTTAATTAGAAATATTTGGGAATCTAATCTATGAACTTTTGTTCTTGTAAGAATTTCCGTACGATACGGTATTCAAAGTTCAGGCTTTCTCTAGTTTCAGCATTATGAAAGTTATTAACTAAGTTTCGTAATTTAATACCATGAGAAAGATAATTTCCTTTTCGTTTAGTTTTTTTTTTGTGTTGGATTATAGCGGAGTGTGAAAGCACCTTTACACATTCACTAGTCACGAAAGGCTCAGTTCATTTGTAGAGATTGGAAAGGAGACGATTCTGCGACATCCGGCAACGAGGCGGCGGCGGTACTTCCGGCGAGCGCGGATGTGACGTCACCCGCTGATGGGCTTTCGTGTTTTGATCTTATTTTGGGAAGAATGGTATTACTGGCCGTTACATAAACGTGGAATTTGGTTAAAATGTTCTGTGCTCGTAATTGTTTAGGGTTCGGGTTTTTCTTTTAACTTTTTTCAAATTTATTTTTACGGATTTCAAAAAAGGAGGTTATTAATCCATCACGTATGTACTCGTATGTAATATGATTGGAACTTCAATAACATATCTACACATACATACTCGTACATCATATTCATGTATGATAATCTGTTTGGGCTTTCAAACATATGTATTTTTTTATAGTTTATTGTGTGGACAATGAAAAGGTTATTCTACAAGGACCAATGGCACAGCCTTATTGCTTAGATTGACATATGTCATCTTGTGCACAATACAATTCACAGTACATACTAATTAATGACACTTAACTTCTAGCAGTGTTCACAATTAAGGGCGTAAATATTTTTAACAAACTGTCAAACATAGAAATAGACAAAATAGACGTTTTTCCATTTTCATACACCAAAACGGAGACTATAGTATCCATCCCAAAGGGCGTTCGTCACAACACAAGACAATTGTCTTGTTTGACCACTTGTCGAGCTCGCGGAACAATGGAGCAGATTCCGAGACATTTAAAATTCAAATGGGCCTAGACACGAACCTTGCGGTACACCTGATACGTCTCTGTAGTTGTAAGGGCGGAGGGTCCGGCGTGTTTGTTTTAGCCGGATAGATGTGTAGTTTTTTTATTTTTTTTTGTTCAATGATAGGCTTGCGTTTGACTGCCATCTTGCCTGATGGGAAGCAATGATGCAGTCTACGATAGAGCACGCTTGCCAAGAAGATACCGATTCACTCTCGGCTTGAATACACTTATAATTATGAGACGAGAGTTAGTGAGACGTTAGTTGTTCTAACGAAACAGTGGAAATCTAGCGTGTTGGTAGATGTTTTAGCCGGATAGATCAGCCTATCGAATGGAGTGTACAATTTGAATTGGAAAGAAGTATGCGAGTATTTGAAACATAAAAAAAGAGGTTGAACAAAATTAATTTGTTGTAAGTAAATAAATTGCACATAAACTTGTTTCAGGATTATAAGTATTTAGTAAAAAGTAATTCCCTTCTAAGTTTAAGTTTAAAAAGTTATTGTAAAACTAACCACCATTATTTTCCCATCTCGTCTGCAAGCCCCAACACCTGAACAGTTCGACAACGCTGTTATTGATAAAGTACGCAGCACCATGGAAATGTGGAAGACATTGTGCTCCTGTCAAAGCGAAGGCTCCAAACGAACGAATGAATGAACACTTTGAATGAACGAACGAACTAAATGAGTGAGTGAAAGAAAGTTGGAACTTTAAATGAGTTTAAGTTTAAATTAGGAACGCATTTGGAGTAGAAGACAACAAACTTGAACGATAATTGAAAAATAAAGCTTTTATTCATTGACATCGGAGTAACACAAGTATTTACCCCAAATTTCAGATCTATTGGTCATCAAGAAGTGGTTCAATTTGCGTTGCAAGATTTTACTTAACACACACTTATAAATGAAAGCTTGTAAAATGGAGATCTATTCTTTGTTTATATACTTAATCAAATGATATCTACTCAGCTAGTAATTTTTGTAATACCTATATATTTTTCAATAATTTTTATTAAGTTGGCAAAGTATTTTATCTTAAACTTTTAATTAGAAATATTTGGGAATCTAATCTATGAACTTTTGTTCTTGTAAGAATTTCCGTACGATACGGTATTCAAAGTTCAGGCTTTCTCTAGTTTCAGCATTATGAAAGTTATTAACTAAGTTTCGTAATTTAATACCATGAGAAAGATAATTTCCTTTTCGTTTAGTTTTTTTTTTGTGTTGGATTATAGCGGAGTGTGAAAGCACCTTTACACATTCACTAGTCACGAAAGGCTCAGTTCATTTGTAGAGATTGGAAAGGAGACGATTCTGCGACATCCGGCAACGAGGCGGCGGCGGTACTTCCGGCGAGCGCGGATGTGACGTCACCCGCTGATGGGCTTTCGTGTTTTGATCTTATTTTGGGAAGAATGGTATTACTGGCCGTTACATAAACGTGGAATTTGGTTAAAATGTTCTGTGCTCGTAATTGTTTAGGGTTCGGGTTTTTCTTTTAACTTTTTTCAAATTTATTTTTACGGATTTCAAAAAAGGAGGTTATTAATCCATCACGTATGTACTCGTATGTAATATGATTGGAACTTCAATAACATATCTACACATACATACTCGTACATCATATTCATGTATGATAATCTGTTTGGGCTTTCAAACATATGTATTTTTTTATAGTTTATTGTGTGGACAATGAAAAGGTTATTCTACAAGGACCAATGGCACAGCCTTATTGCTTAGATTGACATATGTCATCTTGTGCACAATACAATTCACAGTACATACTAATTAATGACACTTAACTTCTAGCAGTGTTCACAATTAAGGGCGTAAATATTTTTAACAAACTGTCAAACATAGAAATAGACAAAATAGACGTTTTTCCATTTTCATACACCAAAACGGAGACTATAGTATCCATCCCAAAGGGCGTTCGTCACAACACAAGACAATTGTCTTGTTTGACCACTTGTCGAGCTCGCGGAACAATGGAGCAGATTCCGAGACATTTAAAATTCAAATGGGCCTAGACACGAACCTTGCGGTACACCTGATACGTCTCTGTAGTTGTAAGGGCGGAGGGTCCGGCGTGTTTGTTTTAGCCGGATAGATGTGTAGTTTTTTTATTTTTTTTTGTTCAATGATAGGCTTGCGTTTGACTGCCATCTTGCCTGATGGGAAGCAATGATGCAGTCTACGATAGAGCACGCTTGCCAAGAAGATACCGATTCACTCTCGGCTTGAATACACTTATAATTATGAGACGAGAGTTAGTGAGACGTTAGTTGTTCTAACGAAACAGTGGAAATCTAGCGTGTTGGTAGATGTTTTAGCCGGATAGATCAGCCTATCGAATGGAGTGTACAATTTGAATTGGAAAGAAGTATGCGAGTATTTGAAACATAAAAAAAGAGGTTGAACAAAATTAATTTGTTGTAAGTAAATAAATTGCACATAAACTTGTTTCAGGATTAAGTACCTAGCGGTAAGTGAAAAGATGTTAATGTAACCTAATTAACCTAGTTCTTGCCTAAAGACGCTCTGGGGTTGGAAACAACTACAAAAATTAGTTAAAACGTTCCAAACTATTTAGTTTTGCTAATCATATCATCTACAGTTTATTGAAACAGATTTAGTGTAGTGTAGGATAGCGTAAAATAAAAATTTGTATTTATAATTTTTAATATTTTCTGGCCATTCCTATCCGCCTAAACTAACATGTAGCATCACTAAAGCTGTATTATGTCTCTCTTGAATGCTGCCAAGGTTACTTTAGGAGTTATTTGTTAATAAATAGTTAGAATAATATCGTTAATGTAACTCTTGAATATTGAATGTTGTAGTCGATGAAAACTTGTGACGTGACCTCGTTTTCTTTGTTGGAAACTGAGAAATGCGGGGATATTCTGGCGAGTGAGATATTATCTCGGTCACCGTCGCTCTTATTATAAATGGCATGCCAGTGAGAGTGACGGAGACAATCTCGATCGGCAAAGAATAGGGCCCTGAACTATTTTGTTGGAAAATTTAGCAAATTGAAATAATCGATTCGGAACTTTGGAGTTTTGAAAGTTTATTTGTTGTTTTGTTTAATAAGACTGAAACGGTTGAATGTTTGTAAAACTTGGTGTTGAGTAGTATAGTAGAACTAGCTGTGCCTCGCGGTTTAACCCGGGTTTTTCGGGATAAAAAGTAGCCTATTTGTTAATCTAGGATAAAAACTATACAGCTACGGAGGTATACCAAATTTCAACTGAATTAGTCGTCAGGAAGTGGTTCTAATTTAGCTTCCAAAATTTGATCCACACCAATACCCACGGCAAGTTAACTAAAAGGTTAGAACTGCTCTAAAAATGGAACCTATTATTAAACCTATACCTTAGTGCTGGGTGAAAACTGGCTGATGATGATGATGATGATGATAAATTAATAAAGAAAAGCTTAAAACGATTGCTAGTCAACTAACAGATTATTCAAACCAGAAGCGCGGCAATCGGGTACGAATGATACGCGAGTGGTGAATAAATTTTATAGCCGCATGCTGATCACCTTCAGTGGTGGTCCTCCCGAGTGGATGGTAACGAGTTAACTCCGTTTTACCCGATCGGAATGAAACTTAAAGCTTGGAGTGTGAAATGAGTCGTACAATTCGTACGGTTTTTTGATGGAAAGTAATGAAGGATTTGGGTTTGCTAGGTAAATGTTTTTCGATAAAACATTATTTAAAAAAAATAATTTTTTTAAGATTAACAAAAACTGTGTTTTGACGACGTTTAAATTTTTAATTAAAAAATGTGAGCCGTCACGGGACGCCTGGTAGATGTGAAACATTTTAATCCATTCATGCTCCCGTTGTCCATGGCCATACAGATTTTCACAAAACCGTTCGAAAATTGAAACTCAATTAGGTACGCGCGTCGTCATTTATTTATTTGCTTGAATACTGCACGCCGTGGCGACGCGTCGCCACGGCATGCGTCGCCACGCCAGAAATCGATTTTACCTACGTGCGCCAAAAGATGTTTCACATCAAAAAGCTAAAAAAAACGATGATAGCTATCATCGTTTTTTTTAGCTTTTAGTGGGATGATTAAAGGCTGAGTTGTATGTCTATGGTAAATTATTTTTGAAGCACAAGTAACACAAGTAGGTAAAGGTAGCTTTCAACACGATTCTCAAACAAAATAAAATGGATAATAGTATATCAGATGGCTCGCATAAATAAAGGTGTGTAGTTACGTTTTATGAAACACTGGCAGCCATAACGATTTATGTAATAGATAACATTGAAGAGTAGGCACCTGTTTAGGATGGGAACAGACCGACAGACTTCTAGCCGACGCGATCTGTCAAGTAGGTGTGACAGCTGTCAGTGTTAAGAGCAATTATTATTGCCGTTATGTGAGGTTGAGACATGTAGATGATAAGGTTTCGTAGATATGTTACAAATAAATGATCAAACTAGGCTAAATAGCTAGTTAATTGTTTATTTGGACGTAGATTAGACGTAACTGATATTTTAATCTCATGCAGACCACGGCATTTACTTGGACACGTATCTAATTACATTGACAGAGGCACTGCTAAGCAGTATCACTTGATCATATCACTTGACGTCCTTATTTTATTTAATACTATCCACTCGAGGCTAACTTTCAATTTAATTTACAAATGCAATTTCATTCGTCATTTTGTATAAAAAAACTTAAATGAACATCACTGAGAGCAAACGATTATTGAGATAATTTTGACAAAAAAAATTGATAGATATTACTAGGAATAGTATTAGAAGAAGAGGAAGGTCAAAGAAATTATGGACGAACTGAAAAGGTAACGAATCGAGATTATAATATGACATATGATAGATATGACTAAAGGTAATGTACATACTGTGCTGACCCCACAGAAGTGAGATAAGGATCAGAAGACGATAAAGTCAAAAAAACAGTCAAAAATCGCACCGTCTATTCCAGCCTTAAACAATATTTTCAATGCCATTAGAGCGGCCGCGTTGAATAGTAGTTGAATAACGAACTATAATTTTGTTGAAATCATCGTAAATCTATGGGCTGGCCTTGCGAGGCGTCTTTCCAAACACCTATTGAGTCTCGAAGGTTAACTACCTACTTAAAGAATTGCTAGTGAATTGAGAAATATTGATCTGATATTGGTTGGACTGTTACAACAACACAATAATAATTTGTTGTACATGCTATAGTTGACAAACAAGCTGACGGGTTGCATGAAGGTTAGCGATCACCGTCGCCTACAGATAACCTATAAGAAGGTGTCACGGATTCGCTACCTTTTAACACTCTATTAACAGTACTTTTAAAGAACCCCATGTTGTGTGTTGTGTTACTCGGAAATATATATTCACAACAACAATATTACCCATCTTAGTTTTGCTCTACAACATCTTTCTCTTTATAGATGTATATCTCTTTCTCTTTAGAGATGAGATATATGACTCAATGACTCATTTATAGTGTCCTATCTTGATTGGAAACCCATTCAACACCCAATAGCTTCCACAATAGAATTGCAATTGCCTTACCTGTCGCTCTGATGTCTGTTCGGCACCATCCGCGGCATCATCCAGGGTGGGAACTGCGGCGTGAAGGTCGGCAACCCCTGCCCCAGCGCAGCCAGCGCGGCTATCATCTGCTGGAACTGAGGACACAGGTGGTGAGGAGCTGTCTTTAACTCTTTACTTCTTTTCAGTGGTCTTCTTAAGTTTAAAGCCATGACATGAGTAACAGTCGTTACCTTCTTAGAGCGGTCTACTCAAGTCTAAAACTAGAGATCCTATTTTGGTAGAGTAGAGTGATAAATCTTGGTATATCTCGGTCACTGTCACCCTTATTACAAATACCATGCCAGTAAGAGTGATGGAAACAATTTAGAGCGCCCAAAAATAGGGTTCCAAAACCAATGGGGTTGCTTCAAAGGCGACATTACACATTGCTTGTCATGTAAGCAAATACTAACTAAATTATAAATGCGCAAGAAAAGTTGTTTGTTTGTTTGTTACAATTTTGCGTACATATTTTCAGGTGTACAGAAAAGCACATAGGCTACTTTTTGTCATCATAGTCGTCACCGTTTTTCGTGACCGAGGGTGAAATGAGCCAAACCGGAGGATTTGGAAGACTGGTCGAAATGATTTTGAACAACTAATCTTTTTAATAAGCATTTTTAGAAAAATATGTGACACTACCTACATCTACATAAACATTATCTACTCGAAGAATTATTAAACATTGGAATCATCATAGATGTCTTAGGGGTTCCAGGACGAAAGATGCCGATTTGATCCCGTGCTGCATCATGCTTGCGAGTTTTGGGCTGACTGTAAATTGCAGTCCGATTTCTGATTTCGCACATAAGACTCACTCATAATTATACTAGCTTATTATACTATGACAATGAGACCCATGGTACCTGCGCTATCGTTTGAGGACTATGCGCCTGCAGTTGGAGCAGATGCTGCAGTAAGGGTGGCGCCGCGGCCGCCGGGCTCTTGGCGCCCGACACTGAACTGCTATCCGATTCAGAAGCAGGACTCTGGAACAAAACAAAGATAACAATTAACATCAGTTGTGATTGTGACAGGTAGGACACCTGAATAAGTCTACAGAAGAAATTTAGTGGCGTCCGTGTATCCTGCAACCCGCACTTGGTCAGCATGGTGGAATACGGCCTAATCACCCTTCAAGGGTAAACCAGGTATTCTAGTTCAACTTAAACTTTTACTTCCTGGCTTCTGCGGTGTGGCCACAATTCTGCCAATGTCCTATGTACCTGGTTGGAGTTTGATCAGTTTTTGGTGAGCAGTGTGGTATTCTAGTTCTAATGAAAGGTTGATTTGATTGATGGTAGCTAGAGTAAGACACTGACAAAGTGGTGGTCGATGCAAGGTAAGTGGAGCGTTGGGCATCGGACGGCGGAATGGATCGAAACAACGAAATCAAAATCGTGCATCATACCTAGGTTAGTATTTGGTAAATTTCTCAACCTGGAAAGGCCACTTCATGTTGTTTCCTTGGACTTAAATGTATTTTTCCGGTCTGTGCAATAGTCATCTAGTTTATACTTTAAAGAGATGTGTCAACAGAAGTCCAAGTTGCGTAAATTTGCGGGTAGGTAACGAGATGATTGAAATGTCACCGCGAAGGTTGATTTTGATTAGTTCTGATTTTCCTGGTCTTGTCGCAAGCTTGAACCAGTTTGTTGGTAGCAGGAAGTTACTAGGCCTAGCATAAATTAGGACGGCTGTGGTCTATTGATAAAACTATTGCTTAAAGATAGCTCCAAACAGAGATAAAAGTTATGAACAATTCCGGGTCAACTTTCCTGATTGTTACAAATCGAGACTTTTGAAATTAATCCAGTGGTTTTTTTAATTGAATTGTAATTTAGCTTCCTAAGGTACGAGTATAAGAAAGTAGGTAGGTATACAATACAACTCTCTTTTTTTGCCTTCAGGCTTTACAGATAGATAAGTTTCAGTAATAACTCCTGCGCTTACTGACATGTTATAATAAGTGTCAAAGTCAGTATGTTAAATATAAAATAATTTTGTCACTAGACTATAATATCAGTAATTATAATATCTAGTCTCTTTTTCGGAGGGCTCTGGCACCTGTAACAGTTTTGTTACTACTTCAGGTGTCAGCCAGTTTCATATTTTCGTAATATTGTTTCACTATTTCTACTAGTAAGACAACAAATTGTGTGTATATCTTTTTATATATTAATTCTTTTTGGTCAATAAATGATTTTATTTTTATTTTATTATTATAATAACTCCTGTGCTTACTGACATGTAACTACTACTTCTCAATATTTAAATCCTCCCACTGCTGGGATACAGGTCTGCCCTCGAAGGGTGATTAGGCCGTATTCCACCACGCTGACCAAGTGCGGGTTGGTTTCACATACGCCATTGGATTTCTTCTCGAACGTATGCAGGTTTCCTCACGATGTTTTCCTTTACCGAAAAGCCAGTGGAATATACATAAATTCGTACATAAGTTCCAAAGAACTTATTGTACGAGCCTGAGTTTGATTATTAACATGTTACTTGGGTGTTTATAATAAAGAGTTAATAAATTATCTTTTTTCACGCGCATTAGAATCATGGCTCACTTATGTAAGTCGTCAAATTGAATGACTAGGCAACTATCGTAAAGGTTAAACTGGTATTTCACGCCGCTCCTATTCTGAGACAACAATTTTCCGCCATTTTCAATAACAATAAGTTGGCTAACAAGGAAATGGGTAATATTCAGAGTATTGTTTTTAAATGGCGGAATTAAAGTCATTAATCAGGCGTTCATGAACATTCGAGATTTTATTGTGAAAACGATTTGATAAAATAGGTACCTGCTTCTTATGTTTTAACGAGTATGACAAAGGAGGCAAGTTTTATTGGGAGAGGATGAGGGTTGATATGGCGAAATGCTTTAGGATGCTTTAGGCGAAATATTCCTTAGGCGATAAAAATATGCTGTTCCATGGAAAAAAGTCAATGACTCTCTACAAAATAAACATCTGACTACTCGTATTTAGCGATTCCAAGGTTTGTCTCGTGGTAAAATTGTTCCTAATAATGAAAACTATGAGCGCTTTTCGGCTTAGCATACTCTTCCGTTAAAACCCTGTAAAGGAGTTGCAAGTACTATATTTAAAAGGCGAATTAATATCGATAAAAATAAACCAAGAATGTGTGTAGATTAATCAAATTGGCGAAGTGGCTTAGGTATACCTAGTATTTAGCATAGCGCCTATACTCCATAGGTATATAAAGTATCCGACTACATATTACCAAGGCATGTGGCCTGACTGGTTGATGAGCCGGCGTCGCTGGCGACCTTGTACATGCCGGAACGAGCTAACTGAGATTTATAACGAAATTTGACAAGCGATTTGAATTCTTGATTGCTGTGAAATGTGGCCAATATTTTTTTTCTTATTGGTGTAAACGTAAAGAGGTTGGTAAATGAAGGCCTTTTTAGCACATGTGGCCAGTGTTTTTTGTGATTGGTGTAAAGAGGTTGTAAAAAAAGTATTTTAGTGCAAAATGTGGCCAGTATTTCTTGTGACTGGTGTAAAGAGGTTGTAAAACAAAAGGATTTTTGTGCAAAATGTGGCCAGTATTTTTTGTGATTGGTGTGAAGAGGTTGTAAAATGAAGGTTTTTATATTTTTAGCACAGGCAGTGATGAATCGGTATAGGGGCTAGAAAGAAGAGCCTATAAACTGTTTGGTACTATGTTAAGACTACAGCATTAGAAATACTTTTAGTTCAGCCAGAAGTCTGCCGAGTGCGCGATGATTGGCGACAGTCGGCGGTTTTAATTGTTTTTTTTTTCTATAATAGGCTTGCGTTTGTCCACCATCTCGCCTGATGGTGAGCAATGATACAGTCAACGATAGAGCACGCTTGCCTAAAATAAACCGATCCACTCGCGACTTGAATACAGATTATAGCTACCGGGAAATACCAAAGGTTTAAATTTAAATTTCAACGCAAGAGTTGGTATACAAGTACATTTTTACTTATGTATCTATTTGACATAAAAATTATAACAGACTCTCCCGCGCAAAAAGTCAGCCGCGTGCGTTCGCTTTTCTATTACCTATTTTATTAGTGGTAATAAAATAAAGACCGATGTGATGTAATTGCATATCGTCTTTGGATAATTTATTTACTACAACTCACTCCGACCCTATTAAATACAAGAACTAGATTATTTTTATGTTATTTAACTCAGTAGGTAGGTATAATAAAATATAACAAAAACCTTTAAAACTCTTTATCTAGCTTGCACATTTTATCTATGGTCAAAATTAAACAAACTATTCGCGGAACGCAGCTGTCGTTCTAAAAAAGCTAAAATTCTAAATTCAAACATTGACATAGAACCGCGCGGTGACCAGTTGGGCTCACCTTGGCGATTCGATAATCACGTCCACCTTGAATATTAACTAACGGATTGTTTGTTACTCGGCACACGTCATTTTATGCATCTAGTTACGAGTAATACAAGTATAGAACATGCTCGGAGCTTGGTGCTTGTCAAATTATTACAGGCTGGGCCTTGTTTTTGCGAATTGATTTTGGACATGTGTACTGTGTAGGTTGGTCTACATTTTGTTGATAATAAAATATAAATTGGCTTATTTTTAACATATTTATTTATTTAACCGTTTATAATTGATATTTAACTTTTTGAATAATCTATAAATATAAAAATGAATCCCTATTTCCCTTGGTCAAGCATTCACGCGTGAACGGCTGGACCGATTTCATTTTTTTTTTTTTTTTTTTTTGTGTTTGTTATTGTCAGGAGAAGGTTCTTATGAAAAAAAATTTAAAAAAAAATCGCCAAAAGTTAGAAAATTTATTGAGAACTTTGAGAACAAAAATAGGTTTATAGATAAAAATTATAAAATAAAATCTACCTATTTCCCGCATAAAGAAACATTTACTCTACGTATATCCCACAATGTTTAAAAAAATAATGTCTAATTAATTAACCCGTGCCAAGCCGGGACGGGCCGCTAGTAATTGATAAAAACATTTGATAAAAAATCGGCTTGTGAAGTTTTAGTGAATTTAGTAAGACTTTTTAATTTATTCCGTGCTGCTAGCAATAAATGCGGGAGCGATGAACCATTTCCGCCAGCTAACGTTTATTACACTACACATTATCTATTCAAACGGTTTGACATGATAGTCATTCTGTTCCGTAATTGGCCATTCGACTAAGCCCACTTTTTTCTAACTCCATTGTCAGCCGATGACAGCCCGCCAATTTGAAACGAACAGCTGCTTGCATTTGAACTTGGAACGTAAAAAACTCTGGCCACATAATTTTGCCGTTCGCCAAATGGTGGGGTCTACACATTCTAATTCTAAACTCGCGGCCTCGACCAATAGCGGGCGAGGACGACCCAACATGGCGGTCGTGGGAACCGGTTAATGGGCCGTTTGAATTTAGAATAGTATTTTTATTTCGAGAACAATCGTTTTTTTTCTAATTCGTTATGCAGCTTGTACTATAACATGGTTCTTCCCTACGTTTAATGGCCGTCGATTTGAATATGGTCGTCATGTCTTATTGTTTTTGTAATTCTAATTAGGTAGGAGCAAGCCAATTTATTTTAATTGGACATTGTGTTAATTAAATTCGTTGATTAATTCGACAAAGTAGGTAAAACTACTCTTCTATTACCTACCTATAGTCAGAGCATAAATAGTAAACTATTACCACATTACCACGGAGTAAACGATATGCTATTATATTACTAGCATGACACTTACCTACTTATTTTATCTATTCTATGGTAAGGTCGGTAGTATTTAAAATTATTAATTTTATGAATATTTTTTAGTAGAAAATTGAAAAATCTATCAATTCTAGTTTGAATTATAAACTAATACCACTAATACTAACAGAAAGAAGAATTACCCGTTCAGAAAAAATGCGAAAGAATAATTACATTAAATTCTGCGCAGACTTCAGACATCTTCCACGGACTTTCCTCTATAACTCTCTTATTTCGTCTATTTTCACTCCCAAAAAAAAAACCGCGGTATTTACTGTCTGTCGCCTTTGAAATAAAAATGGCTACTTTTCGGTCTAGCTTTTCTTGCGGTCTACGGTTGAGCACGCTGCCTAGAAGAAGCCATGCATAATAAAATTCTCCATAAATTTTTTTCTTTGATAGAGTTTCACATGCTCGCAGACTAAAAATCCTCCGTCTGTGGCGTTTTTAAATAGCAAAATTAGTGAAATAGCTACTGTCAAAGCTTGAATGAATTAGGCCCGATCTAGCACATATCCTTGACTCGGTTAGCTTATCTAATCTAGGCTATATTCTAATGCGCTAAAGTTTCAAAGTCATTGATAAAGTTGACAGCTGACACGTGACATTGGGATGACAGTTCGCGCCGTTATCTTTTCAGGTTTTGTGGGTAGATGTTTTTTAATGATACCTTTGCTGTCTGTTTGTTTATAAAGAGGTAGTAGGTATTTAGTTATTTTGGTTAATTTGGTACCAAAGGCATCTAATTGGAAAGCAGACATAACCCAACATTACGACATTGCTTTAAGATATTTGACAGATGTCAAAGAGACATTTCAAAATGACATGTGTTTGACATTGAGAAAAGAACTTATAAACTAAACTATTTCGTACTATTTCTGTGTGACAATTTTCTCAGTTGTCTTTAATTATAAAATGAACAAGCAACAAATCAAGAAGCTAAAAAAACAATAGCTAAAAGCCACTTTTACTTTATGTGTCTGTAAAATACAAAAAAGCAAAAGCGAATCAACCAGCCGTATTTCACGTCTGAAATAAGTGACGCATGCGATCGTTTTTCAAAAGAACATTTTCATGTAGCGAACTAATAACACCAACTAACCATGAAATCGGCTCATGTTGTGTTTTCCATTTCACACTTTGAAAAAACACTCCACAAAGCACACTCGCGCCACAAAGCCACTCATTTTCAACATTTCCGTTGCTTTACAACGTCAAAAGTGAAAAAAAAGTATTAAAAAGAAACCCTTTAGCGCCTGCGTGAGTCGAAAATGCTACAAAATAATCGTGCTTTTCAGGATGAATGATTTGTGTTGCTTTGACCAGAACGCAGTTAAAAAGTAAAGCGTTGCTTTATGTCGCTTTCTTACTGGCCAGAAAGAAAAATTAAAATGTGAATGCAACTTGTTTTTTAGTAGAGGTTTGAAACTTTTGAATTTGGAACTCATCAATCAAAAAACTTTTTTACAAAATATGTTAGACACAACAAATACAGCGCGAACAAAAATTAAATTCGAATGCTGAAAAACTGCGCTGAAAACTAAAACTTTGAATATCGAAGAGCATTCCTTTTCACGTTTCCTCAAGCGGTAACGACAACCAACAAAAACTAGTTAAAAGTTAACACCAACACAATTAGCGCGTTCGTAAACTAAATATTAAAAAGTCAAAATACATTTCGTTCCACTTTTTACGAACAGCAACGATTAGTAAACAAACAACAAGAAAACTTCGAAAAAACAACACTAAGCGCCACTTTCACAAAAATTCAAAATTCGAATGTCAAAAAGGGTTTCGTTTTACGTTTTTCGCGAGGCAATGATTAGTAAAGGCAAAGGCGTTCGTTCCGTGAGGCTATTTGGCCGCACGTGTTTCGCAGAGGGGTGGGTCTTGCACGTGAATTTTCCGAGGTTTCCACCCCCGCGGACCGCCCCTATAGGCTTTTCTGTCCGGCCTATGCTGTTTAACCGATCGACTAAGGCGAGCCGTGGAGACGACATTTTAATTAAAAAAAAAAAGTTTTTTTTTTACTTTTTTTCCAATGAATATTTTTGAAACGTAGCTTTTTTCTTCAAAATTGTGGTTCTGAATTTTTACTATTAACAAAGTTAAACAGCTCATATATCTTCATTTTTTATTTATTTTTTGTTTAAGATCTTGATTAGGTTTGCGTAAAATAAGCGAGGCATGTCAACTTAAAATTGAGTAAGTCAATTTATTTTAAACAAAACCAAAAAAGCATTTCTAATAATAACCATAAATTTAACATCTGTCTAAACCTTTACTCCCTAATAGTCATTACTCATGACATTACATAACTCCCTAATAGTCATTAAAATATCAAACATGTTAAAGTACGTGTTTATAACAAAAATATAGGTACCTAACAATTAAAATACCAAACTTCTTAATCTCATTATTACTCAAATTAATAAGTTAACAATTTTAATCATCAATAAAATTCACAATTAAAACCGACTGGGTGATTATCGCATAGCAGATGCTATTGTTTCTGGGAACTCAAATTTGAACTTAGAAGTCTAGCTTACAAAATTAACTGTGCAGGTGGCCAAATGTGGAACTAAAACTATACGATTATAGCCAGTTAAGTTCAAAGAATCCGATTGCAGCTCCCTCATTCAACAGTATAGATAAAGTGGTCGCACTCTAACTGAATTTATTTCATGGTTCTTGCATTTAGCTATGCAATTATGGAGTATTTATTTTTAATTTAAAGTACTAAACAATTACTAGTTGCGGCGAATGTGATCCATCGCACGTAAATGTTAAATTTAATTTTACAGTTTTGACGTTTACTTTTTAAAAGCGGCCAGTGAATAACTTGACTTTGTTTTTTTTTATTCTTTTTTAAGTGGCCTGTTAAGTTTGCTTTTAATTCGTGGTTCTTTTAAGGTAGGTGTTTGTTTTTTTATTTTATTTTTCTAATGTGCAAGTAAGTATGATTTTGAGTGGCCAGTCAATTAAATTTTCTATTAAGTATATAACTCACTTTTTTAATTAGGCATTGAAATTTGATTCTGTGTTTAAATAACTTTTATGAATTGTAGAAAATGAACGTTGTGGCTGGATAATTATGCCGCTTTCGCCGTAAGCGAGAAATAATTGTGGGTAGCAAAGCATTCGTACTAACGGACCGACCCGTGTTTGATTGATGAGTGAAAAAATTGAGCTTAAATATATAAACATATATTTTTTAGATATTTTTTTTATTAATTCAAAAAAACTTTAAAAAGAATTAGCTTGGAATTAAATTAAATAGTGTATTTTAGGGAAGACCTCCCTATCGATTCCTTTTTTTGAAATGTGTTTAATTGTAAAAAAACGGTTCCTAACTTTTTAAACTACTCCATAGTTTTTTCTGCTAATACATACATTGTTTTGGATATTTAGAAAGCTTTCTTATCCATTCCAATAAAATATAAAATGGTCCAAAATCATTTTTCAAAAGACTGCACGATTACAAATAGTTACTTAAACAATTATTTGAAGCCCATTAAATCTTATATTGTGCCTACAAAAAAACTTGACCAAACGTTAAACTTCACGAGCTAAATGACCCAAGCACCCCTAGCCAGCAACAAAAAATTATAAAAAGCAAAAAAAAAAACAAAAAATAACAAAGTCCACTCCACTCCACTCGTTGTCCAAACACTGCCTACTTTTCATCCTCTACGCCTACACCTTCCACTATTTCAGTAGTAATACGAAAATCATTTTAAAATCAACCTTGATTCATCTACAATACAGTTGAAAATCACTGCGAGCGAAATGATACGCACCCTCTCTTTCGCTCGTATTAATCAAAATACGACCACTTTGACGTGGAATCGTAGAAAATGGATAAGGCATTGTTTTCTAAATTGAAACTATGCTTTGTAACGACCAGCATAAGTTGGCCTCTTGGTTATTTTCTGAGAGATATGGGATTAATTTTGGAATTATAAAAGCTCTTTGCCTTACAACAGGACACTAACGGACAAAACTTTATACAAATATAATTATTAAAGCAACTAATACTAAAGCTATAACATAATAGTAAAGAGTAACCCAAAAACACCTTTGAAAAAGAAAAAAATGTAACACAATCTACATTTGAAAATTATGTAAAAGCATCAGTTTTCATGACTCTACCTAATATTTATAAAATTCAAATGTCTACGTCCAAAAATAAAAATGAAATTCGTACACTGCTAATCTAAATTGATAAAATAATGATATTATCAATGACATTTCTAAAATATTCATCCTCTACTTATTTAAGATTTTTTTAATTATTTGAAAATTATATTTTTAAAGGGTTTTTTAAAAGGTAATTTTGCTAAAACCACTAGCAAAACCATAAAAGCGCTAATAAAAAGGAAATTTTCTCAGAGCTCAGCTTACGCTGGTCGTTGTTAAGCATAGCTCAGACATGGCACATAATTGCAGCTAAGGGGTTTACAATAAACAGCAATTACAGATAGACAATGATTACAGCCGCTGATACTGATGGCGATGCGCTTTTGTTCCATAAATGAGGGTAGTTCATAAAATATGGGTCGTGCGTACTAACTGCTGAATAAACTGTTGACAATTGACATGATAGCGGGATATGTTAGCAGGAATTAAAAAATATGTTAGTATGTATTAAAAAAACTAAACGTCATTTTAAAATGGCATATATTGCGTGTGTCTTATAAATATTCGTTTTAAAATTAATTTGACGGAGGAAACTTGAAAAAAAAAACAAAAAATTACTGTTTCATTCAAATTACTCCGTCAAATAAAAATAAAAATCCTGAAAACATTTATCATTTTTTTAAATCTGTTGTTTCTCAATATCTACCCATTGATTTCATCTTCATTAATCTTTTCAATGGGAGTTGGTAAAAACTATTTCCTTCCTGACTCACAGCCGTATAGGATGAAGATCATCAAATCATGACAATAACCACACAGATTGAATAACAGTATAAGTACATAGAATAAATAGCAGTAGGTGCTATGCGTATAGCTATGAGTCAACTATGCAGCGGCTCCTAGGCTATAGTTCAAGGTGACTGGACCGTTTTGATTCATCTAGGAATTCTAGGAATTTACCTATTACAGACTACCTATGTATTTCATTGTTATAAAAATATTGGAAAATTGCTGGAGAATAAGATAAGAAAAAAAATACGGCTCTTCTATTTTATTTTCATAATTAAAATAAACATTAAAATAAACTTTGAACAAATACTACTTTCCGAACTCACCTACTCCGTAGTCTACTTTTCCGATTTTCAAATAAGTATAAGTAGGTACATTTTTTTTTAAGCTATTGCATAGCTTCTATCGCGGGCTTGAGCGTGGAGACCGAATCCAGTAATTCCGTAACGAAAATAACCTTACAAAAAAGGACGATATAAAAACTTAAACATTTTTTTTAAAAAAGAACTATGGGGTTGGCCACGTGTACACTCGGAAGAGAGAGTCATGACGTTTGAAAAGTCAACGAAACCTTACACTCGACACCTAGAGGCGAGTTGCTGAACTAAAGAGACAAGCGTGATATTCTGCCGTCCACTATCTATAATGCCGTTAAGCCTCAAAACCAAGTTTGGAGATATCAGCAAAAAACGCGGGAGATGTTTAAAATGAATGCTACTTTATAACGATAAACTTTATACGAGACTTCCTGATATAGAAATACATGTTTTTTATAGTACTTTCTAATAAATGTACTTTAAAATAAATACACTTGTTTATTTAAATGTAAAATACATTTTTTGCTTTATAGCTGTGCTTTAAATTTTGATAAAAGTGAAAACCAAACGCTAAAATGCAGTTAAGTTCACCGTAACGGCATTTTAGCTTAGTGTTTTTAGGTAACTGACTATTGAAATTTATGTTTCATAAAATTAACTTAAATTACGTAACTAAAATGCCGTTAATGTATTTTAGCCACATTCTTAACAAGCATTAAGGATAACTTATGTAAAAAAAAATATTTATGCCGTTAATTACATTCAAATACTTATCTTTAAAGCAGTTAAACATAAAACATCTGGGACATAGCCACTATTTAGTTAAGCATTTACTACTATTAATTGAGAATACCATTTCAAAATAAGCTAACTTGAAAATTACAACTACAATTATCTAACATAAAAGATATGTTTATTATTGAATTTTGCAATTCTAGTTAAAAAGAATGTAATATATACATACCCATAATATTCGGTTCTTGCTGTATATTAAAGAATAAATAAATATAATAATAAATTAATTAATTAATAAACCTTACAAATAATTTGGGGATTGGTTTAGTAATATTCTAACTCTTATCAGACTTTTTAAAATATGGCTTTGAGATCCTTATCAAGTAAGTTTACAAAACAAAAGTATACACACAATAAATCGCTCTTACATTACCTACAATTATAAACAGTTCAAGTGCTTCTTGTTTTCCTCGAGGTCTACCGCCTGCGCCCACACGCTTGAGGCATACATGATGATGGGTTCCACCACTGCGACGTAGATGGTTCTCGTGATCGCGCTCTTTAGACCCCAGGTCACTTTCGCCGCACGTGCAATCTGTTTGGAGATATCCGCCACCTTTTTACACTGGGCTTTCACGTGTCCTTTGAAATTGAGCCTACAGTCGATCAATAGGCCAAGCAGCTTGACTTCTTCGACGAGATTAAGCTGAATGCCAGACATGACCAGGTTTAGGGGCATCGCATTAGTCTTCTGCGCTGCAAAGTTGAGCTTGTTACGTTTTCCCCATTTCACGATCATGTCCAACGTGTTGTTGGCCTGCTGCTCGATGATGTTTGACTGTGAACACGAGAACGACGTCATCCGCGAAGGCTTGAGCACTACTCCCTCTGCTTCCAGCAGTCACAGCAGCGAGTCTAGGATTACGTTCCAGAAGGTGGGTCCGCCGATAGATCCTTGGACACACCCTTTGGTAGTTTCGCTCTCGTGTGCTGCTCCTGCATAGTTGACTTTGACTTTTCGGTCATTGAGGTATGAGTTTACCATCTCGTAGAGGTTTTTTGGGCACCTCTTCTGCGCTAGATTGTCTTTTAGGGCGGGCCACCATGCATTGTCGAATGCGCCCTCTATATCCAGGGAGACTAGGAGTACGATGTTTTTGCTGTTTACTCCTTTTTTAATGTGCTCTATCAGGTCATAGAGGGTGTCTTCGGTTCCTCGTTGGGGCATGAAACCGTACTGTTTCTGACTGATGGTCGGGAGGAGATGCCATTGGAGTCGGTTTACCAAAAGTTTTTTCCAGGGACGGACAGGAGACCTATAGGACGGTATGACTTCGGATGTGTGTAATCTGTTTTACCGGGTTTGCGTAGGATAATCACGTGCGCTGCTTTCCACTGCTTGGGGAAGTACCTCAGCAACAAGCATTTGTTTGCTATCGCTAAGAAGATTTCCCGTTCGCTTCAGATGGCTGCAGCGCAGATGTCAACGTCGGTCGGCCCGTCGGTTCCGGGTGCTTTTTTCGGGTTTGATGAAGTAATGAGTAAAATCATGAAGTAAAACGACAATAGCAAATATCAATAACACACTGGCGAAGATCTTAAATAAATTACTGCGTTGAAACCAGTGTTTATCTTGCAGAATAAAACGATAGACTCGCCATTACAAAGTAACACTAAAACCAGACATCTTTTTTGACGATTAACGCGGGAGTCACAAGCCTACCACTAACTAGATAATGATTATCAGATCTAGTTCTTTGTTCTACGGTGATAATATTAGTGTAACAAAAAAAAAATAAAGCGCGGGGTGATGGCAGATAACGGCGTTTTAATTAAGGAATGCTGCTTAACGTTTTTTTAGTTGAGGAAATATATAAAAAAATATACATTTTAATTTTCGAATTTCTTTTGACGACTTGCAAGTGTAGTAAATTGTATAATGGAATAAGGTGAATCCTTATCTAAAAAACGGTTAAGCGACCTTAACGTCTTTTATTCGAAGGTTTTTCTTGTAACTGTGTTTTAGTTAAGGAATTTTTCAATAAATTAAAACACACACCTCAACTTAAAAGTAATTAAAGTACTATAGCTGTGTTTTAGCATACAAAACACAATAAACGGCTTTATAGGTAAGCAATTATTTGATATTTTAATACATATTTATGTCGTTATGGGATTATAGCGGCTAGTTAGTTAGGTAATGTTATATGACGACTTTATAGACGTGTAATGTTGAAAAGAATTGTCATGTAGCGGCGTTTGTGCTATTTGTATCTTAGGACCTATGACAGATAGGAACACGTTTGTTAGACAGGTAGATAGAGAATTTTAAACTCTATCCTATCATGTTTAAAAGTAAAAATCGACCCCCTGTGGCTTAACGGCATTATAGTTAGTGGACGGCAGTATTTCAAAAAGTCATTAAAAGTTCTGCTATTCATCGATAGATGGCAAAACTAAAAAGTATCACCGTATGCAATAGCTTTACCGCGGCAGTCCCCGAGTGCCACACGTTTTTTTTTTATTTATATTTGGTTCAGAACTTTTGTGGTTTACACAGGTACTATGAAAGTCCCCTAAAGTTAAAGAAAACTGGTAGAAGGATATATTACATGACAAAAATGACTGGTGATCACTTCAGTAGCTAATTTTGGTCTCAAAATTCAAAATTCAAAATTCAAAATAATTTATTCAAATATGGGTACATCAATGCACACTTATGAATGTCAAATACATTTTTTACGAATAAATTAATACACAATAAATTAATGTCAAAGAAAACAATATTATTAGAATGTCAAAAAAATTATATAAATTATTGCAATGTCAAAATATCAAGGTATAAAATAACTACAATAGTAGGTATAATCAGTCAAGACACTTATGAATGTCTAATACAATTAGTCTGGCTGCGCGATTCACTGCATGATACCCATTTTAAATTGAAATTAGATTATTCAGCTTTTTTACCTAAAAAAGTAACTGATAAAATGAAATTCAAATGGCAGAGATATTTTAGAAGCTGTCAGATGTACTTAGTTTAAAAATGATGAGTCCCGAATTGAATTTTAATTCTGCTTTTGGATAAGTTTTATTTTAAAATCGTCATTGATTCGATCAAGTTTTTATGGTACGATTTTATAACTATGTAGGAAAATAAATTCATTTCAGTTAAAATAACATCTATTTTTTATTTTCATGTATCTGAAACTTACGGGAGTTATGATGAACTGATTTTAAAAACAAGCTTTTATTGAATTGTCGTCGAATTTATAGAGGTACTTAATACCAAACTGAAGGTCGATTCGACACCAAGAAAAGTTTCAAAGTTGAATTTCAAGAGCTATACTAACAAGGCACATTAATTAAAAGCTTGCAGTGAATCCACAACGTCACTTACCATCAGGCGAGTTGGTGGTAAAACGCGGAATTATTCAAATAAAAAAAATTGCCTTAAATTTATGTAGCTTGTAAAAAAAATTGCATTCAACTTATGTGATAATTTATACCATTGGAATGCAACTCACGCTGCATTATCCATTCCATATTTACTACGCCTAAATTCGCCATATACATGTAGCCTTGTTCGAACATCTGGCATGGTAATCTAGCTCAAGGATTTGCTAGTTTACGACCGAAGCAAAATATCGTAGCCATTTTGGTATAAATGTTTGGTATCTTAATTGATACGTGAGATTTACTATGTTGCTGAACTTAATGGCACCGAAATTACCTTGGTCTTGTTTGAGTTAATACTTTTTAAATATTGGTAAAGTTAGTCAAGAAATGTTGACACCTACCAGGCCCGACGCTTGGCCAAATAGGAGTAACTCTTTCGTAATACTCGTATGAAGGAAGTTTTCGTTAATTTTTCTACTATATACTCGCAATAGTATAATAATAGTACCAGATCATAGCTGTCTACAGAGTTTAGTTTATGGGCTTTGGAGTCTATAGAGCTTTCAAAAGTTTCAAAATTGATTTTCGGTTAAGCTAGATAGATATTATGGCCTTATCCAAAGCCAAAAATTGACTCAACTAACCAGAATCATTCCTATAGTCCTGAAAAGATATTAATTTGCTAGACAGAGCGGTTTCGTGGACAAGAACATTATTTTTACAATAAAAAAAACAAAAACCGACTTCAAAAGATCGACTATTGAGTTATTCATCTAAGTATTTGTCGCGCACGTACTTAATGCAAATTTAAGACTTATATAGTTGTCTCATGGATACCATTATCAGAACTGGACCATTATGGACTAAATTGAAATGGGACCAAACGGGAAGCGTCAGCTTTCTAATAAAAAAAGAATCATCAAAATCGATTCACCCAGTCAAAAGTTATGAGGTAACAAACATAAAAAAAAAAATAACATACAGTCGAATTGATAACCTCCTTTTTTGAAGTCGTTTAAAAATACACAAGATAGAAAATGAGCCCAAGTTTAAAGACATTATTTGATAGATCTTAACTTTCTTAACTAACTAAAAATAAAACCGTCTTTGTCATTTCAACCTATTAGACAAAGACATCCAATACTTTTAGAAAAAAATTAGATCTGATACTAATGCCTTCAAAAGGCCCAATATCTGTCAATGGGTAAGATCCATGATCCATGGATTGTATAGTCTACTAGCTGTGCCCTGCGTTTTCACCCGCATATTCCGGACGGCCGGGATATAAAGTAGCCTATTTGTTAATCCACACCATGAAAGACCTTTATTCCAAATTTCATGTAAATCCGTTCAGCCGTTTCAGCCTTCATTAGTAACAAACATACATACTTTCACCTTTATGATATTAGTAAGATGTTTAAATAGCCACATCGTTGCTTCCCATCAGGTGAGATTGTGGTCAAACGCATGTCTAGCTTGTTGTAAAAAAAAACAATAATAGCTTACCGCAGCCCCGACCGGCGCCGTCTGTTCCTCCGGCCGCTCTCCATCTGTACAGAAGTAGCACTTGTCCGGAGGCTTCCAATCGGTCGGTTCCTCGGCTTGCTCCACCTTGGGCTGCGTCGCCGGCCGCTTTATTAGGCTCTCCAGGATCGTCTCCTGACGCTGAACTTTGGGACTGCCATCTTCCACCTGTAAAATCAAGATAATTTTAATTAGAACTGCTAATATTTAATTTAAGGCTTAGGTAAGACTACCTTTTTCAAAAGTAGAAGATAAATAACGTAGATTTAGAATCACAAGCATAACTGTTTTATCACCATTTTGTTTTTTGTTAAGAAAATTGTGTAAAAACTATTTATAATAATTCTACTAAAATAAACCAGCATGGAGCAGCCTGAGTTCTTCTTACCTGATGGCTATGTAATCTGACATCAAGCATGCCTGACCGAGATCTGTCGTCGATCTGCCACAGCATCAAGCGCAACTGACAGCAGACTGACGTTACCTTGCGTTCGTCCTCGTTGATCTGCTCGATGGTCTTGATATAGAGCGCGGGGGGCGGGTCGGTGGCGGGCATGGAGTCCCCGTTACTAGATCTGCCACAGCATCAAGCACAACTGACAGCAGACTGACGTTACCTTGCGTTCGTCCTCGTTGATCTGCTCGATGGTCTTGATCTTGAGCGCGGGGGGCTGGTCGGTGGCGGGCATGGAGTCCTCGTCGCTGGATTGGTCGTCGTCCCGTCGCGGTATCAATGCGTCTTGGTATAGTTTCCATTTTCTTCGACCCATCAACTCCTCCGCCACCCGTTCTAGACCTGGAAAGAGGAAGGAAATTTTGATAATCTCGAAAAAATATCCAAAATCACGAAATCGGAAATTAGTTGAAGTAGTAAAAAGGGTTCTTCCCCGAAGGAGGTTCACAACCCTAAAAAACTAAGACACATTAAATTAATTTTGAAAAAGCTTAGGTCAATAAAACTTTTGAGATTAGTCCTAGTCCTTAGAGGTAGTTAATTTTATTAATGTAGGTAGGTATTGTAGGTTCTATCACCGCTCATTCGACGCGATAGACTGACTTTCTATTTATTATAGTACTAAAAAAAAAAAAACAATTGTACTATAATGACTACTATTTCCCGATCTAAATAATGGCCTCCAAAGTTCACTCGGCCGTGGAGACGGCGCCTAAATATTGGTCCAACTTGCGTCAGATAGCTTGTTTTCGTACGAGGACCATTATCGAATATTAATAATGTTAAATTTATTACAGGTTATAAAGTTTCTTGTCAGCGTACTCGTGAAGTCTATAAAGTAGAAGCGGAAGACGGAGAAAACCCACAATTTAGTTGACTTCATTTACTTTTACATAACTAAATTGGTTTTCGAAATCTTCAAGTTTTTTTTTTAATTAAGAAAATTGAGGGGTCTTACTTATAGCAGTTGTTGAGATGCAATACCATAAGTTAATTTTCAAAATATTTTTAAAAACAAGTATTTATTGCACTGTCTTCGAGTCATATAGATATATATACCAAATTTCAGCTCAATCGGAAGTGGGAACACTGGGAAGTGGTTCAAAATTGAGTTGCAAGATTCCACCCGAAGAAACATAGTTACAAACATTGCAAGTTAAAAATGTAGTATTGTGTATTGTGTATGTATTGTGTGTTTGTATTAAAAATGTAGTAGGTACTAAGTAATGTAACTTAACTCTATAAAAACTTTATAAGTGAGGCCCTAAGTATATTTTTCATTTATTTCACGTTCTTCTAGAAGCCGTAAATTGTAAATCTGAAATAGTCAAAGTCATAAAATGTGACAGTAAAATATTTAATTTTAGGAAGTAGATTTTAGATATAACTAGGGCAAACAGCTAATTTATATTCGGTGGGTATCGAAAAATTATAAAGAAAAAGAAAAGAAATAGAATTTAAATTCTTTGATCGTTTTACACAAGTTCTTTTTTGGCTGTGTCGATTGATTTATGTTTTATATTAAACAGTTATCTATGTCTGTATTTGATTTATTTATTTGTTTGTTTTAAAAATTTTGTAATCAAACTATTGAACTACATAAAACTACTGAACTAAATTAAAAGTAAACTGAGTAATCTAAATAAGTAATATAAAATACCGCTGCCTGTGGGAATTGCTTTTAAAATGCTGGCCATTACCTCGTAGTATGGCGATGCTCTGCCTTTGGCCTAGATAGAGGACACAGGACACCCTTCGAGGGTAGCCCTGTATCATACAGTGAGATGATTAAAAGCAGAGTTGAAGAGCCTTTGTAAGTACCTAAATAAAAAAAGCTACCTAATAAAGTAGCAAGCTAAGCTACCATCGGTAGCTTGGACCCTACCCACTGCCTAATTTTAAAGTTTTTCGTATAAAATAGATAATACATTATGCATTGTTTTAAATGTTAAACTTAAAAAGAAAGAAATTAAATAAAACCTAAAATAAATATTTGATTAAATAATATTTATGTATATATTTTTACATACATATTTCTGATTTATTTTATTTTAAAAACATCGCTGTCAACTCATAACTTGTCCGCAATTCAAGGCGTCAAAATTACCGAGAGATAGAGCCGAACGGATGCCAAGGTTCGAATAACGATACTTTTCCATATCGATAATGGAATCGATTGCGATGATTGATTGGTATCGATAACTCGAGGTCAGCACTGATGTGGGCGAGTATTCGCGTATGTATCTCGTTAAATGGGTACTCGGCTCAATAAGTTCCTGGCGTTAAAATAGAAAGAAAATTGTGTGAAATAAAAATGTGACAAATAAAAAACAAAAGTTATTGTTGCTAAGAAATATAAAACATAATAATAAAATATAAACTTTCTAGCAAAACTTATTGTGTAACATATTTGTTTCATGCATATTTACTATGTTATTATTAAGTTTTCTATATCAAAATACAGTGGTCGTCAACCTTTTCATGTTGCGTTCAATCTACGTTTTGTTATCCAATAGACATTTTTAGCTCATATTTTTACAAATGAAAATTATTATTATCAAGACCCATAAATTTATCTTGTTTACGGAAAAAGCTACATCATTAAATTTAGTTGCCACAACCTATTCATAACCCTTACCGAAAAAAAGCACAAAAAGCTACCAAGTCAGTCAAAATCAAGCACAAAAAGCTACCCAATTCTTAGTATTGAAACGGTCTAAGCCTAACAAAAGTCAAACGCCGCGATAGCTGAAGCGCGACCCTCCCATACTAATAATGTAATTAAAGTAGAGGCATCGAACTCTGCCGTGGAATAATAAAAAAATAATTACACATTGGAGTCAGCTTCCAAGGAACGGCTAAATGTGATGTGGAAGGGATACGCTTGACATAATAAAAGGTTCACTTTTTTCATTGTTTTTTATTTGTTGTGCACAATAAAGAGTTTCTATTTTATTTCATAAATAATTTTAATATATTTAAATACCTTATCTAGTTTTAATCGCTTTTTTATTAAACGTTTGACCTATAAACATAAAAATAATGTTAAAAAAAGTATTTATTACTCAATATTTTTAATTTATTTATGGTGTGATTGTGAACAATAAACAGTTTACTTATCTGTATTTTTAACCGACTTCCAAAAAGGAGACAGTTCTCAATTCGACTGTATGTTTTTTTTTGTGTGTATGTCACGCGATTACGTCGTCAATTATTTTGACAATATACAAACCGACGCTAAATAATCTTAGTAAAATCAGTTCTTGTACCAACCATTTTTTCTAAAGACATTTCAAGTTGATTTAGTTCTTTGACGTGAAATTTGTACCAGATTGGGTTGTCTCTGTGAAATTATGAGAAATAGTTGTGATTGTGACCCGTTATGAAAGCGAAAATGCTACGGACCGTTGTGCACTCACGGGCTAGAATCCACAGTTTGATGCACTCACTGATTGTTTGTGAAAAGTTCTTTTTAGCTACCACGCTTTGTGTTGTTTTTTACTGACGTGTTGTCAATTTTATGATTTATAAAACTTTGTTGGAATAAATATTGATGCATAGGTACGTTGAAAACAGTCAACTCTCATACGTTTCATTACGAGTATTAATGAACATTAGATATAGTAATTAGTAAACTTAGTTTAGTGGATAAGTAAATACAGTACCTATAGCAACGGAACTTAACGGAAGTAGTACCAAGCAAAATAGTTTATGGTATTATTGCTAACCTACTTTCAGTACAAGAAATAGCTGTAATGAACGTTTATTAATACCATACCGATTAGGTAAAAAAATACGATAAAGAGCAAAAATAATCTCAAAAAATATCAACCTAACATCGTTAGAAGGAAGTAGTGCAGTTTCCCAACAATAACACAATAGTTATTAATTCACACAATAATAATAGACTTAAACTACGTAATCAATTCACTTTAGAAACCAACAATTATTGTTAACAAAAGGTCATTTTGTTCAAAATGGCGTGACAAAAACTCGATGATAAACAAAGGATGGCGGAGCGCGTGCGTCGGCTACTGATTGGCTAAAACTGCGATTGGACTGGTCTATTTCAAGGTCACAGTGAGTCAGATGCATTTGTGTATGCATGTTTGAATGTTTGACGCAGGCTGTGGGAGGCAGCGGTTAGAATAGATCAGAATGTAAGTAAGAACATACAGGCTTATTTTGACGCTGAATATATCCATGGCCTAGACAAAGAAGAACCTGACTGTTATCGGAAACAACATATAATATGTATATCGATTGAAGTAGCAGGTCATTTAATGATTATTTTTGGACACTAATGAATCCCCAAGATGACGGAGTCAATATTTAGAGTGAATGGTAGTAAACCAAAAACATTGCAAAGGTAAGCAGAGAAACAAAAATAGATGAAGAGAAAGATATAAGAAAAGGAATAGATATAATTCAGAAGGCGAAGAGTAAGAATGAAGAAAGGAAACTAATGGAAATAAAAAGGAAAAGAAAAATAAATAAGCAAGGGAAGATAGAAATATGAAGGCGAAGAGAAAGAAATGACAAAAGAAAGAGAATGAAATAAAAAAACACGGCTATTCAGCTTTGAATGAATATACGTATTGTTTTATTAAACCCGACAATGATATTTTAAAGTTTGAGACCAAATCGCTACAGCTTGCATCCTGCGCGAAACTATTAAGTGATTCAACACGGAAACATACGATGTCCTTGTTTGGCACATCGCGAATGTGCGCGTGGAATTGCAGAGATTATTCGATTTTAATTATTAAATGCCCTTCTGTCCTTGTAGAGGATATTTTTCTAATGCCAGCGTCACTTGGCCTTGTTAGCAACGTGGGTTGCTGAATGCACTTTATTCTGATGACGATAAGAGATAAATTGCAATTGCTTGTTAGTTCTTTGGTTGCTGAATTTGTTAGACTGAATGTTTGTTTATAGGTATTTATAGATATGCCCATGTGGGTAGGTATGTGCGGATGATAATTGTGTTATAGTTGCACATTCTCAAGCATAGATGTCACTTGTGAGAGCTACTAAATATGTTGAGGTACTCTTATGAGTACCTACTTTCGGTAAGTAAGGTCAAAGTTGATGCACAACTTGTGTGTATCGGAACTTCGGAACCCAAGACAGTTTGACAACTAAGTTAGATCCCTATAGATTAGAGGGGTTATATTTTACCAGGAAAAAATCCTATTAATTAAACAGATTGTCTTAAAAACAACAATCACAGATTAAGATATTCATTTGCAAATAGCAAAAACAAAGGTGAATCACCATAATAAGATCAGATGCATGTTAAATCTCTTAAACAATATGAGACCGGATGCGTCGCATCTTTAACCTTCTGCGCTCGTGACCTTTAGAGCTGAGCTATTGTTTGTTAAATTCAGTTATTCTTGGGTTAGTTTTGTCTGTGGTTGTTGGTTTTTATTAGTAGCTTCTTGGATGTAGTAAATCTTATGCCGTATAACGTCATAAAATTTAAAAATAAATTGAAATTTCTCCAAACCATAGATAGAGTTTCCACCAGGTATTGCCTATGCACAACTTTAGCAAGCGTTATGGAACCTTTCAATTCAATTGGACTCAGAAATTAAAACACACAGAATATATATTTTTTCTGATATGAAAATGATAGGTATGATTGTTATAAAAGACCATCTAAACATTGTCATGCAGTTCAAAATTAATATAAATGCAAACATGTGCACAGCAATCGTCAGTTTCGTACTTCATTAGCGAATTGATACCGTTTTAATTGGCCTCGATTGGCCTCTATGGTTCTGACATTGAATCGCACTGGACGTAAACAAATGAAACATAACAACTATTAACAAAAAATTAAAAAAGTAATTATCATAAAATGCTTTATCTATGCTGCCATCACGCACGCAACGCGCATAGCCGTGGCCACGGAAAAAACGAAAGCCATAGATCATAATCTATGATAAAAAATTAATTATTTTTACCTACATCGTCGCATTCGAAAATTTAGAGCAGTAAAATTACGTTTCCAAATGATTTACCTTAAAAATGGCGAACGGTTGGACACCTCTGGAATTGAAAGCAAGCTATTTGAATATGGAATTAGAATAAAGATCGCAAAAAATATAAGCATTAGAAAGAACGGAGTGATGAGCGTGCGAAAGGGACGCATGACCATTGCCGGACGCTATTGGCTGACCGCTTTTTATGCCTTAGTTCCCCTAATCTTTATTTCGAGCAACATCTGCCACGCTTATGTTTATTCGAAATAGTTCTTTAAATTTATCGCTTTAAGATCTCATTTGCAATTCACGCGACGTGTCTTCTGTATTTTTTTGTCATTATCTATCGGTTGGTCGTTGCACGCAACTTGTTATTTCAATTTTTAATACATCTCCCATCAAATGGACTCCGTATAAGGTCACCGTTTGTTGAAGGGCCGGGCACAGTTTAAGTTTCAATTATTTTTTGCCGTTTCTCTATTAATGGACAGATGGTTAAGACGTCAGTAGCAGAACAGCTTTGAAAAAAAAAAATGAAAAGAGTAGCGCGCAGTCAAACGTCGAACTTTTTTATTTATTTTGGCTTCTCACGAACCGCATTTAGCAAGTGTCAATCTGTCAAACATGTGAGTTTGTAATTACGCGCTTTCCAATAAATTTATGACTTGAAATGGTCGTTTGAAGACATTATACTAATATATTTCAAAGATGAACGCAAAATTGTTGTCTATGATCGTAAATTCCATAAATTGGCGAGCGATGCAATAATTTATTACTTTGTCTATCGACAGCCGTAAATTATCGCAAAATGAAGGCATAAAAAAGTATAAAGTGGTTGTTTATGCATTTGAGCACAAAAGCAAAATGTTTATCTGAGGACAAAGAACTCATTATTTTGTTATTTTTATTAAATTGAGGAAACAGCATTTGTAGGGATCAAAATAATAAGGCAATTATTTAATAAATACTATGCACTTACTAAAAGTATCTACTGCTACAGTTTACAATACCATTTATTATTTATTCTACTCAATTGTGAAAGTTTGTATGTTTGTTACTCAATCACACAAAAACGACTAAACAGATTTGGATGAAATTTGGTATGAAAGTAGCTTATACAACTGGTTTATGTATAGGCTAACTTTTGTCCCAGAAAAACTAACGGTTTCTGCAGAATGGCGGGTAAAACCGTGAGAAACAACTAGTAACGTATAAAAGAAAGGGATCATAAACATCATTCATTCGATCGTAGATACTTTTCGATTCGATTTTTTGTGTCGATTTTTAACAACGATTAAAATCGAATACCATTCCTTCGATGAACAATAAACATTTTTTTCTGAATCGGTTCCAAAGGTTGGTGACGCATGGTATCGGCAGTTGATCAACTCTGCCGTAGGTACTGATAACTCCAGGTTTTGCTACAACTTGCTTTATTATGGTATAGCGGGAAAACTGTTTTTTTTTTCTGATTGATATTATACTTACACTGTGTCAAAACATAGTGAACTAATGACAAACAATTT
The DNA here is from genome assembly GCA_949125135.1 of Alcis repandata. Taxonomy (NCBI): domain Eukaryota; kingdom Metazoa; phylum Arthropoda; class Insecta; order Lepidoptera; family Geometridae; genus Alcis; species Alcis repandata. Next base: position 2,456,016 of record OX421246.1, on the reverse strand, counting down.
TAGCCCAGTTTATATTGTTTTTGTAAAGGAAAGAGCAGGAAAAAGGGCAAAATCTGTAGAGTATACTAATTTTATTATTCGAGTACGACTTAGAAATACTAGACCTAGATATTTAACATTAACATTAAATTTGAGTAAAGTCCTACCAATTCTTTAAATATCTAAAGCCGGCGACTGACCTGTAACATTTCGTCGTAACGTAACGTTACGTTACGACGAAATGTTGCAGGTCAGTACAGCGAGCCGATCCGCTCGCTGCGAGCGCCGCGTGCTCCACCACGCTCGCTTCGAATGCTACGTTACGGCAAAATGCTCAGGTCAGTCGCCGGCTTAATGTCTTAAAAATAAGTTCAAAAACACCAACAAATCAACAAAAAAAAAAACACAAAAAAACTTTTCCAACAGAACTGGACAAAATAGACGACCCAACGTTTCCTACCGTCTATGAACAAGAAGTCGTCATCCATCGCTGATCGAATGGCGGTAATAATCTACCCATATGGAAGACACGCTCCAACGGAGAGGGGCGTGAGAAAATAATAAGAAACAGGAATTAATAAGAGATTGGTACTGAAAAAACGTCGTTTAGGGTTCTGTAGCAGGGTTCTACGAATTAGTATTTAAATTGAATAATCTAGAGCTTTTTACACTGAAATATCACGTCGTAAGGAAAGGGGGATCAATAACGTTTTATTTACAATCGAATTCTACATTACATAAATTATATTGGCTTGTTATTCTTAATTTTGTCAAATGTCGTTTTAAAGATAATATTTCGGAAATTCGTCTAAACAGTTTTTTTTGCGGACAAATTGGAATGTAAGGAATTCAAACAACATTAATTTGACAGCAGAAATAGACTCGCACTAATATTTGGCAATCTCAGATAAACCTAGAGAGTGAAATGGAATTGCTTTACATTTGGGTGAAGCCAAAAATGTCTCTACTTTCGTGCGTACGTTCCCAATACGCACACAATATGATCCATCAAAATTAGTTTCCTCTCGGTAGATACTGTAGAGCTTGTGAACGTACGCGCGAAACTAAAGTAGTTCTTGGCTTCACCCAAATCTAACGCAATGATCCATCTTACTCTCTACGTTTATCCGAGTAGGCAACGATTTCTGTACCTTCTGTATGTCCTAACTTTACACTCTTTGACATGTCAAAGTCTAGGTAACCCTTTCATTGTGCCAACTAATAAAACATTACCTATTATTACAGCAGTTTATAAAATTAAGATGACTCGCCACAGGTGCGCTAAATTATGCAATACTGAACTAAGTTAAGTATTTCAATAACCGCCATTGTGTTGAAGAGTTGCGCAATTAGGTCGGGAGCTATGGGGCAGTTCGATCACTAATGGTAATGCGTCATCGCTAGTTTGGTTACGGGATGTGAGTAGGCAAACTTAAGGGTTTAGTTATACTGAAATTGATATGATTTTGGATTTTAAGATGTTGTAAGGATTTTCAAGATGATTTAAAATTAAATTGTTTGATATGTTAGGTGTTCTTGCTTTTTATTTTCTAGCTAGAGTCTGTTTGACAGGGATAGCAGCATTTTTTTTTAAGTTTCACACAAAAATAATGAAAATATCGTTAGCGATAACAATAACCAGAAACGGTAGATGTATAAGAAGCTTAAAAAAGGTTAGTTTTATTACTCAAATTTTTATTCAAGTTTTATTACTTGTTGATTCTTAACAAGGGCGGCCTTCGTAATACATTTCTCCCGCCGCTCCCCGCCTAAACGGCCACGGGCTATTGACAGGAGAACAGAACTATCGTCCAACTATTTTCATTGAAATTGTTAAAGCATTTTGTTGAACGCTTATTGATTTCATGCAGGATTGCGGTAAAATGCGGGGTTGCTCACCGTTCGGGGTTTCTTAATTAAAAGCTGGGCTTTTGTCGTGGAAATTAAGTTGAGTTCAGTTGGAAAGTTCTTTCTAAACATTAATTGCAGATACGAAAGTAGGTGAAGGTTAGAAAGAGGGATATGAAGAAGTCTGGAATTATCTGCAAAAATGTTTTGAGCTTTTGACTGCCAAAAGTTTTGTACAGAGTTATAAGAAAGGGTACGCCAAGCCGAAAAAGGGCTTATAGTAGGTAGATACTCATCATTATGAGCAACTTTTAGTATGGCACCAAACCGATAAGAATTACGAAAAAAATCAGCTGTGCCATAGAAAAGTGTCAGTGACACTCGACAAAATTTATGGGAAAGCTCATTTTTTTCGCGAATTTCGTGAAAGTAAAAGTTATGCTTATTGATGAGTAGGTGCGCTCTTTTCGGCTTAGCATATCCTTTCCTTATAACCCTGTTTACTTGTTTGTGCTCTCATATTTTTTTCATTATTCAATTTATTAAAGTAGCTCATAATTTGACTCTAAAAAGTTTATGAGAGTAAAAACTACGCAAGTTACAAGATTCTTAGAGTAAAACGGTTATAAAGTTAAAGTGGTTTAAGAAAGAGATAAACGATCATAAGCCATCCCTGTCTCGCACTGAAGCTTTGAACCGCTGAGGGAGAATTTAAAAATAGAACTGAAAACTTTCGTGTAGTAATATTTACTGAGACAAGAAAAGCAGCCTTACAAAATAGACCACAGGAAATCTGTAACCAAGTACCGTGTAACCGTTTCTCCGAAACTGCCGCCTCGCATTAGCGATAAATAATTAAGACACACACTCACACAGCGACAGAACCTATAATTTAATAGCTGAACGCAGCCATAGCTTGCAATTTTGCGATGTTGGCATCACTGCCTAATGACAGTTGGGAGCGCGCAAATTCCAAAATGGCGGCCGCAATCAAAATGATGACGCGTTACGAATTACACGAATTAACTTCTTTTGTTGAAAAACTTTAAGGTGGGTTTCTGAGAAGGGCGACAGCGGTGATAGCGACACGACAATAGGTGTCATTGTGTTCGACACTTCTATTTAGTTAGGTATTGAAAACATTCGATAAAGTAATGTAGTGACGTAACCAAATTTTATGAAAATAATTGTATTACGCAGAAGTGCTATTTTTTGCTATAATCCAGATGTTATGCATTTTTTTTAGATTTTAACTGTCAGTCTTTTTCAGTCGAGACTGCCACTATGAACTAAATTCAAGTAATCTCAAGAACTGCTGTTATTCTTTCTAACACTATTGAAAAGAAAAGAAGAACGTTAACTTTAAAGAAATAATTTCAGCATTGCTTGAGCTAGAATGATGCCTATAAAAAGTGACAAGTACGTGCAGCCAACAACACAACAAAAAGTCGACTCTCACATCCGCTGTCGCCTGTCGCTTCTACCACACTTAAACTGCCTTTAAAATTATAGGAAATGCTCTTCGGTAGCTTTTCGCAGTAGAAATTTCACGTTATAAGGGAAACAATGCGCGTAGCGACGCTTTTGTTGGCTGATACAGTTTTTCTCTCACGCATTTCAATACACGATTGTGATAACTTACTTTGAGAATAAGTGGAGAGGACTTTGGTAAGTAGGGGGCTGTTTAGTTCCCAGTACGGGACCTGTGATGTGGGTACGTAGGGTATAGGCATACATACTTTATTCAATAGGCATACACACGAATTCCGGGTTGGTCCCATAATAAAAGTTGTTCATAATGATGCTATGCTATGCTGCATGATGATGGTATGCTAAGCCGAAAAGGGCTCATAGTACTCGTAATTAGGTATGAACAACCCTTACTATAGGACCAATAATTAATATAGGAAATTTCGCGAAAGACAATCAGCTGTTCCATACATTTTGTCGAGTGTCATTGACACTTTTCTATAGCATAGCTGATTTTATTTCACGATTTCCGGGTTGGTCCCATAGTAAAAATTGTTCATAATGATGAGCACTATGAGCCCTTTTCGGGTTAGCATACCCTTTCCGAATAACCCTGTATAATTTTATATACCAGCTTACTTAACATTATTGACGGACGTCGCCACAATTCACCAACTATCATAAGATATTATTGAAGAAACAGTCAAAGGTCAAAGGTACGGTTCAGAAGGGTCGCTGCTTTCTCCCTAAACGTGAGATTACCTACAGAATTAACTATTGAAGAAGAAGCATAGGAAAAGGCTGCTTGTCTTGTCTGAGGGGTTTATGCAAGAAATTTTAATAATCTATGATGATATATTTTACTAGCTGCGTTTGGTTTTAACCACGCTGACAAAATATGATAATGATGATGATGATGAAAAGTAGCTTATGTGTTGTGTTAAAATCTAAAGTATCTATATTCCAAATTTTATCAGAATCTGTTTAGTCGTTGCGGAGATACGTGGTCAGAAACATTCACACGAACACACTTTCGTATTTATAATATTGGTAGGATATTAGGACTAGATGATCTCTACGACTTTGTCCCCAGTGTTGGGTCCATATCATGAGCTCTTAGTGCAAGCTTGAATTGATCTACGTTGGCTTTTGTCTCGCTTTTCTTCTAGCTCGACGAAAGCCAGGTCTATGCAATAGGCTCGCGATTTTGCGACACAAAATTACATGTCACTAAAACTGCCCGGAAAAAACTAAAACTTCGAACTGGAAAAACTTCAGCTAACAAACACTGACCGATAAAAATACTGGAACAGAAACTGAGAGGATTCAACCTAAAGCCGACTATTTCATGACTCACTCAAATTCTCAATCTATTCAATCTCTATTTATGATTCTATTAAGAGTAGTTGTATGCTCTTTTGCAGAGCCCGCCTGGAGAAGTACCACACCTTTGCCAGTTATTCCACCGCCAAGCAGTAATGTGCAAATGCCTATGTCTTCCGGAATGAAGGGCAATATTTCCAGCGAAATTTCAGCGCAAATAAGAGATTAAACATCTTATATCTCAGGGTGATGCAGTGCTGTGCCGCGCAGGGTCTTGAATTCTACGACTTCAAAATTCTGGGTGGCGCCGACCTGTTATGGGCAAACGTGACATTTCAAATCAGGCGAGCGATTTAGGGTCGATACACATCTGACGGAAAATGCGTCGCGTAGGTACTATCGCATACTATACTCGACGCACATCATAGCGCATCATCGGTTGAGTGTGAAAGGTTGGATGTTTTATTATACATTTCTCTGTTCTGGCGTTACGCGACCGATAATACGCGACGCATTTTCCGCCAGATGTGTATCGACCCTTACTAGTCACTCAATTGCATAAAAAACTTGAATGCAGTTTGCTATAAACAACGAATACTAAGAATTATTGAATTCCCTTCAGTAGGTAAATGCAGCCGGAAAATATTCTCAATGATGCAATAGTCGCCTGCCTAGTTTGGTAAACAAAGTTTTTCCGGTTAGTAGGTATAAATAGTTATAGAAAAATGTCCAATAAATGCTATGTAATATATTTTATGGACGTTAATGTCAACTGGAAAAACCAGTGTTGTTCGCCTATATAATAAACTAGTTGAATGATTTAGGTATGCCGGGTTAGGAGGAAAAGGTATGCTTAACCGAAAAGGGCTCAATTTTGCAGTAAGGCCAACCATTAGCATAAGAAAAAAATATTACTGTTCCATACAGGTTTTTAGAAAAGGGTATTCTAAGCCAAAACGAGCTTATTGCTTACTCAATTAAAACCCAGACCAACCCTGAAATAGTGCAAACAAAATGAGCTGTTCCGTAGAAAAATGTCAATAACACTCGAAAAATAGATATCTGAAGGATAGTGAAACTACAGAAGAGACTATTGTTTTAAAATTGTACAGCCCAAATACTTAGTGGCAACTCCGACGATTTGAAACTTTAGTAAGTACAGGGCTGATCTCCCCAAAATCAAATCAAAAATAAGAACTGGAACCTGGTTGATCTATCCTAATTGTTTTTTTACTCTTTCCGAATTGAAGTGACATATATTGTAAAACTGGATTACAAAATAAAAAACAAAAAAGAGAGAGCAAAAAATTATTTCTTAATGCTTTTTGTAAATTTTTGTAAAAGAGATTGATCTGTAATTTTTTTAACCCTATCAGGAATCAAACCCCCCACCCAATTTTTTTTTTTTACCTCAGCCTTTACCAACCACTCCAGCTCCACAGAGTCACAAATCGCAAACAAAGCAAAATCACAAAACTATGCGTGCGTGAATCAGCTGTCCCCTATCTACCTATCTATAGTATAGTACACCGCGCGACCGTGACACACAATTTGCACTCGTGCGCTCACACATACAACTATAGTATACTACTATAGTATATTCTATATTACAACTACATCAAGAGCAGCATAACATGTTCCTAGATGCGTGCAATGGCAGGGAAGTTTCAAACAGCAGCACGAGCCGCGGACAAATGATATTTCCACCGTTTTTATCCACGGGTAGATGTGTGGATTTGTTTATCACTTTCTTGCAAGATAAAAATAGAGTCTTAGACAAGAACATTATTTTTACAAAACAAAAAACAAAAACCGACTTCAAAAGACCGACTATTGAGTTATTCATCTATTTGTCGCGCACGTACTTCATGCTTTAAGACTTATATAATTTTCTCATGGATACCATTATCAGAACTGGACTAAATTGAAATGGGACCAAATGGGAAGCGTCAGCTTTCTAATAAAAAAAGTATCATCAAAATCGATTCACCCAGTCAAAAGTTATGAGGTAACAAACATAAAAAAAAAAACATACAGACGAATTGATAACCTCCTCCTTTTTTGAAGTCGGTTAAAAAAGGCTTAGTTGTCTCCTTGCCTATCGTAAGATGACATACTCGTATCTATTTTTCGGCGAAAATATTAAAAAAAAAAATAAGACGAATGCCATCTTTAGCTTTTAATGTACGGAGCATACTAACATTTTCAAATATTACGATGATTAGCAACATTTTTACGGTAACAATTATAGTTGTCACACCATTTATCATGTTATATATTACAGCGGAATTAAGATGGCCATTTTTATCAGTGTTCTAAACCTAAAAGTTCTAAACCTTCAGACCTAAGTTCTAGATAGTTCTAGGCTTTATATAAATAGTCCCCGATCCAGTAAAACTAGTTTCAGTTCCAGGCAGGTGCTTCGTTAGATAATTCGCGGCCGCTCACCTGCTTCCCTGAGCCCTGTTCAGGAGAGACGTATTCTCGGTCACTGTCGCTCTTATTAGAAATGTCATGGCAGTGAGAGTGACGGAGATAATCTCGAGCGTCTAGGAATAGGGTCCTTGTATTGACATGATGCGGGGTAGTGTAGACAGTTTGTTGAGCGATTATTAAAAAAAATCAAGTTTTTGTCTTACAACAAGTTTTTTGTAATATATACTTTGTTTTAACTAAACATAGAGTGTTATAATTTATATTGTTGCATTTTTATTACTAACAGCTTTTTTAGTTCTTCATGTTTCAAACGCATGGTATCATTTTATCGTATCTTTTTGTATTGCGTTTGAAACACGTTTTTAAGTTTTTGGTTGTAAGCTTCTGTTCGGTGCTCCGTACCAGAATAGCAAATAGGAAGCCTTACGGTGATAATCCAATGCCTGTCTGTCTATATGTTACAGCAAATTCTTTTTCTCAAAATACAAGCAAGTGATGACGTAAAACAACCAGTTTTTCCAAAAGGTTTTCCCATATCTACTCGAAGACGCAAACACGAAAAATCACGTGTCCCATGACTAGGTATATCAATTACCTACGTGAGTTTATTTGACTTAGTAAAAATGACGTAATTATTTACAATTTACTCTATACCTTTTATTCATAAGCCGTTTATAAGCTAAGCTAATCTCTGCTATAAAATGTTTTTTCAACTTCGCACTATAATGAGAAAACAACTCGAAAATGAAACGAACAAAATTACTTAACTGAATATCAGCAGTTACATTTTAAATAATCGTATTCTGGACCAAAAAAAGCCGGCTCAGTGGGAGAACAGCCGCTTCGCATTCTTGAGGTGGCAAGTTCAAACCCCGACTCGTACCAATGAGTACTTTGGGACTTATGTACGAATTTACATACCACTGGCTTTTCGGTGAAGGAAAACATCGTGAGGAAACCTGCAAACGTCCGTCCGGGGAAGTAATTCAAAAGGCGTGTATGTGAATCCACCAACCCGCACTTGGCCAGCGTGGTGGAATACGGCCTAATCACCCTTCGAGAGTAGACCTGTATCCCAGCAGTGGGAGGATTTAAAGGTTGCATATAATATAATAAGGACCATAATATGTAGTGTATAGTTTTCTTTCAACGTTATTCAATATCATTACACCAGTCAAAACTGTTAGCAGCAATGACACGTTACATAATTGTATAGACAAAGGACCACAGATAATAGTGTTCTTTCAACGTTATACCATCAATATCATAACACCAGTCGACGCGGTTTTCGACTTTGAAAAGAGAGTAGGATATTATAATTTCGAAATATTTACGTTTAGACAAAAAATATATACGGGATGAAAAACTTTGCTTTTGTATCCAGAGTTATGTAAAACGGTTACCTAATCATTATTTAAGAAAATCTTCCTGGTGTTTTTCCTTTTTTTTAGCATAACAAAGTTTTTTTTGTACACATTTCTAATGTAGAGTTAGGTATGTTAAATCTCGTAACTATGAATCCTATTTTTGGAGCTACTGGACTGTATTGTATACTTAGTGCTTAACATTTTAACGTACTTACTTTTATGTAGGTAGCCAAAGAAATATCACTGAATTGTTTTATAATTCACATCATAGTTCACTTAGTCAATTATCCCGTTTTCAAGTCCTATTTAATTTAGCCTCAAACTAGTTTCACATTGTTTAAAGCAATTTTTCCTCTACCAACATTACAACGCTAAAAACTATTAAATAAAATGACTTACCGAACAAGTGAGCACAATCAATAGACGCGAAGTTTACTAAACGTAACCTTGGCACCACTTTAACAAACATTTAGTAAGTCTAGATACCTACTATGTATATACCGAGCTATCGTTCCGAACCTACTCTGCTAACTCAAACTAACAAGTATAGCAACGCCCATTTTATCATTCCTCAAACCGACCAATGCCATGTCAAGTGATTTAACCATACTAATTCTTTATTTTAACACCGAAAAGTGTCCCTTCCCTCCGGACTCTGTTTCGAGGCAGACGTGTGTTTAACGTGATATTTTTAATTTTTCTCGTTATTTTATAAATAATTTGAAGAAATAATTCCAGTTCAAATATTAGGAGATCATAATCCAATAGCGGTGGAGTACGTGCGCTGACGCACGCGAGCTCGCATAGCGCACAAAATCTCGGAACAGCCAAAACCGTGAGTCCTTTCTCTTTCACTCCCGACTCATTCGGCTTACTAAAGAAAGAAAGTGTACTCAGCGACAGTACAGGCGAGCGCTATCTGCCATATCCCACGTGGAAAAGAGACAAGTATAAATTTGTCAACGCATCGTCACGAGGTGTCTATTTACATTGGACGGAAAGTAAATTTGTACTAAATCATCGATAAGCGACCACCTCACTTGACCCCTGCTGTGGTCGCGGCGTTTTTGATTCCTGAGACAACTCCTAAGCTGTGCTGTCGCCCTGGTACATCGGTTGCTGATACTTGAAAGTTAACATGCCACTAAAACGCACACCGCCCTCCTCCCCCGCACCTGCCATAAAGGCCGCGGCTCCCGTCGCAAAACTGACTTCGCACGGCTCCACCCAGGATCGGCCGGTGACTACGCGCACGACAACCACTTCCTTGTGCACTGAGTCTTTGAGTGTGCCTATAGTTCAAAATCTGTCTAGCTCGGATCCAAATCTCTCTTATAGTGATAATGTCACTCAACGTAAACGTAAGCGCTCAGAGGAGAATAATGATCTTCTTCTTAACTTCATGTCGGAAATGAAAAAAATGTTTCATGATTACAAGGAAGAACAAGAGGCTAGATTCGACAAAATGTTCTCGGCTGTCGAGGAGATCCGTTCCACGGTTGAATTCCTAGCGCAGAAATACGATACACTACATGCGAGGCTGGAAAAGCTAGAGGGTAAAAGTAAATCAGACGTCTCGTATATTCAGACGCTTGAAGATAAAGTGGAGCGCCTAGAACAGCTGTCCAGGTCTACTTGTCTTGAGATAAGAAATATCCCCTCTGAGACTTCGGAGAACAAAGTATCTCTCTTAAATACTTTTATGGGAGTCAGTAAGTTATTAAACGTCCCGGTTCAACCGAACGACGTAAAAGATATTTTTAGAGCCAAAACCAAAGATCCCAACAATAAGACCGTCATTGTGGAACTTCGCAGTGCGCTGATAAAGGAGAACATCATTACAATGTACAGAAAATTCAATAAAGGAACCAGCAGATTATCCACTTCTCATTTAAAAATACCAGGATCACCTAAACCGATATTTATCTCGGAAAATCTCTCCTTCAAAATGAAAAGGCTCTACTATCTTGCCAGAGAATATGCCAAAGCTAACAGCTATGCCTTCTGTTGGGTATCACACGGGAAGATATTTATGCGGAAAAAGGAAAACAGTCCTCCTGTCCGAGTAGTGGATGAATCTTCTCTCGTACAAAATAAAACATCATCGTGACTAGTTTCTATACATAGAAAACATACGAGTATACCTGTCAGTTATCTTAGTTTTAAATATGTACATTCTAATCTAATTTTTCTAATTTTGCTTGCGGAACTTTTTGTATCGGCTCTCACACTTTACTCACTACTCTGCCATAATTACTCTTTCACACACACCTACTCTCAATCACACTTACAATCACTTCACCCACAAAAATCCTCAACTATCAACTTCAACACAAATCATTTTCAATGTGTCCAACATCATTTCGTTAGTCCCAAGTCTAATTGCTGCTCTCATGTTAACTTTTTTATGCAGTAATGGATGAGTTGAATAACCTAAATACTGAAATAGACCAGATTTCTGTCTCTAATTCCAAAATATGCTCTCCTGAAGATGCCAAAACTCACTTACATAATTTATACGAGCTTAAAATCCTCCATGTTAATATTCGAAGTATTAACCACAATTTTGACAGCCTCCTTACTTTGATACATAGACTTGATTTTTCCCTTGATGTTATCATCCTGTCAGAATGCTGGCTCAGTAAAAATCCTCAGTTGCCTTCGCTACCAGGGTTCCAGTCCCATAAATCGGACTACAGAAATCAAAATGATGGCGTTGTTGCTTTTATTAGATGTGGTATTGTCTGTAACGTCCTTAAGACCGAACTCAATGAAGCAAATGGGTTACAAATATCTTTCTCAGACAAGCTCTCTATTATTGCAATCTACCGTTCTCCATCTTACTCAAATTTAGACCCTTTCATAAATAGTTTGGATAAAACTCTCCGCTCACTTAAGGCATTCAAATCCCTTGCCATAATTGGCGATTTAAATATAAATCTACTGCCTACAAATGCCTTCTCGGCAGCAGCTGATGATTATTTAAATATGCTAGCGTATCATGCACTTCTCCCAGCACATCTCCACCCAACTAGAGAAGAAAATTGCATTGACCATGTCATTGCTCGGACGCCGTCTCGCTCGAAAACACTTATACTAAATAGCCTCATCACAGACCATGCCCCAGTTATTTTTAGTTTAAATATTAATGTAAGTGCATATACAAAGAAAATTCACTCTTCCGTTCGTCCCGATATTCCTGCAATAGTCAATGATCTATCTAGTCAGGATTTTTCTAGTATTCTCACCTGTGCTGATGCTGAGGTAGCAGCCGAAAACCTTGTTAACATTATCTCCACTTCAGTTAAAAAACACACTACTACCCGTAGAGTGCCTAGCAGAAAACGTATCATTAAGCCTTGGATTACTCCGGGCCTACTAAGATGTATCAGACATAGAGATAAGCTTTACCATATTTGGCGAACGCTCCCAACTGATACAAACAAAACTGTATATTCTCGCTATAGTAAATTCTGTAATTCTATCCTTAGAAAAGTCAAAATCGAATATGAAAGATCTGAATTCATTAAGGCCAGAAAAAGTCCAAAAGCAGCCTGGAATGTTGTAAATAGAATTACCAACCGGAATAAAAAGAAAAATGCATCCACTGATCTCCTAAAAATTTCCAATGACCCCTCTTCGTCTGTCAATACAGTGAACTCTTTCTTTGCCAATGTAGGTAAAACTTTAGCTTCCAAAATTCCTACTTCTATAGTAAATACTTCTGCACAAAGAAATGATTCCCCACATCATTTTACTAGTTCTCCCACAAATTCCATGGCTGTACTAAACACCGACAATGAAGAAATTGAACGGATTATTCTAAGCATGAAAGAACAGTGTGCGGTTGGTTGGGATGGCATCTCTACGTCAATCATCAAGGCAACTAGACACACTCTTATCCCAGTCCTTAATCACGTTTTTAATATTTCACTCACTTCCGGTGTCTTCCCTCGTGTCTTTAAAAAAGCATTAGTACATCCTATTTTCAAGGGCGGTGATGGAGGCAATGTCACTAATTATAGGCCCATATCTGTACTTTCAGCTCTATCAAAGATTCTAGAAAGGATATTAAATAAACGCTTGGTATCATTTCTAAATTCCTACAATATCCTCTCTAATAATCAATTTGGGTTCAGACGTGGTATTTCTACGGAAGACGCCGTTCTGGAACTAACCAATAATATTATAAATAACTTTGACAAGCGACGAAAAACAGCTGGTGTGTTTCTGGATTTATCAAAAGCTTTTGATACAGTCTCCATCCCTATTCTTTTGTCCAAACTTCACTCAATTGGAGTTAGAGGTCTCGTCCTGGAATTATTTTCCAGCTATCTTAGCGACCGTTCTCAACGCGTAGTCATTGATGGGCATTACAGTGGTGAAGAATCCCTAAATTATGGCGTTCCACAAGGGAGCGTCATCGGCCCGACTCTATTTCTGATCTACATCAATGATTTGTGCGACATGTCCCTACCAAGCTGTAAAATAATTACCTATGCTGACGACACAGTACTTCTAGTCCATGGTCTTAACTGGCAAGAGGTTAACGTTCGCTGTGAAAATGCTCTGCGTAATGTAATGGTTTGGCTAAATAGGAATCTGCTAACGCTCAATTTATCAAAAACCAAGGTTATTACTTTTGCACACAATGTATCCATGCAGCCTGCCTCTACTTTCACCATACATGCACACACTTGCCCAAGAGACTTGGAAAGTGTCTCCTGTGACTGCACACCCCTAGAACGTCAAACTTCTTTAAAGTACTTGGGTGTCGTTGTAGATAGTGCTATGACCTGGAAACCGCACATTGATTCCATGGTGTCTCGAGTTCGTAAACTTATATATGTGTTCAAAACCCTTAAACCCGTGGTTGATCTACGATACCTAATGATCGTCTATTATGCGTTAGCCCAATCAGTTATATCGTATTGCATCACGTCCTGGGGTGGCTCTGCCAAAACTTTTATGATTAGACTGGAGAGAGCCCAAAGAGCAGTTCTGAAAGTAATTTCAAAAAAACCTCTACGTTTCCCAACTTCTGAGCTATACGTGTTATGCAAGGTTCTTACAGTGAGACAGCTCTTCATATTACAAACAGTTTTAAAGAAGCACTCACAAATACGCTTTGACTCAGATCTCTACTCTTCTAAACGGAGATCTGACAAAGTGTGTCTTCCTGAGCGTTGTCGCACGGCTATTGCTGGTCGTCATTATAATGTTTTTAGCTCCTTCCTCTATAATAAACTAAACAAATATTTATCTTTTTACCCACTCCCTACTTATAAATGCAAACTAAAATGTGTTGAATGTCTCCTATCTATGTCATACCAAGATACTGAGGATTTCATCACAGTTTCTACTTAAGTCACCACACGCACACACACACACACATACACACACACACATACATGCACACCTATATATACACACCACACATACACCACACAAACACTACTTGTCACAGAGTCTTTAAGCTTTCTTTCGTTTTTATGTGTTTTTTATTTTTTGGTTCTAAATTTATCAATTTGTTTAAAATAAGTATAATTTTGTAAATTCTTACATCGGAGGTGGGCGTTGCTACCCGCGACACAGTTATTTAACTACTGCAGGTAGCATCGTTTCTTCTTGTTTTTAGCCAGTAAGTTTTTGCACGAATAAAGAATTTGAATTTGAATTTGAATTGAAAGTAAACTTTATAGCGTTAATATACGGTTTGAAATTGTTTTGCTAGCGTCTAATGTTGTGTCAACACACACATTTGCACTCGCACATGCGCGTGTCACGAAATCCAGTCAGTTTCTAGGTTAGAGCTGCGCGGGCGCAAGTGGTGACTCCATCATGGCGGACGGCGCGGGAATTCCTAGACCACGTTTTGTGATTAGAGATAGGGTGGCTGTGCCTACGAAGTGCGTAACGACTGACTAATGCTTAGATAAAGTATCGGTTAGGCTGCCTAATTATGGTATAAAAGTTATAAAGAAAACGTGTCATTTAACTAAACTGATGTTATTTATGTAATTAAAACTATTTAGATTTTTTTACTTCATCTACTCAATAACGAGAGTTAGGTGCATTTGCGTCATAATAGGTTAGCGTAGTTAACTCCGTGTTAACTATTAACTCTGCGTTTGAACTAATTAAAACCGACCAAAATCGACGAGTTAAGTTTTTACACTTTTAATTTAATATGACAGAAGTGGGCCTAAAAAATATTTTAGGCAAAATTTTCAAGAAACATTTATTTAACAACGTTCAGACCCATCCTGAAAGTTTCATTTTAAGGAAATGTGTTTAGTAGGTACTCGTAGGTAAGTCGTGGGCAAGGTAAGTGAAGCGTTAGTCGTCCCGTGGCGAGATGGGTCAACAAATTAGTAAAATCGCGGGTCGAACCTGGACCCGGTTGGCATATGACTGAGAGACCTGCAGATGAACAGGAAAGGAGGCACGGACAACGGACGAACGGGTACGAACGAATACAACGATGGAAGGTTTCCCGATACATATAATCTAGGTGTCTTCAAGTCGCGAGTGAAACAGTTTCTTCTAGGCGCGCGTGCTCCTTCGTAGCCCGCATCATTACTTTGCTTAACATCACGCGAGATGGCGCTCAAACGCCAGACACAGAAAAATATGCTAACAATTTTCTGAAGGCTATATTATGATACAGGGTTATTCATAAAGGGTATGCTAAGCCGAAAAGAGCTCATAGTACTCATCATTATGAACAACTTTTACTATGAGACCAACCCAGAAGTCGCGAAAAAAATCAGCTGTTCCATACATTTTGTCGAGTGTCATCGACATTTTTCTATGGAAGAGCTGATTTTTTTTCACGAATTTCGGGTTGGTCCCATAGTAAAAGTTGTTCCTAATGATGAGTACTATGAGCTCTTTTCGGCTTAGCCTATATAATTTTAGTCCTACAATTTCCAGCCTCACGGTGTCCCTCCACGACCTTGCAACGAGTCGCTGTCGCGGCCTAGCTAGACGCAGCGATTCACTTTATTTATTTGACTACATAACCGGCGAGCGGTAGAGCAATGTCATTT
The DNA here is from genome assembly GCA_949125135.1 of Alcis repandata. NCBI lineage: Eukaryota > Metazoa > Arthropoda > Insecta > Lepidoptera > Geometridae > Alcis > Alcis repandata. Next base: position 2,440,541 of record OX421246.1, on the reverse strand, counting down.
AGCTGAGGTAATATCAGAGACTGCACAATATCGCGCAAAACTGGGCAATATTGTGAGAAATTGGGCAGTATTGTGAGAAATTGGGCAATGTCGCGAGAAATTGGGCAATGTCGCGAGAAATTGGGCAATGTCGCGCAGTCCAATCATCATGCAGAACTGCAAATGTCTCTGTAAATGGGGGAAAATAGCGCAATATTGAAAAAAATATTATTAGGTCTTATAAGATGGGATAATGTAGTGCAAAAGTGAAGCTAATTTTACGTGTTTTGGGCAGTTTTTCTCAAAATTACGATACATGCTATTAGGTTCTGGGCAATCTCCTGCAAAACAGAGCAATGTCAAGTAAAATTATTTAAATCCAATTATTATAATTTGACTTATTGTGGTACTAGGCAATCTCGTGCAAAACGGGGCAATTTCACGTAAACTTATTAAAGTTTTGTTTCTGTGAGAATGTAAATGTCAAATAAAAACGTTTCAAACTCATAGCTCACTAGGATTCCCTATACCGGGTAACCTAGAGTCCTAGAAATACTTTTGAATTCTCTTAGTTACATCTTACAAAACTTACATCTCAATTTCGCTACTTAAAACTTAAAGCACTGAAGTCAAAGCAAGGTAGGGTAAGCCAAGTTTAATATTAGTATCAAAGACGGGTACGACAACCGCACCTTGCGGTCAGCCCCGAGTAACTAGAGAACCCGGACGTGAAACTATTCTGGCGAGAGATATCTCGGTCCTTGTCGCTCTTATTAGAAACGTCATAAGAGTGAAGGTGACGGAGATAATCTCGAGCGTCAAGAGAGGTCCGTGATTAGATGGAACTGCTTTACCTTGAGAACTGGTTAGGAACTCTGAAATGCTCTAAGTAATTCTACTAATATTAGATATTAATGTCAGGGTTGAGATTGTGAATTTGGATGCTTGGATAACTTTAATCACGCTAAAACGGGTTTGGATGATATTTGGTATGAATCTAGCTTATTCCCTGGATTAACATACCTATAGGCTACTTTTTTATGTACTTTGAAACCGCAGAACGCTGTAATTGCGACGACCTGTTTAGCTCAGTAGTATATGCCTTATAAGCCAGAGGTCCCGGGTTCAATTCCCGGCCGGGCAGATGTTTGAATGATGAATTTAAATATCTGTTCTGGGTCTGGGTGCTAGTTGTCCTTGTCTTTGCGTGTGTTCGTGTTCCATGGCATTCTCGACACAAGGTATCCTAGTGGGAAGCTATGGGTGTAAAACCTTTTTTATGATTATGTATTTGTTGTAATTGTCATTGTATTGTACCAGATTTTTGAAGATAAACTTCCGCGTAACGCCTGAGTCAATAAATTAATACCTACCAAAATTCTTAATTGTAATATTAACAAATTGCATTGCAATTCAAATTGAAAACATAGCTAGCCCAATTATTCTCCATCTCAGCGTCGAATTTCCGAGAAACTTGACTGCTAGGAAGTAATTATAGCTACATTTTGTAAGTGAAGCTGTTCAAACATGCAATTAAGGTAAACAAATTGATGATCGTGAAGTGGCCTGAATAGTGGTTTTGAGACATGAATCTTAGCTAATATTGTAAAGCTTAAGTGAGTTTGTTTGTTTGTTGTAAGTATTGCTTTTACTACCTAACCGATGGTCATGAAATTTTTAATAAAACTTGTTAGGGCTATAAAAGAGGAGGCTACTTATTATGGTAATCATTTTCCCCGTTTTTCAACATTTCGCGGGTAAAACTGCGGGGCGCAGCCTAGTATTATAATATCGCTCTTAGATTTGAAAAAAAATCCTCACTATTTTTTCGGCTTTGTATTCCCAGTTTTGAACTAAAACAATGTCTCTCGTAGGTATTTTTCAGCAGCCAGCTATTTTGTATTAGAAGACCCAGACTTAATTCCGATGCATATCTCATTTACCTAAGTGTGGCCACTGCGCCAAACTTCAGTGCGGCTATGCGCATGCTGAGACGCAGGTGACGCAGCACAGAACAGATTTAGATAGGCAGAGCAGGCGAGACAGACATAGAGAGCAGAGCAGGACAGACACATATCTGCGTGGCACGTGCCTACACCGCAGTACGCAGCTCTCAGCAGAGCAGGCGGGACGGACATAGAGAGCAGAGCAGGACAGACACATATCTGCGTGGCACGTGCCTACACCGCAGTACGCAGCTTTCAGCAGAGCAGGCGGGACAGACATAGAGCGCAGAGCAGGACAGACACATATCTGCGTGGCACGTGCCTACACCGCAGTACGCAGCTCTCAGCAGAGCAGGCGGGACAAACATAGAGCGCAGAGCAGGACAGACACATATCTGCGTGGCACGTGCCTACACCGCAGTACGCAGCTCTCAGCAGAGCAGGCGGGACAGACATAGAGCGCAGAGCAGGACAGACACATGTCTGCCCCGCACGTGCCTACCCCGCAGTACGCAGCTCTCAGTATGTTCATGCATTACTAGATCTGCTCTGCCTTGTTTCGCGTGGACTTGCGTCTTAGTCATCGAAATAGGATGTTTTTAGGGTTCTAAACCTCCTTCGGGGAAGAACCCTTAAGGCGAGACCCCGGTATCTGTCTGTATGTCACAGCCATTTTTTTTCATGTCGATAGTCTCAGCACACGCTTAGCCTCAATCACAGAATTAGAAACAGTAAGTAGGCAACGCTTGTGACATTGGCTACCTCGTTAACATCTGACGTTGAAGTATGACCGCGCCGAACAAAACGCTAACGAGCCTTTATCTGTCCCAGTGATTAATGAGCGCTAATCGTTGCTGAAAAATGCATTGTCGTAGAACGGGGTCATCTGATTGGTTTTTAAATCAGTGGCTATTTTCGATTTGTCAACCTTTTGTGCTATCGTGACCTTTTTACACGAAACCTTTTTTTAGCCCTTGATGCAAATACAACGGGGTGTTATAAAATTGACGTGTCTCTTTGTGTGTGTTCTGTTTGTGGCATCGTAGCTCCCGACCGGATGAATCAAATGAATTATTTTTTTTTTGTTTGATAGCTCAATTAGTCGGGAGTGTTTTTGGTTACGTCTGATGAAAATGTCGAGGGGTACCTATTTAAATTTTTTTGATTGTTATTACGGAAATGTTTCGACACAAGTGGCTAAAAGTTATGTTAATGTTTTTCAGGTGTTTACATAAAACTATACCTCAATCTAGGCCATAATGAACAAACTTCTTATTATATTTATTTACTCGTAATTGATTGCTTGGCTTGCGCCGCGTGATTCTGACCGCCATCTAGCCTGAGCACTGATGCGGTCTACGATGGAGCACGAACGCCTGGAAGTAATCGACTCTCAACAAGAAGACACCTGGATTATATCTATCAGGGAACAGGAACACCCCTTCAGGCAAAGCATTCTACACTCTGGGAGTTCGCACAATAAAAATGCAATCAAAGCGTTGCATGCGGGATTTAGAAATGTCATCCATGTCAAACGATACACTCCAGTGTTCTCTTGAGTATGTCTATTTTACAATAAAAAATTCTAAAGACTGATCCCAGGACCACGCTCCACTCCACTCGCTCTACGCGGTGGGGCAATTTGAGTGTGAGGAGGGTTCCTCACACTCAAATTGCCCCACCGCGTCGACCATTAGCTAATTTACAATAATTGGCCAAACTCTATCTGACCACATACCTACTAACCATGACTTCCCCTAGTCAGCTATTACGACGGCTAAAGATACTGATGCTGTTTTTCCAAATTCTGTTCCTTTATCAACTCAAAGGACCAATAAGCTATAATGGTCCTTCGAGTTGTCAAGGTTAGTTTTTTTATATTTTAATTTGTTAGCTCTTCCAATGGCAGTGCCATTTTGGTTTAGGCGTGGGCATTTCCATTTTTAAATCTCTCAATGTGTTTTTTTTTTGTTAAATTAGGTTCAGAGCAGAACAAGCTACGGGACTAGTCGATTTTAGTGCTGCCATTTGTTTAGTTGCAAAAATCAATTAGGATCTGGCTGCCGCCACCATACACTAGAAATTACAAGGAAAATGACAACTATTCACAACGAATGCAACAACAGCCAGCGTTATTGCTAGGGCGATCTTTACCTAGCTTTTCAGATAGGTTTATCCAATTCTGTTCACAATACCCTTTCGGTACCATGACAATGCTCACAAGTAGAACAAAAACAAAGCGTCCAAAGTGCTAACCAGGCCACATCTATGCCAAGGTGAGGTACTCTTTTGTGGGGGACACGACACGTTTAACACCTAAATTGCACGATAGCGCTGCTGTTTTTTTTAATCTGGCAAGTGCGTATCGGTGACTCTTGGTAAAGTTTTTTTTTTATGTGGAGAAGGTAGTGCCATCCTCCACCTATGTTCCCCCGACTGTATCAGGGACCTTTTTACTCATGACATATGAGTATGTTCCGTACTACATACTTTGTCATATCAGTATGCTAAGTGCTTTAGGTGAATTCATCATTCTTTTTGCGTAATTTAGATGGGCTTTTTTCTCAGTGAAGGCTGAATGAAGCCTCACCAGGTACGAATTTAAGTTTCAGTCATTCCAGACAATAACATCATCTAAAAAGACTAATCAGTTTCTAATAATTTAGTTAATTAGTTAATTTAGTTTTTTGTTGTTTCTAATAACATCTAGCTTATAAGTTAGGTACAATGTATCAGTTGTTCAATAAATATTTCTGAATCTGAATCTGAATCTGATGCTTCATTTCGAAACGCGTAGGTAATTTTTTGGAAGTTACGCAATACTAAATGGAATTGAAAAATTGGCTCGTTTTTTCCAAACCTTAATTTTTCACATTACGAATATACTGAAAAGCAGTAAGCATGTTAAGAAGTTAAAAATATCATAAAATACCAGAGCTAAATACCAAAGTACTTGGAAGTATAGAAAAGAAGTCCGCACAAGCATGGCAACCCTTTTTTTGTCAAACTGTGTATACAGGGTTATTCATAAAGGGTATGCCAAGTCGAAAAGGGCTCATAGTACTCATCATTATGAACCACTTTTACTATGAGACCAACTCGAAATTCGCGAAAAAAAAAATCAGCTGTTCCATACATTTTATTGAGTGTCATTGACATTTTTCTATGGAACAGCTGATTTTTTTTTCGCGAATTTCGAGTTGGTCCCATAGTAAAAGTTGTTCATAATGATGAGTACTATGAGCCCTTTTCGGCTTAGCATACCCTTTATGAATAACCCTATATAGTTTGTGAGTCACAGTTTAAATACATACTCAGATGACTAACTACTTAAAAACCAGAATGCTAGATTTCTTTAACAACACTTCCGCATCAGGCAGCCAACTTAAGGCATTTGAAAGCACTAAATATGCTTGAAAACAGGAAACTGAGTTTATTCTCATCACAATTAGCCTTGTACTCGCTTAGAATATTAGATTTAGTTTTATGTTCCGAGAACTTCGAAGCACAAGACTTGTGTTTTCTTGAGAATTCTTAAGACAAGATACTTACCTTATTTAACTTAGTTGTGGTTACTTTCTCGATGTTCCCAGAACTAAAATTTATCAGGTTGTTTAAAAATACGTCTTTGTGAATTCATTTTTAAGACGCGATTGAATTAAATAATAAATGAAATGTTCATTTCAAATAGTCGCAAAAACATTAAAAATATATTAAGTAAATCGTACTGATGTAGGTATTAATGAAAGTTTGTACGTAAATATTAGAGTGTCTGAACGGATTCGGATGAAATTTGATACGAAAGTACCAAATACCATGGATTAACATAATATAGGCTTCTTTTTATCCCGGAAAACGAGGGTGAAATCGCGGGGTGCAACTAGATTTCCAATATTTTTTTTCTTTTTTCACGCACATTTTTTTCTCACTTGTCATACCTACTAGTTTGAAGAAGGTATGAAAACACCTGCTTGTAAAGTAGATCTAAAACTAGCAGTAGATATGATATCATAGTGCAAATAAACAGATTATCAAGTTTCTAGTTCCCTGATAAAACTGAACGTGAGGGATTACATTAGATAACAACGAAATTGCAGCCGATTCTCAATAGAAAAGATAAAAGTACCTACTTACATGTTTAGTTAGGTATTAGATACGGGTACATAGGTAAAAGTTACTACAGAGTTATTCATAAAGGGTATGCTAAGCCGAAAAGGGCTCATCATCATCATTATGAACAACTTTTACTATGGGCTCAACCCGAAATTAAATCAGCTGTTCCATAGAAAAATGTCAATGTCGACAAAATGTATGGAACAGTTGAATTTTTCGCGAATTCTGGGTTGGTCCCATAGTAAAAGTTGTTCAAAATTACCTTGCATACCCTTTATGAATAACTCTGTATAGTTATCGTAGGTGCATTACAAAAAGACGACGAACTTGAGTGTGAATGGGTATAACGGTAGAGGACGACCAAAGAAAGTATGGATGAACTGTGAGAGATGATAGATAGATAGATACTCGTAGATAGATAAACTCTTTATTGTTCACACCATAAATTACAAACAGAAGGATTATAACACCTAAAAACTAGTGTGACAAAAATCGGTCGGTCGGTCGGTCGGTCGGTGTGTGTGATATGAAAAAGAAGGGAGTGTGTTCAGATATGACGAGTGATAGAGATGAATGGAAGAAGTGTACATACTGTACCGACCCCGCGTATCTATACTAATATTATAAAGAAGTAAAGTTTGTGTGTTTGTATATTTGTTAAATTGTAAGGGGTAATCTCGGGATTTACTGAACCGATTTTAAAAATTCTTTCACCAATAGAAAGCTTACTTACTTAGCAATTTATGTTAAACGCAAATTACTCATTAGTCTTTCAGGCTAGATCGTAATTTTAATGATGTACTTATCGATAAAATGCATCATTACAAAAAAAAAAAAAAAAAAAAAAAAAAAAAACCAATAGAAAGCCACATTATTGCTGAGTGTCATAGGTTATATAAAAAACCGAAAAATAAAAAGGCTTTTACGTGGTAGTCCGTTTTGCAAAGTGAATCGGAGAAAAAACGGTCCGGACGGCGCGCGATGGTTTCGGGTTTAATTAACATTATGCCCAACGAAGTGGGCAAGGGTCAGCTAGTGTGAGATAAGATGATGAGCACTCGTAGGTGCGTTCGGTTTTGGCATTTACAAAATGGGTGTTGAATGTCGATGTAAACGTTCGATTTGGAAATTCCGCCAATAATGCTACTTTTGCTCATTAACACGCTTTTATTAGCTTCACCTGTATGTTTGTATGTATGTTTGCAACCGACTCCTTTGAGCGCGTTTTTGACCCACTTTAAACGGTCAGATTTCTTTCAAACTTTGTAGATATATCGAGGACCGATGACAATACACTAAACAAATCGTGTTTTTTAGTTTTTTTAACTATTAATTTTTTTTTAACCCACTCCGCAAGTGGATCAAAAGCGGAAGTTCACGATGACATTTTTGGCTGTTTTTGAGCCATCTGAAAGGTTAAAGAAAGGAAAACAGTTAAAAACTTTTTAAGTAGTTTTTTTATGGATAAATCTGCATTTGACCACCAGCTCGCCTGTTGGTAAGCGACGATGTGGTCGAAGATAAAGCACGCCGATTTAGAAGATACCTATAATACCTAAGTACCTAAGTAAGTAATTAAGATACCTAAGTAGTTAATAACTTTCGCCCACACATTCCCAAAACGAACGCTGTATGTGATCAAATTTGACTGTGCTATTTATTCCTTATAATTATTTTTACAAAACAAAAAAACAAAAAACCGACTTCAAAACTATTGAGTTATTCATCTATTTGTCGCGCACGTCATCATCATCATCAGCCTATCTAATGTTTGTCTACTGCTGGACGCACGCTACGTTTGTCGCGCACGTACTTAATGCAAATTTAAGACTTATATGGTTTTTTCATGGATACCATTATCAGAACTGGACTAAATTGAAATGGGACCAAATGGGAAGCGTCAGCTTTCTAATAAAAAAAGAATCATCAAAATCGATTCACCCAGTCAAAAGTTATGAGGTAACAAACATAAAAAAAAATAAAAAAAAAACATACAGACGAATTGATAACCTCCTCCTTTTTTGAAGTCGGTTAAAAATCAACGGTTTCTATAGTGTAGTGGGTGAAGTCACGAGACGCAGCTAGTCTATTCTAATATACGGCTGCTTTGAGCGGAAGTGGAAACGGCAGGTGTTGCGAGTGTTGCCACGCACACTGCTCTCTTGTTAATATTTCCATAGATATTATAGGATAATTTACATTGCATCTATTCTTATTGGGAATCGTTTAATTGTTGACTGTTTTAGGGATGATATACCAAAAGCTCGTACGCTTAATTCTATTCGTATTTTGCAAATCATCAGAGTGTGGAATGTGCCCGAGTGGGTTTTTTCCGATAGATATAATTTGGTGTCTTCAAGTCGCAAGTGAATCGGTTTCTCCTAGGCAAGAGTGCTCCATCGTAGACCGCACCCTTGCTCATCAGGCGAGATGGCGGTCAAACGAAAGCCTAAAAAAAACTGCCAATGCGAAAACTTGCCTGTCGAGGTTTCTGTACCTATCGTATTTTCAACGAGCGAACGAGTCTAAATTTACATCTAAGACAAAATAGGTTAAGTTGAAAAGCAAATGAGATTGCAAGCACTTCCTTAAATCCACTTCGGACATGAGCAATTATTCCTAAAACAAGAATTTCCTCAAAACCAGACGATATTAGCAAAATGATTCTCACAAAATCCAAAAGTGATAACACGAATGATGCTCACAGTTATTCAAACCGACATTTGCACAGCCTTGACTCCAAAACGCAAATAAAACTTATCAATTACAGTACGTGAGCATTTCATATGTAATTACATACATTTGAAGGTATTGGAGTGGCGGAGCAAGGGCACGGCCTTGTTGCAGGGCTCCGGTGACACTGCGTGTGTTTAGACTCAATACTGACAAATGTCGACGTGTTTGTCTCAGCGGTAGTTTGTCCGCCTTATAAGCCAGAGGTCCCGGGCTCGATTCCCGGCCGGCAGATGGCTGAATGATGAATTTAAATATCTGTTCTGGGTCTGGGTGTTAGTTGTCCTTGTCTTTGTGTGTGTTTCATGGAATCCCGACACAGAGTATCCTAGTGGGGAGCTCTGAGTGTGAAACGTTTATATACACCCTTAAAATGAAATGAAAAATTGTGCATTTCGTCAGCTTAGTGAAAAAAGGCAGTAACTCAAAAAAAACTTTTTTTTTTTTTTTTATGTAATCGAGTGACGAGACGAGCAAATCACTCGCCTGATGTTAAACGTCACGTTTGCCCATAACAGGTCTGCGCCACCCAGAATTTTGAACTCACAGAATTCAAGACCCTGCGCGGCACAGCACTGCGCTCGTCACCCTGAGATATAAGTTGTTTAACCTCCCATTTGCCCTGTAATTTCACTGGAAACAATGCCCTTCCAACCCTAACACAGTAATGTTTGCACATTACTGCTTGGCGGTGGAATAACTGGCAAAGGTGTGGTACTTCCCCAGACAGTCTCTGCAAAAGAGCCCTACCACTACAAAAAACTGTTTTGATATGAAAACTAACGTGGTTTTGACACGTTTTTGGCTATAATTAACATGGGAATACTCAAGTTTTATTGAGTCTGATACTGTGACTAGTTTCGGTCACACTCGGTGATCTTTTTAACCGACTTCAAAAAAGGAGGAGGTTACCAATTCGACTGTGTTTTTTTTTTATGTTTGTTACCTCATAACTTTTGACTGGGTGAATTGATTTTGATGATTCTTTTTTTAGAAAGCTGACGCTTCCCATTTGGTCCCATTTCAATTTAGTCCAGTTCTGATAATGGTATCCATGAGGAAACCATATAAGTCTTAAGTTTGCATTAAGTACGTGCGCGACAAACAGATGAATAACTCAATACATAGTCGGTCTCTTGAAGTCGGTTTTTGTTTTTTGTTTTGTAAAAATAATGTTCTTTTTCAAGGAATGATTACAAGCGTGATGCGCTCGAAGTTGCGTCCAGCTGGCACTGGTTTTGCAGTTAATGACATCTTGCAGTAAGTCGACGATTTGCAGAAGTAAGTATGCATAGTTTCAAGTGCTCTGACAAACCATAAAGGTTTTGCCGACCTTCTTTTAGGGTTAATATAATACCTATAGTCCTACTATTTTTTTTAATTTGTAGAATCAATGTTCACTCTGTTATGGTCATCAAGACATAAACAGGTGAACTGATCTATGTAATCATTTATGTAGAGACAGGTCGTACCTTAAATTAAGGTGTCAGAAAAATAACGAGAAATAACGTTTCAGCAAAATAAATTTATTGTTTTTTTTTGTGTTTAATAACTTTTCTTTCGTTATTTTTCTCTCAGATATTTAGGTAAGTAACCAAGTTTGTACAATCCGAGTGGCCTTTTTTCGAATTTGGTATTTTTTTACCATAAAGGCAGTGTTACTGGTTGGGAATCTCTTTTAAAAATTTGTTCCCAACCAGTCACACTCGTGTAACAGTGTGACTGGTTGGGAAAAAAAATCCCAACGAGTCACACTGTGACTCGTTTTGGTGTGACTGGTTGGGAACCCCCCAAAGAAACTAGGAAATAGCTTAGTTTACCACAAAAATGTTATCCCTAGCTTACTCTATTTCTTAGTTAAGGTTGCTATATTTTAATTAAGTCCATTAATCTATATTTAAGCCCTAATAGGTATAATTTATCAACAGCTTGCGTCCGTTTTCCTAGTTCTAGGAATACAGGAAAACACAAATTACCTAAAGTACTCATTTAAGCATATTATTACATTATGTATAAAGTATATAATAATGAAGGTATGTACTATATAGATTAAGCTAGGTATTGAGCCAATGGTTGACCTTTGTGGTAAAGTTTAGCCAACCAGGAGGTCGTATTTGAATGTATTTTAGAATTTCAAAATGGCCACCGAAGAGGAAATATTAATTTTAAATGTTGGTAATATGAAATACAATGGTTTTGTAATTTTACTGTAATGTTGATTAAGAACAGTTGAAATTACATTGAAAATAACTAGAATAGTATCTAAGTTATTTTCCAGATTCATAACTTACTATCATATTTAAATGATTTAGTACCTAACTTAGTTCTGAACTTAAGTTTTTTCGGCTGTGTTTTATAATTTTTTTTTCAATGATAGCCTCGCGTTTTACAGCCATTTCGCCTGATCTTGTTGATCTTTTTACTTTTGAACGCCTTTAGCTGATTTTTTTTCTCAAAAATCTCTACTTACCTATTTTGAACCTGTATTACACTCGCAAAAATGTCTACATTTATTTAATTTTGGAAGTAAGCTTCATGCTACGTAAACCATCTACCTTATTGTAGACAGTAAAATTTCGAACTGTTTCGAATACATTTGGTGATCTTTTTCAAGGAGTTCAGCTTGCCTCTGAGATAAAACTACAGTCCTAGTATCATACTCAATCTTTGAGTAATACACGGGGTATTTAGTACAAAAAGTACACTTCAGTTGAAACCACTATGAAAAGTTAGTAAGAAAATTCCGCAAAGCTAACAGATAGGTTTGTTAAACAACTACCTTCATAACAAAAGTTTTCAACAAATTCCTATACATTGTATTGTTACTTTCAATACAATCAAGCAGAGCCCATCAAAGCAAATGGCCTCAAACAAAAACTGTATCAAACAAAACTACAACCTGACAGGAACAATTAATTTAATAAAGCCTTCATTTAGGCCAAACAAACTTGGCGACGCACGCATAAAACTGTATCCATCTCTGTTTGTTGTAAGTGTTTTCCGCTTGTTGTCCCTTTCGCACGATAGAAATACCGTAAGCGAGAGCCGGTGGGCGTCGCATTTTTTCACGGTTAGATAACGGATAGAACCGTTTTCGCATGTAAGCGCTTCCCGCATAAATATCAAGACTTTCGGCGACACGACAGCCTAAATTAGTTTAGGTCACTTTAGGTACAATCTTTACTTTAGGTTTGATAGTGGTAGGGCTCTTTTGCAGAGCCCGCCTGGGGGAGTACCACACCTTTGTCAGTTATTCCACCGCCAAGCAGTAATGTGCAAACATTACTGTGTTCCGGTTGGAAGGGCATTGTTTCCAGTGAAATTACAGGGCAAATGGGAGATTAAACATCATAAAACTCCGGGTGACGAGCGCAGTGCTGTGCCGCGCAGGGTCTTGAATTCTGCGAGTTCTAAATTCTGGGTGACGCAGACCTGTTATGGGCAAACGTGACGTTTAACGAGCGATTTGCTCGTCTCGTCACTCAATTACATTAAAAAAAAAGGTTGAAGCACGTGACCTAAATGCTGGCCTCTATCTCGCCCAAAGGGCCATACGACGTGATAATGGGGCTAGCATTTTGGAAACAATTCCCACAGGCAGCGGCCTTCTAGATTAGTTTACTTTAGTTTTTAATTTAAGCATATTTTAACTATTGTTGTTTAGATATATTTCTCAAGTCATTAAATTCTCTGAAGCACGTTAAAAATAAATATCTGGGGTTGACTGTGTTTAAAAAAAAGTAGTTTGCAAACAGTAAACTTCGCGAGAACTTTTTTGCGAACTTCACAGTCTTTTATACCAACAGCCTTTTGGATTTATTCTTATTCGAAATTCTTGTTTCGAATTAGGTTATAGGTATACCTATCTGCAAAATTGCATCAAAAGTGTTGTAGCTTTTGATCAGTTTCCCTAACCCGGTGTCTATGGCTAATCGAATCTTGCAAGTCAAGAAACACTTTGTAATGTCCGATTGAGCTGAAATTTGGTATAATTACCCGGGTACCTTTGAAGACAATACAAAAAAAAGCATGTTTAAAAAAGCTGGTTTTCATTGAGCGTATTATAATTATAAGCCATGATTAACATAAATATATCTACAATCGTCCGGGATTCAAGTTAGTGAGTTCAAAGCACTAAATAGGTACATACAGGGTTATAGGAAAGGGTATGCCAAGCCAACAAAGGCTAAGTACTCTTAATTATGAACAACTTTTACTATGGGACCAACCCGGAATTCGCATGAAAAAAACAACTGGTCCATAGAAAAATGTCAATGACGCTCAACAAAATGGATGGAACAGCTGATTTTTTTTTCGCGACCTTCGGTTTGGTCCCTTAGAAAAGTTGTTGAAAGTGATGAGTACTATGAGCCCTTTTCGGCTTAGCATACCCTTTCTCTATAACCCTGTATATCTAATATATTAATTACTTATTATCTACTAAAACTAAAATTACCATCCGTCCGAGGGAGAAATTGCATATTTTTAGTCTCTCACATACCTGAAACAAAATAAAATAATAATTAGGTGAAATTATGATAAATAAAACTTCATAAAATTCAAAGTAAGGCCCTACTTGAAGTTAAGTGACATTAATTAGTACTGCGCACTACATTCTTGTATTGGAAGTTAAATTACCTACATTTGTCAATCTTTGCAACTGTTAAGCATCGTTTAATTATTAATGTACGACCCCTTAGTCGTGCATTAATAACGTCAAGCTCAAAAGGGGGGAGGGGGTTCGGAAAACATCATGAAGTGGGATGGGAGGTGTAGAGAAATATCACGTTTATTTTTTGATAAAAAAAAAAACAATTCGTACCTAAAAATACACGTGATATTGGCGAGGGGAGAGGGGGGGGGGGGGTAATTAATAACCTCACCATGTATGTTATCTCCAGGGGAAAGGGAGAAATAAAAAAGTTGTTAAAAATATCATGTGATTAATGGACGACCCCTAAGTAAGTATTTTTACTAAACTTTAACCAAAAAAAGCAACATATAGTCGAATTGAGAACCGTCTCCTTTTTGGAACTAAATGTTTAAAAAAAATAATTTTAAAGTTTTCAATTAATTTAAAATTAATCATTTTCTGGACTGATTTTTTTTTTTAGTCAACCCACTTGTAATATTTTTATTTCAATATAAATATAATTATATAAATATAATTATTAATAAATTTAATTAATAATTAGTATTTTATTTCATTATCTAATATTTAATTTAATATAAAATACGTTGCGTTCATTAACCAGTTCGGTAAAGGTTTTACACAGATTTACTAAAAGTTAAAATTAAGAAAGAGCATCCATCTAATGTAAAAGTAGTTTCAAAGCCTCAGGTGTATCCTTCCAGTGAACTCGACATCACTGGCGTAACCAGTCGTTCGCATTGACCCAGCCGTGTAACCTAGTCGCGAATTCAAGTTTAGTAGGCGAGCGCTCGATCGAGTAGCTGTTACGTGCGAACGCGCCTCGACCTTCGCTAGCGACGATAGGTTAGAGTTAGAGATAAAAGTTTGCTAGGATTTCGAAGAAACTTGTTCTTGTGTTGATTTTTGCGATGTTTTTCCAGAAATGATAAGAAAATGAGGTAGGATTTTAGAAAAACAGATTTGTTTAACAAAATATTATGTTTAAAAATAAACTATTAAAATGCGAATGGCGATTTCTTGTGTATTTTTGGATATCGTTCACTTCATACTTAAGTCAATAAACTTTGTAATTAAAAATAAACAGTTTAAAAATCTTCCAATAAAAGTACCTAATAAAACACTTTTTTTAAAGTGTGTCTACGGAACTATATTTATTCAAAACTTTATGAATATCATAATTATCATAACTGTATTATGTGCCTTAGTGTCATTAGTACCATTGATTTGTACCATTGATGGTACAAGTGACACAACTTTGTATCCTTAGTACCATTAATGGTACTAGTGACAATTATTTAGGATCAGTAGTACCACTATAAATATTAACCGATACCTATGGAACTAGTGATACAAATTTGTATCTCAAGAACCATGTTTAGCATAATAACTTCAATAAATAAAATTAGAATAACTCCAAAACTTTCAAGACAAATGTTATCCTTCTAACCAATCTACCGGTGTAGCAAGTCGCTCGCATTGACCTATAAATTCAAGTTTAGTAGGCGAGCGCTCGATCGAGCCGCTGGAACGTGTGAACGCGCCTCGACCTTCGCATAGACGCTAGTTTACCTACATCTTGATGCTTATTTTAGTACGTTATTAAATTTAACATTGATATTTTATGTTATTCTGTTTATTTTTATTAATTAACGGAGTAGCGTCATACTTTTGTTTGTACAACCGCTGGAGACATATTAGTGGAAACCATGAATCGGAGAAACCCTTAAACTCTTTTTTTTTATTGTAAGTGTGGCAAACTAGCAGTCGGTTAGCCTGATTGTAAGCGGACAGCTGTCAACAGCATCACAAAATGTGGGGGGAGGGGGGAACTAAGCGTAAATAATTAGCGTTGTGTTTTCATCACACCCGATTTCCAAGAAAATTACATGAATAGTATGTAAAAATTTGATGTTCTCATGAAACAAATGTACAAAGTCCCTCAATCAAAAAAAAAAAGTGCGCCATCTCCAGTAACAAAATCCAAACGAAGCACGAAGTTAACTGGAGTGAGTCACTAAGCCGCACAAACGAGGCTCGACCTTGCGCTGGAAGGATGGAAATAAGCTTCTACAACGCGTGGGAGCAATCTTCTGGAACTCACTACAGCTTGCCTTTAGAGATTAGCTGTATAAAATGTTTTAGATTTAGATAAACAAAATGTCCGACTAAATATTGTAAACGCACGAGTGTGGATTGATCTGCCTGAATGGGTGTTCCCCGATGGTTATAATTATGGGTGTCTTCAAGTCGAGAGTGAATCGGTTTCTTCTAGGCAACCGTGCTCCATCGTAGACCGCATCATTGCCCCATCAGGCAAGATGGCGGTCAAACGGAAGCCTATTTATGAATAAAAAAAAATAAAAAAAAAGCGCGAAAGTTTGCATGTATGAATGTTTGTGTATATGTGTATTTATGTAAGTATGTTTGTTCCTCTTTCACACAAAAACTGCTGAACGGATTTACATGAAATTTGGAATGAAGGTTGTTCATGGTCTGGATTAACACTTAAGCTACTTTTTATCCCGGAAAACGGAGGTGAAACCGCGGGGTGCAGCTAGTTTTAAATAAACTTTATTAAGTTTTATAGCTAGGTAGTTAGTTCTATTCAAAAACTATGACCTTATCAAACAAGAAACAAACAAAATGCGGTTTCAAACAAACAAGAAACTTGAAGTCCTGATAACAATTTCTGATAACCATCCTAATTAAAATTACTATGTTTGCAAATTCTTATCAAGACAGTCATAAAACTAATCTATGCCTAATATCATAATTATACAAGGCTATTCATAAAGGGTATGCTAAGCTGAAAACGGCTCATTGTACTCATCATTATGAACGACTTTTACTATGGGAACAACCCAAAATTCGCGAAAAAAAAATCAGCTGTTCTCCATACATTTTGTCGAGTGTCATTGACATTTTTCTGTGGAACAGCTGATTTTTTTGCGATTTCAGGAAAAGTCAGGTGAAATAATTAATGGTTCTAAAAAACACGCGTTATTTAGCGTTTTGCTATCGGTCCTCGATATATCTACAAAGTTTGAACGAAATCTGGCCGTTTAAAGTGGGTCAAAACCGCGCCCAAAGGAGTCGGTTACAAACAAACGAAACAAACAAGTGAAACTAATAAAAAAAGCGTGTAAAAATGGTTCATATCATTGAACAATCAATTACTGTATTTATTGTATCCAAGTGTAAACATATTAAATAACAGTTTACGTAAGTGCAATCAACATAATTTTGCATCATCCGGATATGATTGACAAACTACTAAACTGGATAGCGGCCTATCTTGCCATACGACTATCGTCGTCCTTGTCGCTCTTGTTGGAAAAGTAATAAGAGTGAGAGTGACGGAGATAGTGTCGATCGCGTGAGAAAAGGGCTCTAGGCCTTCACCACGACCTGAGTTATCATTTATCTAAAGTTATACAAATTAATATCGGAGGCGTTAGACGTTATCAGGGAAGTGACGAGGTCGGAGGTTGGTTGTGGGAGAGATTTGGTATCCGCGATTCGCTTTTTCAAATTATTTTTTAACATTGGAAGTTTGTGTTATTTTTAATAGGTTTTAGTAGGTATTCATAAATAATTGATGAGATAAAATAAATCGAAGAAACCGTATCCCCAAGCCGAATAAATTCGGTAATTTATAGAAAAATGCATTAGGTAAGTTCAGTACCTACTAAAACAACCAAACATAGTACCTAAGTTTTTTGGGAAGCCTGAACTACTTATCATAATTTATTTAGGAACGTTTAATTATCCATGCTCATTAATACAAACCAAAGTGATACTGGTTACAAAATTACCGATTCTTTTTCTCAACAATTTTTTTGACAATTTTTTACAGTCACCTATCGTTATCCTACTGCTGGGGAAAGGTCTCCCACAATTACTTATATTTCCTTCTATCTAGGGATTCTAGGGCAAAATCCTTTTAAAACTTTTTGTCCATAATTTCCAAAAACCACTGTCACCTCAGCTCTTATTGCAACAGTGCACTGTGTCTGCGTACATATGAGTGTGTGTAGTGTGTATGTGTGGGTAGTGTGTATGTATGTGTGTTTTTTTATTTTTATTTAATTGAGTGACGAGACGAGCAAATCGCTCGCCTGATGTTAAACGTCACGTTTGCCCATAACAGGACTGCGCCACCCAGAATTTTGAACTCGCAGAATTCAAGACCCTGCGCGGCACAGCACTGCGCTCGTCACCTTGAGATATAAGTTGTTTAATCTCCCATTTGCCCTGTAATTTCACTGGAAACAATGCCCTTCCAACCGGAACACAGTAATGTTTGCACATTACTGCTTGGCGGTGGAATAACTGGCAAAGGTGTGGTACTTCCCCAGGCGGGCTCTGTAAAAGAGCCCTACCACTACAGTGTAGTGCAATTTCGGCGTTGTACACTTGACTCGACTGATAACGCTATCTCTGTAATATTAACATTTTATCACACACAGCAGTGTGGTTTATGTGATAAGCTACGAGTGCGTAATTGCATGTTTGTTGAGTTTAAGGCCGTTTTGTCTTTAGGGCTTTTTAAATATTGCTTAAAGTTAGGCGACTAGTTAGTACTGCGCACTACGTGTTTTATTGTATTTGTATTGTATTTATTTATAGAAATTTTATTTATAATCACTGTTGGTGAATTCATTTATTTACACGATTTAAATGATTTAGTATTTAATAATTTTTTTAAAACTTTTTTTTTTCGACTTCTAAAATAATTGTAACTACGACCGATTTGTTTCTCCATTTACCCCGACTAATAGCTATAAAAAAATAATTTCATTTATTTGAGTTTCAGCAAGTTGCAAATTTACTATCGCAAGTTTTGGCAATGATTATCAAGGTGCTACGCTGATCATAATCTGCTACGAGCTACGAACAGCTACGTGTCGTAGCAGCGTAGTAATGTTATTTCTGATATCCAAAATAACTCAGTAGATGGCGCTGAATCGTGAAAAGTTATTTAATATTATCTTAACCGACTTGAAAAAAAGGAGGTTTATTAAATTCTGACTTATACCTCAAACATCAAAATCTCGAATTAGTTCTACTTAGTCTTTGTTTTGAACCCCCCCAAGCAAAAACCGTTTAAAAAGAAGGGCTAAAAAGTGAAATGTGTGTTTTTGTTGTCTGATTGTGGCATCGTAGCTTTCTAGCGACTGAACCAATTTTTTTTTTTGTAAAGTTCTGCTTTTATCGACCTATCAAGAGTGAGAAATTCGGAGTAGCTTTCTGAAGATTATATCTCTGATCTTTTCTAGTGTATTGCATAGTTTGACTGTAAGTACAGATAGATACAGATAGTAATATGTAATACACTAATAATTGTTATAGTTTCAGTTGATAAACCACCTGAGATATAAACATCTTATAACTCCGGGTGACGAGCGCAGTGCTGTGCCGCGCAGGGTCTTGAATTCTGCGAGTTCAAAATTCTGGGTAGCGCAGACCTGTTATGGGCAAACGTGACGTTTAACATCAGGCGAGCAATTTACTCGTCTCGTCACTCAATTACCTACATAAAAAAACTTAAATATGGAGTAATTTATAACAAAACGTTTCTAATTTAGGTAAAAAGTAGGTTACAATGACAACAGACTCTAAAATATGTGTGTTGCACTCAAATCAACATAAAGTGGTCAATAGTATGCATTTTGCAGGTTTTTTGGTCGCCATTTGAATTTGAAATTGAATTTAAATTATATTGCTCTTTTATTTGGAATATTTGTGAAGTTCTGACTAGCCCTTGCCTGTTGTTTAGTTTACTATTGAAGGAGAATTTGTAAGTTGCCAATTTAAATGAATTTGTCTATTTATTGGTCACACCAGAAATTGGGCACAAAGGGCAATGGAGCGTGCCATGTTAGATATTAGCCTAAGAGACAAAGTCCGTAATACAGAAATCCGACGAAAGACAAAAGTCGCGGATGTCGGACACCGTATTATGCGACTCAAGTGGCGCTGGGCAGGACACGTGGCTAGGCGTGGTGATGGCAGGTGGAGTAGAGCCCTGGCAGAGTGGCTTCCGATTGCGGACAAGCGGTCAGTTGGCAGACCATCAGCCCGATGGGTCGACGACATCAGACCCATCGCGGGCCAATGGATGAGATCGGCCCAAGACAGGGAAAAATGGCACAAGGGAGAGGAGGCCTATACCCAGCAGTGGGTCGATACAGGCTGACGATGATGATGATGACCAGAAATTATAAATAAAAGGAAAATATCGGTAATGGGTTGAATACACGTAACAAGTACAGTGGCGACAGCAAATGAAGCAGCATATATTACTTGTCCGAGCAAACAAATCGTGGTTCTAGTGACTGTCTCGCCTCGTCAAACTGTTTATACAAACTGAGTACTCGGCCGAGGGCACTGTCTCGCTACTATACTCGTTACGTGTAATCAACCCAGTAGATCTGTAACAATTTTAGGTACCTAGTACTTCGACTTAGTTGAAAGTTTCTGACGGAGATTTTTAAGCACCGATTAAATTTAAATAGCGTTTAAAAGTAAGACTCTCAGTCATGAAAACTTTTTTATTGTGTTTGATTGAAACAAACAGTGATTCAGTATTTCTAAATGTATTTAAATTTAAACAATAAATGCACTGTTTAAAATTCGGTACGGACTGGTGTTTGAATTTTACATAAAGTTTTTTTTATTAAAAAAACGAAAGTGTGTCAGCGGTTAAGGTTATATTATTATTTGTATTAGCTTTAAAAAATGTTAAAGACATAGTACGAGGTTATACGGAAATGGTATGCTAGGCTGAGCATAGCTCATCATGAGCAACTTTTATCACGGGACTAAATCTGAAATTGCAAAAAAAAAACAGCTGTTCCATAGAAAAATGTCAATGACACTCGACAAAATGTCTGGACTGTTTAAACCTCAGATGTTTAAACTTAATTACTACTTAAAATTCTCCGTCTTGCTTTCGCACGTGACATTTCACGTCAGAGAGAAGTTGTCAGAGCATTTATAAACTTTAAGAAGTTTATAAATAAGACCCATAAGCCAAGTCGCAATTCTGTACAAAAAACCAGCTAAAGATCGTCTAGTTTTCATAAGTCATAACTACCAGACAGCATTACCAACGTAAATTGTATTAACAAAACAGAAAACAAATTTTATTGGCATCAAAAACTTCAATAGCCAAAAATCACGATTCTAAACCCGCAACAATAAACTAGCGTTCTTAAATCGCCGAGACGAAATAAAAATGGCTAACAATGAAAAATCAGATTTCCTAAACCTCAGATCGAGTAGGAAGGCAGAGTCCCGCCTCAGATACAGGTGAAGCCAAAAAAACTACCCTACAAGCACATTTTGACGCATAAAAACTACCCTTACTTATTACTTCTTATTTTTCTTGTCCACGTTCTCTGAGCAACTGACGTAAGAATTCACGATTGATTCGGGTAGTTTTGATGCGTCAGTGTGTGCTTGAAGTATACGTACACGGGCAGTAGGGTAGTTAATTTGGCTTCACCTGTATCTAAGGCGGGACTTTATCTGCCTTTCTACTTGATCTGAGTCCTAAACAATAGAGATTATTTTCGAGTAAAACAACCGTCCGCGTCGCCTCAAAACCTGGTTTGAACTTAAAATTGGTTTTAAAAACTCGTGAAAAGCAGTTTTTCGTGTAAACCTATTTGAAAGTTTGTGGGAACGCCAAGATTAGGAGGTAGGGTTGGCAAAGAAATTTGGCATAGTCAGACTGTAGAACTAAATAAAATAGTCACCATAGTATAAAATAACACCATTTTTAGTATTTTTACACCCAGAATATATCTATAAATATCCACTCGGGCAGGGCGTTTCACACTCAAAGACAAATATTCAGTGTCTGAAAACCGAAACAAATGAAGAATAACGTTTCACACTCATAGCTTCCATACGTCCCTTTATTGAGGATACCACGGAGCGGAGCACACACAAAGACAAGGACAACTAACACCCAGACCCAGAGCAGATATTTAAATTCATGGTCCAAACATCTGTCCGGCCGGGAATCAAACCTCGAGCCTCTTGCTCATAAGACGGACATGCTATTGACAAAACCGGTCGTCAAACTAAAGGATTCTTACTTACTTATTAATAGGCGTGACGAAAGATTTTAAAATCCTCTTCCATAATGTGAGTACACATTTACTATTTACAAAAAAGCCTTTATTTCGGTAATAAACTTAAGTTTAACGAAGTTTGAAGCCATTTTTCACATATTTTTTCAACAGTGCCCGAAAACAGCTTGCTTGTGTCATGGCATCGATTTGACGTCACAGCATTGTGTCATGTCATTGTGTCTATGCGTGATGAGCGAGACTTCGCTGTCTGTGATCGTTGTTTCTGACAAAATGGCCGATTGCTGTATTTTAATGTTTTAATTTATTGAAAATCTTAATAATCTGTTTTTTAAAAATAAAACTAAACATGTTTAAATTTTTTTAGTCTGGCTAGTCCCCTGAAAGCATTGAATCGGCGATTTTTTGATACTGTCGTCATGCCTATTCCAAGGATAAATCCAGGGTATAAGCAACAATCATACCAAAATCTCAATCCGTTCACCCGTGGTTGCATTATTGAGGAAAAAACATCCAAACAAACCAAACATACGAACATCCAAACATAAGCATACGCAAGAAGACAAAAAACCGTGTCAAAAAACCGCTACTTAAAAAAATCTTAAACTTTTTGTGCCAACCCTACAACAGGACTAGTAAAAACTCTAGCAATTTACAAGCCCGATATAAAATCAAAGATTCATCCCTCTCTAGCTTGTACTTACCTGTACTTTTAGTACCAATGTCTGTACTATAGTAGGTACCCATATTATAGTACCAATGTCTGGTAAAGAAAATGAACTTTCTTAAAAACTAAAGTCGGACCTACGAAATTACTTCCTCGGACACTGCAATAAAACTCTTTGGGGGAATGGTGGGGCCACTAAAATAGCGATTGCTCTTTTTTTTTACTTTTTTGGCTTAAAACATTTATGTTTGTATTTTTTATAAGGAGAATCTGAAAATGATTCCATGAATATTTGTTTTTTTTTTCTGACTACTTATTAGTTCATACAACCCTGACGCATGCTGACATTGCTGACTAAAATTCTGTTTGACTTGCACACATAGCGCGTCTGTCGTAGGACGCGGAAGTGATCGCAAGTGTTATTTAATTGTATGCTGTCCAAAAATTTATACATTTTGAGTGTTCGATTTCTGTTTTACTTCTATTTAATTTTTTTAAACTGATCAAAAATGATGCCAATAACTGACAAAACTTTTGTTTGTTTTTATATGTTGCTATGTTCCGGATTCAAAGGCAAATATTTATAATTAAACATCTTATATCGCAGGATGACGAGCGCAGTGCTGTGCGGTGCAGGGTCTTGAATTGCTAAGTTCAAAACTGAGTCGCCCAGACCTGTTATGGGCAAATGTGACGTTTAACATTAGGCGAGTTACATAATGAAGCTGACATAATCCCAAAGCGACTCAAGACCTAATCAAATTAGATTAATAAAAATAAACATCAAGCGAGCAAATTGCTCATCTCGTAACTCAATTGCCAAAAAAAACAATTGTTTTCTCGCTAAAACAAAATGCCTTCCAACCCGCCACATCCCTGGCTCCACCATCACAGCCAGACGCCGCCCCGCGAGGCAGGGTACTAGAAAACATAATTGGGACTTTTTCTCCGGACTTCGTTCTTTGGACCGCACTCTTTTCTTTGCAGTCCTGACTGCACTCTTTTGTTTTGCAAAGCGTTTCTTGTCGGGCAATCGATAGGAATAGGGCAAAGATGGACGGTTGGACTGATTGCACTATTGTGGGGCAAATGAAGCGTAGGCTTGGATACTAGGGACGCTTTGCGAGTTTGCTTGCGTTTCTCCGTTAGTTTAGCGTTTTTAGAGATCCGTATGCATTTTTCTTTGAATGAAAATATTTACAATGTAAAATAAAATGCTATTCGTAGATGCACACCTGCACACTTTTCTTAGATGTAAATTCGTTCTATAACAAAAATAAAATGCTGTCTGTTGGTAGGAGAACTTTTGAGAATGGCTGGACCGATTGATCTAAAACTTTTGCTAAAACATGCGAGGTCGCTAAAGTTAAATGAAGTCCAGGGCATCCGAGTACGTAGATATTATTTACGGAGAGTAGAAAATCTAGCAGGTGGTCACACTGTTTGGAATAAGATGAAAAAACCTTTGTTCAGAAGTGGGATAGCATAGATTAATAGAGAGATTAAAATTGTGTCCAAGTACCTACAGCTGTAGAAAAGTAATAGTGACTTTTTGAATCTGGAGATCTCTTAAAACTGATGAATAGCGACAATAAATGCCTTTATTCTGGCGAGTGAGACATTATCGCAGTCACTGTCGCTCTCATTAAAAATGTCATGAGAGGGAGAGTGACGGAGATAATCTTCAGCACACAAAAATAGGGTCCGTGGTTTTTTAAAATTCTATTCCACTAAACATAGCGTATTAAACATGATATCGTAATATACTTTCGTAGATACGAGTACGTGTAAAATTGTAAAAACAGGTAAAAATAACCTGAACTAAACGAAACTTCCAATTTAAAAAGCAAACTTATGCTATTGCAACCTTGTATCGAACCGAACAATATCTCACTAATAAGGCGATTCAGATGCAACTTCGGTAGAACAATCTAGAGTTCATTTTTAGACTAGAACCTTCTAAATGCACGCCATTTTTGCTGCAGTTTAGAAATAAACAGATTTGCAAACGATCAATACTAAACTCATCTTTAAACTTAACTAACTTTGTTTTTTTTAAACTTCCTTACCAGTTTGATTTTTATTACAGTTTTTTACACAAAAAATTGCACAGTCGACTTCGATTGTTTATTATAGATACGGAACCATACGAGCGTCACGGTCACGACATGCACTTGCCATTTTTTATAGAATGTCTTCGTTGCTTAAAACATGATCTACTTTCTGAGGCAGTCGGATAACACAGAAGGTTTTGTCAAAACATAATTTAGAGACAAAAACACGTTATTTCATACATTTTTAATAGTATTGAAAAGGGTTGCCACAACACCCATTCGAATAAAAAATAGCAGACAAAGGTATTTTTATTCTTTTGATTCGCCATCTCGCTCACTCTTGCTAGATTATTATTCTGTCTCGTTCCCACACGTCCATTATTAAGCCGTTCTGATCTAATTAGCAAATGCCAATTTAGTGAACTGAATTGAAACAGAGCAAGGAATAGAATAGTCATTGCGATGAAAAATATTTTTGATTATTTAAGTCATTAATTATATGACACGTTAAAAATTACTGAAACAGCATGTTTCTAATTTTTCTACAGTCTCACTATTCAAGTTAAATAATCCTTAAATAAATAAATATCACACTCCGCAGAAAGTCTACGAGTAAAAACACATTTCAAGTTCACTGCATATTTTTCTATGTTAATGTCTCGTATCCAATGCTGACTCAATTTTTTTTACTTATCAACAGGTGAGATGATGGTCAAACGCGGATTTTTTACGCTTGCTGCGCCCGGCTGTTTCACCTACATTCTTCAAAAAATAAATAGTCTTCACACACTTCAAAAACAAGTCCATTTGTTAATCCAGAGTATTACCATTCTCCATACTAAAAATCTATTTAGCCGCTTTGCATGATTGAGTAACAAATATACAAATATTAGTGCAATAAAAATACATTAAATTTTTATTTTCAACGTCGACTCCACTCATTTCCCTGTGCGACCCTATAATGCACTGTCCATTAACTCCATAGAATCTGTAATTGGAAATGCAGAGAAAAGAACCAGCTCGTTTCAGCCGAATCTGGCTCAATATTGAGCGGCCGGCTTTACTATTACTAGACTCATATGTGGATGCAGGGTTATAAGGAATGGGTATGCGTAGCCAGAAAAAGGCTCATACAAAAACTCGTACGAAACGCTTTGATTCCACCTTTATTGTGCGAACCGCTAGGGTGTGGAACGCTTTGCCTGAGTGGGTGTTTCCCAATAGATATAATCTAGGTGTCTTCAAGTCGCGAGTGAATCGGTTTCTTCTAGGCAAGCGTGCTCAATCGTAGACCGTATCGTTGCTTACCATCAGGCAAGATGACGGTCAAATGCAAGCCTATTACTCAATAAAAAAAAAGTACTCATCATTCTGAACAAGTACTACTATGAGATGAACTCTGAAAAAATCACCTTAGCTCAGCTTTTCCATACAATTTGTCGACTGTTTTTGTCATATTTCTTTGGAACAGCCCTTTTCGGCTTAGTACACCTCTTCCTTACACCTCGCATTATACGTATGATAGACTAAAATAATAACCGAAAAATGTCTTAATAATATATTATTATGATAATTACAATAACATAATATGTAACGATTACAAATTTTATGTGACATTGTATTTTTGACTCAATAATTATTTTTACTAAACAAAAAAACAAAAACCGACTTCAAAAGACCGAATATTGAGTTATTCATCTATTTGTCGCGCACGTACTTAATGCAAATTAAAGACTTATATGGTTTTCTCATGGATACCATTATCAGAACTGGACTAGATTGAAATGGGACTACCTACACGGAAAGCGTCAGCTTTCTAATAAAAAAAGAATCATCAAAATCGATTCACCCAGTCAAAAGTTATGAGGTACCTAACAAACATAAAAAAAAACATACAGTCGAATTGATAACCTCCTCTTTTTTTGAAGTCGGTTAATAAATGATTTTATTTGTAGAATCATTAAAAAAAAAGACGTGTGGCACTCGGGGACTGCCGCGGTAAAGCTATTGCATACATATATACCTATGTTAGGTTATTTTCGTTACGGAATTTCTGGATTCGGTCTCCACGCTCAAGGCCCGCGATAGAAGCTATGCAATAGCTTTAAAAAAAAAACCAAGACCAAGACCAAGACCAAGACCAAGAACCAAGACCAAGACCACCAAGTACCACCACCACCCCGAATACGGCCCACACCCCCCCTTCCGCGGTTTTGATACAAATGTGATGTTGGGGCGGTTCGATATAATCCGACTTCGGTGGGGGTGTCAGGTTTTTTCGTAACGGAATTTCTGCATTCCACGCTCAAGGCCCGCGATAGAAGCTATGCAATAGCTTAAAAACAAAAACAATAAACTGAGTAGGTCAATCCAAAAAGTGTAACAAACGCAATGAGTCCGCAGTAAGCCTCACTAGGAACGACACAGCCGCCACTGATCCCACTTCACACCGATACGGCACGTTTTATAACGTAAATAAGATTATCTGTACCGTTATTTTTTTACAAAAACATTACCAATACCTACAATATCTACATATTATTATTGCCGTGACGTCTAATAAATCGATGAACGTCAGGTGCACGCGCAAATGTCCCGTTACGTGTCCCGTTACGCTCATTGTGACGTCACGATCGGAGTGAGAACAGTATGTATGCAATCGTTTCATCAATGTTTTGTTATGACGTTGTCACGTTAAATTATCGTCCGTAAACCGACTTTACAGACAGCCAATATTTAAGTAGGTTTTTTAACGGTAGGTAGGTTTTTAAATCGACTTGAGTAAGGAGATTCTTTCTATTCAACTGGCAGGGTTATAAGAAAAGGGTATGCTAAATCGAAAAGGGGTCATCATTATGAACAACTTTTACCATGCGACTAACCCCGAAATCGGGACAAAAATCAGCTGTTCCATAGAAAAACGTCAATGACACTCGATAAATTTATGGAACAGCTGATTTTTTTTCGCGAATTTCGATTTGGTCCCATAATAAAAGTTGTTCATAATGATGACTCTTTTAGCTTAGCATACCCTCTACGTCCAACCCTGTATGCTTACTCTTAATAAATATGACGTGTCGACGTGCGTGTCGTATCTCTTACACTCGGTACTCTCCGTGTGGTTCTTGATAGCAGTTTTTAACGTTGTATTGGATATGATTAGCTCGTTTTTTCCGTTATCATTTCGTTTTGTTAACACGATAACGATTAATGCAGTAATGTTTAAACATGTATCGGAAGCTACAGGGTTATGAGGAAAGGCTATGCTAAGCCGAAAAGGGCTAGTTCTCATCATTAAGAACAACTTTTATTATGGGACCAACCCTGAAATCACGAAAAAAAAAATTGCTCTTCCATACATTTTGTCGAGTCTCATTGAGATTTTAATATGGAACAGTTGACTTTTTCGCGATTTCAAGGTTGGTTCCATAGTAAAGGTCGCTTATAATGTTCAGTACTATGCGCTCTTTTGGCTTAGCATACCCTTTCTTTGTAACCCAGCACTGTATTGTTTTAATTTAGACCAAAAATAAACTACCACCCTCGTTTTTAATTTCGACAATACCCGAAAATGATCCCCAAACTCACACATGCACACAGACTAGGGTTGTGGGTATGTGTGTGCACCCTACTAGTTTTGGTCCCTGTCTAGGTTGTAACGAGCCCTGGGAATAGGGAGCGCCTAGATAACGGTACCGATAGCAGAAAAGGTCGAATTGGGGTGATTTTTTACCTTTCATTTTACATTGTGATTTTTTTTCCAAGAGTATAAAATTGTGTTTTTTTGCGAGTATTTTTAAAAAGCATTTATTTAACTTGCAAGGTAGGTATATATTTAACTATTAACTATAATCTTGCAACTCAATTTTGAACCACTTCCCGATGTCTGATTGAACTGGTACGTGTGTGCCTAACTCCGATGACAATGCAATAAGAGCTTATTTAAAAAAAAAAAAAAAATATCTAATATTTTGTTTTTTACTAGCTGATACTCCGGACTTTGCACCTACTACCTACCTACGGCCCTATCGGTTAACCTCTCCGATGTTTGATTTAGGTTTCATGAAATTCGAAATAGCCGAATTAAAAAGGCTTTCAATTTTTGGCCTTCTAATGAACTGTACCTTCATACCTTTGATATACGTACCTATGTCCGTGCATTAATTTTAGCGTGATTGTGAAACAAACATACAAACTGAGAAACATAAAACTTTGACATTTATAATATTACTAGCGGCTCGTCCCGGCTTCGCACGGGTAGACACTATAAATATATTAAGACTAGCTGCAGCCAGCGGTTTCACCCGCTGTTTTTTTTTTACTATTAAACCTTCCCTGTAGTAGAGCAAACAAAACAAAACAAAAACCAACAACAAAGATCGGACCAATTTCTGAACACACCTATAAATATTTGACAACCAAGTGACACTATTTTTTATTTCTAAAAAGACAAAAGAGATCGGACATTCCGAGTTTCCCGTACCGAACATCAAATGTTTCACAGGTAGGAACAGTTTGTATTGAAAAATAAAATTGTCGATTTTAGTATTTTTCTTTACTTATTATTCATGTTTCTCACCGTTTAAACCTTCCCTGAACTTTTACAAATATATCAAGATCAAAATTAGCGAAATCGGTCCAGCCGTTCCAGAGTTTTAGCGAGACTAACGAACAGCGATTCATTTTTATATATAAGAGATTACGATTTTTTTATGCAATTAAGTGACGTGACGAGCAAATCTCTCGCCTGATGTTAAACGTCACGTTTGCCCATAACTACTAGGTACTATTTTTGTCTTATTCGTTTTTTTTTATTAAAATATATTTGTGTAAAAAACTGCTAATTAGGGTAAACAAATAATTTACTATCCGTACAAGGACCGAACCCTTTCTACCAGCGATTTGTTTTAGAGGTCGTCGCCCTCTTGCCCTCTCTTTCTAGCACAAAGACACGCATATCTGCCATCTCTACCTACAAGTAGGGATCTACAGAACTTGTAACGGAAAGCCTTTTAATTTTCCACCGGAAGTCACGGATTTCGGATATTATTTTTGTTTGAATTTAATATTCCATTTTTGAAAAGAATTTGCTTTGTAAACGTTCTGAATAGTGCTGTTATGTTGTTTTTTATGAGAAGTTTTTTATACCTAAATGTTTATTGTTTCTTTGTAGGTAAGAATTAAAAATGTTAACAGTAATTCTTTTTTTTTATTATTATTTTTTTATGATATTGAGAGACGAGACGAGCAAATCGCTCGCCTGATGTTAAACGTCACGTTTGCCCATAAACAGGTCTGTGCCACCCAAAATTTTGAATTCTTAGAATTCAAGACCTTGCGCGGCACAGCACTGCGCTCGTCACCCTGAGATAAGTTGTTTAATCTCCCATTTGCCTGTTGTTTTTGCCCTTCGTTTAATTCTTAATTCCAAATGTATAAAATTAAAACTTTTAGGTACAATAACAAATATATTCCGCATTTCTTTTATTAATATTGTTACTGCGAAAGAGATTAAAAAAAACAGTTCACCAACTTCGCCAAAATAAATAAAAACAACACACGCGTAGGTATACCAAATTTCAGCTCAATCGGACATCGGGAACTGGTTCAAAATTGAGTTGCAAGATTTCACCCGAACAAACATAGTTACATAATACATACATACATTGCAAGTTAAATAAAAGCTTTCCAAAATGGTATGATGTGATGTGCTTGTAAGTATAGATAGTACCTAATTAAAATAAAATATAATGAACAAATTTTTTTTATAACACAAAAAATCTAAAAAGCTCCAATAATTTCAGCAAAGTACAACCCTTGGCAACCCTATAAATAGGTAACTTTGTTACGGCTCCGATCATTCCGCAGGAAACCTCACGAAGCCAAACCAAATCTCGACCACGAAGAAAATTTTAAATAATAAAATTCCAAGTTCAAAATAAGAAACCGCCATTGGCGTAGGTCAGTAACCTAACCGTCATTCATTCCAATTTCAAACTTGAAATTCCGCGCGAAGACGTCACAAACACAAGTACGCGTCACGCACACTGAGAAAGAATTGGGCGTGTACAAAATTGTATACTAACCGCGCCCCGCGACTTTCCTCACCATCTTAAAACAATTATTTGTTTTTCCAAAACAAAAGTTAAGACATCTAAAAATATAAATTCTAACCTATGTTCTTACCAAATTTGATCTAAATCCATCCAGCCGATACAGAGTTATGGGAGGACAAACACACGCGTACGTTTCGCGTGTGATAATGTGTATTTATGTGGGGCACGCACACATGCGCGCTGTTTATGGGTCGACACACAACGCCACATGGGCCGTCGAAGGGAGCGATGTTTTGTGATTTTGTTTTGTATAAGTTGTCTTCATTTATGTTCTTTATTTGAATCGATTGGTTAAAATGGAGATGTTTTTTTGTTTACTTTTTATTAACTTGCTTTGTTTAGTTTAGAGGTAACATACGAGCACATACTTACTTATATATTTAAAAAGTACGAAAATTTTTGAGGCGGCGCGGCGGGTTCAAAACCTCGTACCAATGAGCTCTTTGGAACTTATGTACGAATTTACATACCACTGGCTTTTTGGTGAAGGAAAACATCGTGAGGAAACCTGCATACGTCCGGAGAAGAAATTCAATGGCGTATGTGAATCCACCAACCCGCACTTGGCCAGCGTGGTGGAACACGCCTAATCACCCTTCGAGAGTAGACCTGTATCCCAGCAGTGGGAGGATTAAAAGGTTGATTATGATACGAAAAACATTACCAGCATCTTTCTACGCAGAAACGAAAAAAGCTTTACACCCAAAGTTGATAGAAATGATTTATTAATTCATGAAAACCAATAGGTTTTCATGAATTCAATCAACGAAAAAAATTAGTTTTATAAAACTTTTCCCTTATGTAAATTGAAAAACCAATAGAATCAATGCTTTTGCAATTGATTTCATTTAATTGTAGTTTCTACCTGTTTGTATTTTTTTTTTTGTTGTTTAATAATTGAAATATTATTTTTACAAGCTTTTATTTGACTTGCCCTTTTTTGTTTTTTGGGTCAAATCTTACAGCTGAATTTTGAACCAATTCCCGATGAGTTCACTTCCACTTCAACTTCACTTCCATTTACTTTACTTTTGTCTGATTGAGCTGAAATTTGGTATACCTACGTGTGTACTACTACTCCGATGATAATGCAATAAAAGCTTGTTTTATTTTAAAAACACCTCGATAAGTAGGTACGTATAATTACATTCCTGGTGCAAACGATGGCCCTTGTGCCAATAAGCGGTAGACAATAGCGCCAGCGTTATGAACATGATATTTAATTTTATTACCTTTGCAACAAAAATAGTGAGAATTAGATAATTAATTTGATTTAGTGCCCTTCCATCGAAGGTCTTTTCGCCGAACTAGAACATGGGGCGTTTTAAAAGGGAGTCTACAAGCACCTCTCCGGTCTAGCGAAGCATCATCAACGCCGCTAGTGTTGCAGGTGTTCATAGGCGATGATTTTGCTTACTCTCAGACTGGCCGTCTCCTGTTTGCCGCTCTTTCGTTTAAAAAAAAGCTTGGCATTTCTTTTTAAGCGATCTCGAAAAAATTACAAGTTTTTTTGTTATTGTTACTTCAGAACTCAATCCATACATAAAGTATTCGTAAACCGTGTCTTCAAGCAAGTCCCGAGTGAATCGGTTCCTTTAAGGCGCGCGTGCTCCATCGTAGACCGCATCATTGCTTACTATCAGGCGAGATGGCGGTCAAAGCATAAAAAATGCTCAAAATCCGATTGTTAGTTTCAGAGAAATGCGTGGACAAACATATACCTACTTACTTACACACCTACACTAGGTATTTGTTTGGAAGCCGAATAGATCCTATCTATTTGAATATCAACAGATTATGGCTAAGGGGTTCCGGTGACCACGATCCTCAGAAATGAGGGAACGACTGAAGAAGAAGATGTGAATATCAATTCCAATAAAATAACATGCTTACTTATCGAATTTATAACTGCCGTGAAAACTTACGTGACGTAGGTACTTCCGTGACTTAGCGTGAAAACTTCAAAATAAGTTTTCACGCTAAACCAAGCTAATTAAGGAACCAAGCTATAGCTAAATGAGCTTATTTATAGCCAACTAATTACTTAGGCCTAATTGAGTGTCTGACCACGTGAGCGCTAAAACCGTATCCATATCTAATACAACTTAATAAAAGTCTTAGGATTTTTATCTTTGACTCTACCCAAAGACAATAATCCGTAAAACGCTGTTTCTTCGGTTAAATATTATATAGGCTAATCAGTTACTGATACAAACTTAAAATAAATACAAACTATACAATAAGAGTCTATAATTTATTAAACTAACGGCGTATATATTATAATTATTTTATTCCAATATGGCTTCTTTTTTAAACGAACTAAATCTGCGACATAGTATCGTATTTACAAGAACATTCAACTAAAATCATACGATATGCGATTTTGAACCTTATTTGTGTAACACAAGGCATTACTTTCACGTTTCGTCCTACAAACCTTAGCAACACAAAAATCAGTTTATTTCCAGCGTCAAGTAAGAAGCCCCAAATCAGCGTCTTTAAGGCGCACGCACACATACCCAACGCTGTAAGTGTAAGTGTAGTGTAAGTGTAGTGTAATGTAAATGTAACTCACACAGCCGCGGCGTGCGTTTGGGGTAGGTTAGGGCAGAATTGGGGAGGGCCGAATGTTGGGCTAGGTCCGGGAATAATACAGTGGGCTTATTGTGAAGTGGTCTTTGTTTTTATTTATTGGTATTATTATTTTTTGGATTGTTTTTTCTTATTGGGTTGTAAATGTGTGTTTATTAAAGATGTTTAGAAGGTAGATATTAGTAAGAATCATGTGACTTTAGAAATACATTCATAAATAGTGGGAATAAGCGGGCAATTGACTTCGCAATATTTTTTTTTTATAAAAATGCAAAGATAGCGACAGGTTCTCTGTGTGAGTTTATTGATTAGATTATAGCTGTGTTAGTAGTAAACATTAATGTAATTAGCAGACCCGTAATAAAATAATTCATTGCGCTGAAAAAAACGTAAGGCGCTCTTATAATTCCATTGATGGAGTACAAATACTTGAATAGTTCTAGAAATATAAGCGTACGGTTGTACGTCAGGTTGGGTTATAATGCCTCTCATTCACACTAAGAACAAAAGAAGATAGTAGCTACACTCCCAATAAAAATACTTTAAAATTCGTCACACTGCAAATGCACCATTTACATGCAAAAAGGAATAGTCATCCGATAGTGTAAACTAAGATGTTATTACCCGATAGCGAGTGCCATTCAAGAGTTCAGTTACCCGACGATTGCATTCTTATTTCGTATTCAACTGTCGAACACGTTACATTGATAGAAGTTAACGGCATCGGGCAAAAAACCGCCCGTTACCGGTTCTCTCCGGACTAACCGGAACAAGACCGGACCACAGAATAAGTGCTAGTCACTGCGTACCGGACCATTAAACATTCGTCGAGACGTCGACGTTAACGCGTGATAACGCACATTTAAAAGTTAAATACAAACGAGAATAAAACACATTAAACTATAAGTAATCGATTCTGCTATCGAAATGGAAATATAAATTGTACGAATAAATTGCAATTAATCGTTAAAGAGGCATCCAACTCGAGTAATTAAAGACGCAATCGAAGCACTGCGTTAGCAATACAACTCTGCGGAGTAGAACCAGACAAATGCTCTCCTAATCAAAAACGTTCGAACCAACTTTATTGCAAGCTCATCCCTAATAAACTACACAACATTTACAAATACAGCATAAAGCATCCATGTCGGTTTAATAAAGGCAAATTGTAGTAATTATGTGAAAAATAAAACCTTTCTAAGCCATATATAAAAAAAACATATTTGCATTTAAAAATGTAAATTAAAGTCTTGGATCCATCGTATCGTGAATAAAACGACACAGACATATCCCTATTCCCACAGTACACAAGAGTACCAAGACGATCGAGTGAACGATCTTTTGGCGTTTGGAAAAAAAAGTCGCAGCGGCCAATGCTCGACGGGGGCAGTATACGGTGCGACTGCGTTCGCTCGCAAAAAACCGGGGTCGTCGACCTCCCCGCGTGTCCTTCGGCACGCTTGTGTGGGTAAGTGCGTAATACGACGACGTTTTTAACAATTGTCTTGGTGTGCGTCTCGGATGGCGTCGCGTAAAAAACGTGCGTCGGGCCTTGTGTGCGTGAAACGCGTTTTCCTCTTAATTTTATCATTAGAACTCTGTGGACAAAATTGAGAAATCATTGCCTGTTTTTACTGTCAAACAAAAGCGGGTAAAAATAGGTTCACGTAACTTGTTGCCAAAGTGGTATTATTCCCTGATGACTCGCTCGTAGAGTGAAATGGAGTAAATTGGGTCGTTTGAAAAACGGTTGGTGTGGTTAATTTTATGTTTTGTTTATACTCTAGTATGAGGATTTGGTTATTTTTGTTAAGTTCTCTTAAGTAATAGTAACATAGTAACAGTATTGAATTTGTTTTACTTGTATTGTGTTGTTGTACATACTTATCATTCATGTATTAAAAGTTGTGTATAAAATAGCTAAACGACTCATCCGGCCGTCCTAATCGACCCGTGCGCCTATTGACCCCAGGTTCCCCAAACACAATTTAGTTTAAAGTTTATGCTTTTAATTTCTAAATCATCCAATTTCTTCGTAATATTGTACATTTATCGAACGTTATTCTTTATTCCAGTTATAAGAACGACTTCGTTGAAAAATACTTTAGCTTCTCTTGGATTTGGTAATATTCTATTGTGTGTAAAGTTAGAAATCCGTAATCTGAAATAACGTCCAATAAAATAAATATAAAAAAAAATATTTTAAGCTTATACCTAATTAATTTTTCGCGTTAGTTGTGTTTACTCAGATTAAATCTTGCAACTGAATTTTGAACCACTTCCCGATGTCCGATTGAGCTGAAATTTGGTATACGTGTGTAACACAGATGACAATGCAGTAAAAGTTTGTTCTTTACTATTAGCTTATTACAAGCTAAGCTAGAAAGAAGCTAACATTCGAGCACATGTTAGTTAGCTGCTTTTTACCTTATGTGAGGCAGAGTTATTGAGTTGTTAAGGAGGTTAAGTGTGATTTAAATTCTTATTTGTAGAAATTGTACTACGTTGCTTAGATAGCAAACTGTTGTTTATTATAATATAGAAAAAAAACATATTTGGAAGTTGTTGATCACAAAAACGAATACTTATGTATATATTCAATTTCATCTCAAAACTTACCTTTCGAAGAAATTAATTACTTTTTAAACTTTTTGATGATTTCCAGCTAAAACAATGATAAAAACACCAATATCACAATATTCTGTCAATAAATCCATTCCAAGATTGTCTGGATAAAATCGCTTTAGACGATAAGGCCGTCTTAACACTACCGAAAGTAATTCTAAACAGTCTTTTTTTTTGTAATTTGTTAGTGTGCAAAGAAGCTATGTTCTATTCTATTCTAAAACCTTAATTATCTTTTTGAATGTAAGTCAGTAAGTTCAGTTGAAATTACGACAGTGGCTCCTCGGCGTAGTCCGCAAAAAAGGAACTGAAATAAAAATCCAGTTCGCATTCCAATTTAGCTAAAGCGCGTCAATTAGGATAAAGGCGTGCGCACACCGAGCAAACAGCGTGGGCAAACAAAGGCGTGATCACATGGTCTAACGTGGGCATGTGGGTTAAAAATACAGGGTGATATTGGCTAAATACAAGATGGTATAAAATGTTTGTACCTAATTTAATATGGTTTTGAATATGTCAATAAATCTTTCTAATTTTATTAATGTTTTAAATAACATATGTATATACAGAGAGGGTATGCTAAACCGAAAAGGGTTCATTTCATAGTACTCATCATTATGAACACTGGTCTTACCCGGGATTCGCGAAAAAAAAATTGTTATTTCATACATTTGATCGACACTCATTGACATTTTTCTAAGGAGCAGTTGATTTTTTGTTTGCGATTTTCGGGAGTAAAAGTGGTTCATAATGGAGTATTATGAGCCCTTTTCGGCTTAGCATACCCTTTCTGTATAACTGTATGTATGTAAGTTTTCTTGCGTGCAAAACAAATTAGTTATTTATGACTAGATACATTATTTAGGTACCAAGATTTAGGATTATTTACTTTATAAATTCAAAGCTTATTCGAAAATAATCAAAAATGAATTTTATTTTGTGAAAAATAAAAAAGTGACAAAAATTAATTTCCCAGTTCTCATCACCATTAAAAATATATACCTATACATAAAAACTCAGGTGCCACAAACAAGAAAACGGGCCACCTGATGGTAAGCGAAAATTATGGTGATGGTGGTGAATGAGTAATTTAAAGTCTGATTTTGTAAATTTAATTTTAGGTCGTGCCCAAATAAAGTTTTTTCTATCTATGTATACAAGATGTTTTTGGACTTAACAATGAAATCTTTATAATTATGATAATATTGTGTTCTTGTAGCTTTTTGCAGAAATGCATTTTCTCATTTCTGCTACACCCTATACATATCTGGCCATTGCTTAAATAGCAGTCCCTACATTATGACGCGCGTGGGCGTGTGTTAACGCATTTTGTAGGGCACGGGGCACGATTCAATCACGGCAGTTTACTATGCGATCATCTTAAATAGATAACCTTTTTATATTTTGTATTTTTGTTTTTTCGATTCTTTATTTTTATTTTATTTATGTTTGGTGGAGGCGGTCAAATGATGGACTGTACTTACGTTGTAATCAGATTTAATTTAAAATATGATTTGTGGCTACTAAAATACTATAGAGGCTCATTCTAAAAAAATAATAGTTCAAAATAACTAAAAAACACGCTTTGTTTAGTGTATTGTCATCGGTCCTCGATATATCTACAAAGTTTGAACGAAATCTGGCCGTTTAAAGTGTGTCGAAATCCAAAGGAGTCGGTTACAAACATACAAATGAAGCTAATAAAAAACGTGTAATAAACTATGTGATTACTATGTGTCTATACAAAATTTTATTCAAATTCGTTCAGCCACTTTTACGGAACAAGTAAACATATTAATACAATTATCAAAACATAGAAACTTTTTAATTTTTCACATGCTTAAATTTTTTTCTTATTTATAATACATATTAGAAGAATTATATTTCAGGTTTAGTCCCTACGTACTTACTATGGAAAAGGTAGAAAGGTAAACCAAACCTTTGTTATAACATGATTCCAACTATTCCAAGTTAAAAATAAATAAAATTATTAGATTATTGCAATTTCGATAGTGCATTGTTGTTTATTTAAAGTTAGATTATTTTGAACATAACAATAGCCGCGATCACCTAAATATTATTTAATATAAATTAAACTCATGCTAATCCAATGTTAAAATTAGGTATGTTTCTTTCATTTAAAATTTGTTAAGATTTTTTTTTTGACTTATGTATCATCGCAAAAACACGAGTGTTTTTGATTCTATTTCAATATGCGATGAATATTATCATAGCTGACTTTTTAAATATATTAAAAATACTAAAAACAACGTCTACAGCTTAATTTTTATCGGTCACAGGAAAGTCATACAGATATTTCTAACAATACAAACACATTTACAGTGAGTTT
This sequence comes from Alcis repandata, assembly GCA_949125135.1. NCBI lineage: Eukaryota > Metazoa > Arthropoda > Insecta > Lepidoptera > Geometridae > Alcis > Alcis repandata. The sequence goes on along the minus strand of OX421246.1, from coordinate 2,402,610 downwards.
CTATTGATTATAAATTTATTTTATTACAATTTAGGGATAAATAAATATATTTCGGTATATAGACCAAAATTTATATTTTTGTTTGGCGATAACTGTTGCTACATGTTAGACTTTGAAGTATTTTAATCGAGAAATATATATAATATGTACTTAAATAACAAAATTTAAAAGTTTTTATATTTGCTTGTAATGTTTGGTGTGACCAATAAAGAATTTATCAATCTAGATAAACTCTTGGGAAACTGTTTTTAAATTTTTCTTGAACGTTATTTTATCTTTACTTTTAAAAAAACAAGAAACAGTAGACTATGTAGGTACCTATGATAAACTAAGAAAAAACTTGGTCAATTTTTTTTTCTAATTGTTAACTCGCATGTTTTTTGTTATATGTAATTAAGTACATCAAAAATAACAATTCGAACACAATTTGTTGAAATATTTTCGTTTTATAATTGGGGTCATTGCCTGTTGCCACCCTGTCTTTGTCCCCCAGGGGTGATATAATAACGGGAATCATGGTTGCATTGTAAAATTGAATGATTAATGGTTACCAAAAAAATTGGTTGTCTGTAAATTCGGTTTACGGACGATAGTTTAACGTGACAACGTCATAACAAAACATTGATGAAATGATTGCATACTGTTCTCGCTCCGATCGTGTCGTCACAATGAGCGTAACGAGACACTTTTTCGTGCGTGCAGCCGGCGCTCATCGTTGTCACGTCAAAAGAAACAAATTAACACAATTTATTCTAAATGTTTTGTCGTTGCTAGCAACACTGACCGCGCCCTTACCCGCTGCCACAAATTCTCCTTCTAATCAAGGTAAAAGGTGTCGGTGTGACCCCGGCTTTATGTTATTGAACGTTGCACATTGCGGGGTGTGGACGAACCTTTATGGCACATATTACAGTTAGTAAATTGGTTTGATTAGATTGGTTGTTTTAGGACTTTTCTTCGTTAGTTAGTTTTTGTTATATTTGTTTTTTTCGTTTTGATGATTTGTGTTTCTTGACTAGGTACCTGTACAGATTTATGCGGAAAGGTATGCTAAGCCGAAAAGGGGTCATAGTACTCATCATTTTGAACAATTTTTACTACGGGGCTAACTTGGAATTTTTTTAGTCATAGAAAAATGGCAATGGCTCTTGACAAAATGTATGGAAACAGCTGATTTTTTCGCGAATTTCGGGTTGGTCCCATAATAAAAGTTGTTCATAATGATGATTACCTTCTATGACACATTTTTGACTTATCCTTCTAACCCTGTATTTTCTTAGGATGTTGAGACATGAATCTTTACGAAGTGTGGTACTCGTATCGATAGTCAAAAAATAATAACTTACAAAAAAAATATGACAACCTACTAAAAGTCTACTTAGCTATCGTAACAAAAGCTCTGAAAAAGCCCAACGCGATTCACAGCACGTAACAAAAACTCTTTTGTCATAAAATCAACCCAAAAGTTTACCGGTGCGCTGACGAATTCATACAAAATCATCAAACGAAACTAAAAATAACAAAACCTCATCACAGCGAAAAACAGGCGAAACACTGGCAACTACGAAATTCATCCCGAAAAAAGGATAAAAATCATCACTAAAAAACAAAAAAGGTCATTGTCCACATCAAGTCAGCGGAATTGACAGGCTCCGCCCGCGCCTGCTATTGGAGGGCCGCTGTTCGAAATTTGAACAAAAACCCAACCTAGTTCCGCCTTCAAATGTTTTTTCGCGGACCAAAATGGCGGAGAGCTCTATTTGTTTATAGAACGTCACTAGACTTGCACGTGTCTCGATACAGGTCAATGTAAAATGTGGAACCGTCGGTTTTGAATTTGGAATTTAATTTGTTAATGATCGTAGCAATAGAGTCCAATGTTCCAATCTAATTTGAATAATATATGGACTTTTTAATTTTGTAATTAAAGTGTTTTTTTTTGCTCAGCACTATTTTTTGTTAATACATATTATTTTTTCCTACAAATCATATAGTCTGTATGCATTTATACAACCATCATATTTTAAAACAAAAAAGACGGTTTACAGCAAACTATCACATCTGTTAAATTTACATCTATGTAACTTTTTATTACAAAATATGTTGCCATTGTAGAAGCCATTTTATCGTCCCCGATATGATCCAAGGTTGCCACTTCGAAATGCCCACCCACCGACTTATCAAGTAGATAGGGGAATTATCTAATATTATCTAATGAATGCGTGTGTGTGTGAGATATCCGGGTTCGACCAATGGCAGAGTTTTTGTTTAACCATTCTATTTATAAACGCAAAAGTTTGGGTGTGTGTCCTTTAGTGTTAATACTCTACTCTACTTAAAGAACTTTGAATCGGCTGAACGGAATTTGATAAACCTGAGTGTGGAAGTAGGTAAGTAGGTTACATTATGAATTATTACCCAAGCAACTAGGTAACTATTTATAGAAGCGAAGTCGAAAGAAAAGAAGAGTAAGACATTCACAAAAAAGATAAGAATGAATAGAAAGAAAAAGAAAATAGTAATTTAGGAAAGATTAGTATTTTTGTATGTTTGTAACGATTAAACTCAAAAACTACCGGACTTATTTCAAAAATTCTTTTATCATTACAATGCTACATTATTCCTAAGTAACATCTTCTTCTTAATATATATAAATTACGTGTCACGTTGTTTGTCCGCTATAGACTCTTAAACTACTTAACCGATTTCAATCAAATTTGCACACCGTGTGCAGTTCGATCTAACTTAGGAGATAGGATAGCTCACATCTCAATTTATAGTAAAAAAACATGAAAAATTAGAAAATTTAAAAATACTAAGCCATAATTTAACTTTAGCGCTTTGGTCAATGTAAACTTTTTTAATGTAACTTTTGACATTTGACATTTGACATAGAATTGACGCAATGGCTTTTTTTACCAATTCGAATTAAATAGTCATCGAGACAGGACAACGTCTGACGAGTCAGCTAGTATGCTATATTTCATACCCGTGCAAAGCCGGGACAGGTCGCTAGTCTTAAACAATTGTACAGCTTCTGAAATATAATCGAGAACCTAAACTGTACTTAAAACTTCTAAACCAAAACCAATAGCTACGCAAACATATTTATATCCAATACACAGTTACACTACAAACGTCGGCAGTGTCAGTAGTGACAAACAGACGAGCAAGTCGCTAATAGTCAGAAATTAGTGCTGGCAGCGCGCCAGGCGCAGCCGGCGGCGGCGGCGAGAGTGAATCTGGCGAGAACTGTTACATTGTATTTATACAAATATTTGTTACATTTTTGTACATATGTTACTTTCGCTTATGGGTAACGAGTACAGTGACGAGACAGTGCCCTCGGCCGAGTACTCGGTTTGTAAACAGTTTGACGAGGCGAGACAGTCGCTAGAACCATGGTTTGTTTGCTCGGCCGAGTGTGCCCATTTACTGTCTCGCCACTGTACTGGTTACGTGTAAACCTCTTACTTATTCCCGAGTAACTTCAACTTTAGGTTTCAAAGGGGTTGTTATAGTCTTAAAAGGGCTACGTATCCGTGACGCCTCCGATGTTTCAGACCACGGTGATCGCTTACTATCAGGCGGCCCGTTTGCTTGTTTGCCACCTATGGCATAAACAAAAACTAGTTTAAAAGTAAAATAATTTTACTTTCGGGGAACAACTTTTCGGACTTCCAACTAATTCAAAGGTTGTCTGGGAGAGATCGTTCTTAGCCATAAGACCGCCTTTTGCCTTTCTTTTCCCATGTTTGTGATTTCCTTTACCTGATGTTAATAAAATAGTTTTAGAAAAGTGTTGTAACCTTGTTTTCCAAACTCTACTCTCCCTCTCTATCTTTTTATAAATGCATAATTATATATCTTTCTCACTCTATCTCGTTAAATAACTAATAAAGGGGAACGGTCCGGTCTCGAACCCTAAAAACTGTGAAACACATTTCCGTTGGGATCTTTGACCGTCTAGATGAACATGCAGCTGAGAAACTTTCTTATATGGAGGTGGCGGTTTGGAAACCGGATATAAGCGGATATGACTGGATATTCGTGACTATGACATTTTGTGGTCGGGAATGACAGTTTACTTTCCAACTAAAAAAATGAACGTATACAACCACCTACATAACTAAACGTTGTAAAACTTGTAAAGTAATATTATTTTTCTTTAAAAAATCAGATCTATAGATCCACTTTCCCATACAGACATTAAGTTAATCTCATCAATGAAACCAATACTAAAATTACGAAGAGTTTCAAAGTTTACATGCATGTAGGTATGTTTGTAGAGGTTAATATCCAAAAATATTGGTCCGGTTTTAAAAAATCTTTCACCAATAGTAAGCTACAGTATCTCTGAGCACCATATGCTTTTTTTGTACGGATTATCAATAAATAATCTGAATATGAATCTATATTTTATTGCCCCAAACCTGCGAGGTCAAAGCCCGAGCAGCATCACGAACGAAGGTCAGGGCGTCGGCTAGTTAAGTTATACCGCATCCGAGTATTCTTCCATCCCCCGCTGACCACCCCGTGTCTTCAGTTTTATAGGTCGAAACTGACTATCGATCCGCCTTTGTTATATCTTGTTAGGTTCTTCTCGCGCAGGACGCGGGATTATAAGGACTTCTAGGAAAAACGAGGGTTTGAACGTGGTACTAGCGGAGGTGTTTTGGTTTTGTTTGAATAGACTAGATCAGGGCGACGCTTTATGAATCAACGTGAAAGTCCTCAGTAGGCAACGCACTGAAGATGCCCGATTGGACGTGTCCATAGGCGGCGGTGACCACTTACCATCAGGTGGCCCGTCGCTTGTTTGCCACTTACTATTTCATAAAAAGTGCCAATTTTTCTAAAGATATGTTTAATGTGGCTTTAGACGTGCCATTATAAATTTTGCCTAGTGATCATTAGGTGAAGGCGTGCCTAAAATATTTTGTCGCATGCCATTGCCACGCGTGCCGTTGGCTCGCCATCCCTGGACTAGATGAAAGAGCAGACAGATATCATGTACGAGGAAGTAAAAACAATAGCAGAAAGCCCACAAGCCCGGAAATTAAATCTGCCTGCCAAATTCTGTCACCCTGGATGTCTTCAAGTCGTGAGCTCAGTTTGTTTTAAGCAAGTGTGTTTCGTCGTAGACCGCATCATTGCTTTTAAAATTGTGTTCAAACACATTCTAAGTCCAATGTAAAAAAGCCTTTATGCGCTAAAAGTAAATAATAAACTAACGCCCATAGCCTAAACCTGGGGACAACAATTTAACACGCCATCCTCTCCATCCTAAGGTTGCCTAGAAGAGATCGCTCTTAGCGATAAGGCCGCCAGTTGTCGCACTAGTTTTAGGTGATAGTCCTTTTGTTTGTAATTTATAGTGTGAACAATAAAGAGTTTATCTATCATCCAAGCCACTGTAGCGCTCAATTGTAAATGGCACAAGCGGTCAGTGGTCAGTGGTCACCCATCTAAAGACTGACAGTGTCGCCCGTTGCTTAACATCAGAGATCAGTTACGAACAACAACTCGAGCTATGCTACGAGCACTACGACACCCTTGACAATTTAGACTTCTACACTTCTACAGCTGTTGTTTTACCCCCTAACCCGTTTTCTACAGCATCATTAATTCCGCGAGAAAGAGCCAAACATATCCGAAATCTAGCTTTGTCACTGTCACATCTACCCTGAACAAATATGGAAAGCCAATTCGTCCACGGTCCATACTAAGTCTGAGCAAAAGTTGAAAGTTCTTAGGTGCTCAATGTTATGCTCATAAACACAACATTTGTACGACAATCAAGCTGTGTTTAGAAGGGGTAGGGGGTGAAGGGGATGAAAGGGGGTGGAATGGAGATGATAATTAATAGGTTGAATTAATTGGTTTCATCAAGGATGCTATATGAAGTCTGTGATAAATGGGGTACAGGAGGCGGTAATTGGAGACCACATGAGCTCGTATTCTCAGCTCCATTAGGTAGTCTTAGTAGATCAGCAGAGCTTTCAAAGTTGCATGACCTTTTGCCTAGTAATCTAGCAGCCAGTTAGATTTTAGATTGTGACCGCGAGTAGCATTTGTGACTATCGAAACTAGCGAAGGTTGTACAGTTGCAGATTTTTGTAAAAACGAGGCCCTAGTTTGTTTTCATCAGCAGATTTTGGAAAACTAAGTTCTAGTTGTTTGTTATAAGGTCACCAAACAAATAAATCTAGAGCAAAAAAAATATAGCCCAGCCAAGTCTGTAACAACAAGCAACCTTGATATATATTAGGTAAATTTATATTTTTCATTGTAGCGGGAGAGCCCCAGTCTTGAAGTACAAGCTTAGTTTAATTTAGGATTTTGAAGCCTAATATTCGAAGTACAGTAAAACTATTTACTCTATTTACTTTATATCATTGTCAATATAAGTAAATGTAATTATTTGAATATCCAGATCTGAAAACTATTTTGTTGGTTGATAATACAGGGTTATTCATAAAGGGTATGCTAAGCCGAAAAGGGCTCATAGTACTCATCATTATGAAGAACTTTTAGTATGAGAGCAACCCAGAATTCGCGAAAAAAACATCAGCTGTTTTATACATTTTGTGGAGTGTCATTGACATTTTTCTATGGAACAGCTGATTTTTTTTTCGCGAATTTCTGCTTTGCTCCATAGTAAAAGTAGTTCCTAATGATGAGTACTATGACCCCTTTTCGGCTTAGCATACCCTTCATGAATAACCCTGTATATAAACTCACAAAACAAATAAATTGGGCAAAATAATGACTTGGCTAAGGCATTTCTTACTAACAAGCAGCCCTGACCTATACGGACCTTATTCTGGCGAGTGAGATATTATCTCGGTCACTGTCTTAAACGCCTTAGGATCCCAGGGACCCAATTCTTGGGCGCTCGAGATTTTCCCCGTCTGTCTCACTCTCATGAAATTAATGAGATCGACAGTGACCGAGGCAATCTCACTCTTCCAGAATAGATCCATCTGATTTGTCTAAGAACCTCTACCAATACCTATCAGCCTGCACTGAAAATGGACATCAAAATTCCGATGAACTCACCTAAAGTACGTTAGCACGTTTTTACGGTGACAACCATCATATATAATATAATTATGATTGTCACCTTAAAAAGTAGCGCTAATCATCGTACTTCTTGGTGGTATCAGTATGCTCCGTACTTTAGGTGAATTCATCGGAATTTTGATGAATTGTGTGAAGTGAATTCATCATTTTTTTAGCGGAATTTAGATGGACATTTTTGTCAATGTACCCCCGACACTAGTCCCCCAGCCTGCATCACAATCAACCCCCCTCCCACCCCCCTAAACCTGAGATTACTGTAACACACTGCTAGAGCATTGACCCCGAATTCGGCGCGAGACTATCCATTCAATGGAGACAGTTGAATGCCTCACAATATACCTACCTGTCTGTATTATGTAGTAGGTAGGGGATTGTGGATTCTCGTGATGGATCTAAGATCTGAATAGCCACGTCTTTATACTTAGATTAGATGTGTGGAAGATAACACTTTTAGCAACAAGGGGTCATACTTACAAACCCTGCTTCTTCTTGTGTCACAGGTATGGTAGGTGGTGTATGTTAAAGAGATTAAACATCTTATATCTCAGGGTGACGAGAGCAGTTCTGGGTTCCGCAGGGTCTTGAATTCTGAGAGTTCAAAGATACATTTCGGGGAGTGTGCATCTGACCTGCATGCCCTTATTCCCTCTAGCCCATTCTATTATCGGACCACAAAGGGCACAAAAAAGCGACATCGTTTTATGGTAGATATACCAAAAACTCACGAAACGCTTTGATTCCACTGTTGTTGTGCGAACTGCCAGAGTGTGGAATACTCTGCCCGAGTGGGTGTTTCCCGATAGATATAATTTGGGTGTCTTCAAGTCGCGAGTGAATCGGTTCCTTCTAGGCAAGCGTGCTCCATCGTAGACCGCATCATTGCTTACCATCAGGCGAGATGGCGGTCAAACGCAAGCCTATAACTGAATAAAAAAAAAATCTGGGTGGCGCAGACCTGTTATAGGCAAACGTGACGTTTAACATGAGGCGAATGATTTGCTCGTCACGTCATTCAATAGCATGAAAAAGGTAGGAAAATTAATTTTAATCCAAAAATAAACCTTCGTTAAAACGATCACTGCTTTTTCCGTCGTGTTTTCGCAAGTCACATTACAAGTCAGCGAGTTGTCGGAGCATTTAAAGCAGTGACTAACTTTAGGCAAGGTTTAAACTGCTTAAAGGTAACCACTAAAGTTACGGCTCTTATTTGATTTTGATTGACTATAAGACCCTTAAATTCCTTACACTAGGAAATTTGGATTTTAAAATAAACCTCCGCAAAGTAACGCCTGATTCAAATTGATTCCTGTTTAAAATTACAACATTTAAAATCACCGAACAATTCGTAAACAAACAAATGAATGAGTAAACACGGAACAGGTATTTGATACGCGAAAACATAGTGATTAACTAATAATAAATACCTAGATGATATTGTGTGTTGAATAACTATTGCGTGACTGAGATGAGTCAGTAAATTCATGAAGAGATCTTAGGTTCCTACAACTAATAAATTAGGACTATTCAATTCATTCCTCATTTTGGGTACGATGTCTTTTTTCAGCCGTCCTCTTCCACCTATAATTCTTTTGACAACGATCACAATTCTTTTAGATTTCTTTTTGGTCAAAATTATCATTTAAAAGTCGCCACTGATGAGGCATTTAGTATTTATCACAGGTCAAAAATAAATTTTCAAGAAAATGTATTATCAATACCTACTTTGCTAAATTTATATATTTTGACATAAGCTATCAGCTAAGCTTAAGTTCATTAGTGTATTAGATTGGGATTGGATCTAATTATCTAATAGATTGAAAATTAAGGATCAGCAAACGTAGAGTACGCACTGAGAAAAATGGTCATCAAAATTCCGATGAATTCACCTAAAGTACGGAGCATACTGACACCAAAAAGTACGATTATTAGCACGTTTTTAGGGTGACAACCATCATAATATAATGATTGTCACCCTAAAAACTGGTGCTAGTACCTACTAAGTACTTTTTACGGTTACAACCAGCGCTATGAGCACACGAGCACGTAACGCGCCGCGTTACGTCAAATCCATGGAATCGACACGGAATGGTATTCCGTATGCCAATGTCAAAATTTAAAACGCGATGCCACGCTAAGACTCTGAGCCGCGTTCACGTTACGTGCGTGTGATGACGTCACGCGTTTTTGGCGTGGAATATGATGGTAGATAGCGAATAAGGGCCCAGATATAGTAATAGTTGTCACCGTAAAAACAGGTGCTAATCATCGTACTTTTTGGTGATATCAGTATGATCCGTACTTTAGGTGAATTCATCGGAATTTTGACGAATTGTGTGAAGTGAAGTGAATTCATCAGTGTACTTATTCTGTGTCCTAGGCAAACTGGCCAAGCGGTATAAAATTCTATTTTCATTTCTGAAAAAATAACTAAGTGGATTTAAAAGTTTTAGCTGCAAGGGAAGCTTGAGCGATTAGTCTGTCTGTCCTGATCTAATCATAGCTTTGTAAAAAACTGGCTGGCAATTAAAAATGTTTTCAAACTAGTATTAAAAACTTTTACCTCAATATTGCTGACACGTGTTTGCAGTTTCGCAATATGTTGTTTATAGGTGGTTTCTACCTGGCAACATTTAGGTCTATCGATTTTCTAGTTTGCCTTAAACCCATTTAGCTTTTTAGGGTTTCGTAGTAAAACCAACTTTTATGAAATCGTTCGGTTGGTGTGTCAAAAGTGCCAACATGCCAATAAAATATACTTCTTTCCAAGATAAAATATAAATCCAATACTTCAAGATACACTCCCAAAATTTTCCAAGGTAAAAACTACTTCCAACATCTGAAAGTAAAATGAACTTTCAAGAACTTCCCTTTTATACACAGTAATAACTATGATGTCAAATCAAAGTAAGCCGAGACAACTATAATAAAGAAAGTGACGCCGAGAAAGGGCAACGACCATAACAGCCATTTCCTTCCAAAAGCTACCAACCTTCGAAGAGTACCGATCATGCAGCGCAGTGACCCCAATTATGTCTCAGAGCACTTACCTACTTCTCATATATATAGTCTTATACATATAGGTAACTCGGTAACTCATAATTTAGTGACATTGTATTGCAATTTGTATTGCATCTCGGTTCCTATTTAAATGAAAGGCGGACACAGAGGGACGGACGAATAGACATCAGAGTCTCATCTTAACGGTTTATTTTTAACATTTTGGTACGGAACACTAAAACAAGATGCTAATAAATATTTTTTAAAACAAGCTTTTATTGCATTGTCATCACAATTATAGAGGTATAGGTACAAAACTTCAGCTCAAACGGACGCGGCAAAATTTTCTTTAAATAAACTTGTATAATACAAAAGGGAGCGATATAGCTAGCTCTACTGGGGTTTAAAAATATCCGGACTTTTTCTTAAAATGTTTTGCTATTGAAAACGATATCCGATTGTCACCCTTGGGGACGAAAATAGGGTGACAACTGGAAATGACCCATTTTTAGGACTTTTCAAATTTTGAAATGGCAACACAGTCTCGTCCTTTTTCTAGGTACATAGACAATACATGGTTAGTACGTATATGTACATAGTTATAGATAGTATAGGACTGGAGTTGAATGCACATCTAAATAATAAATATGAGTCATTAAAAGAGTATTGAGCGATAAAGAGCTGGTTGACCTTAAATCGATATCGAAAATACAGTTCGTGTTTGTTTTCATGTTTTGTATGAAATTAAGAATTATTACACTTATTTAAAATAGTGGCACACAAGTGACAGAAGACAGAATAAAATATGGGGCAAGCAAACGCCGGGCCACCTGATGGTAAGTGGCCAACGCCGCCTGTATCAGAAGGATCCTCAGATTTGGATAAAAAAAAAATATTACCAGCAAGGGAAGATGTTCGACACGATATTATGATAAAGTAATAAAAACCATAAAGACGGCATGGAAAAAAGAGTTGGAATGACAGGCAGACAGACCTCCGCAAGTATGATAAATGTGTGAACTGAAGAGTGTGACGTAATCTCACAAACAACGAAGCACATAGGTACTAAGTTAAGAATACTAGCGTATTCAAAGATTGCTCGATAACTATTCAAAGCAAAAGCTGAACGTCCATCTTGCAGAGCAACAACCCTAGGCAATGACTAATCAAGACAACAGAGATTTAAATCGATAGCTGAGATCTGACTTATGCGCCGTCAAACGAAGCGAGCATGACTGGCAACCCGCATCTTGCAGAATACACAAGTCGTGCGAAGCCAAACGAAAAAGACACGAGTAATACTGGCAACCAAATCGAATTCGCATTACGAAAAAAGAAAATAAAAGCTGACGCCCACAATTCAAAAAGCGAACGCGCCTCAAAAGCTGTCAAACTGCCCGCGCGTCGTTCAAGTGAAAGACAGTGACTAATTTCTCCACAAATCGATTCACACACACCAGTGCAGTTGCAAATGTTGCACACTAGCGTAAAGCAGTTGTAAATGACCAAGCTTTTCTTAGTTAAAATATCGATTTGCTTGATTATAAATTGTTTCCACGTAAATTTGGTGTGGTTTTTCGTTTTAGAATAGAGGAATCTCTGATGACTGATTGGCTGGACAGAAGATTAGATCACGGGCCCTTAAAATAAAAAAAACTAAAGCTACGAGAGAAAACTGAAGAGGTCGTCGAATAAGATCAACTTTCTTTTATAAACTGATGAAATTACCGTGAAATCGTATTTCACAGAAACTCTATCGTGGCAGGATTATTTTGCAAAGAAATATTATCTTACATTTTAGCTATTCATTTTAAATAATAAGCAATATTGTGAAATATAATATAATCCGAATTAAAGTGCAATGTTTGGATGAAAATGTAATAAAATTAAGAGATTTGTTTACCGTTAACGTCCCCGGTTGACAAGCGTAGAGGGTTTGCTTTTGCTTTTAAACTGTTAAAATTCAAAATGTTGATAAAAGCAGTCCTTATCTACTATTACACCAAATAAAAAACATCAGAAAAACGATTTGCACAGCCCAATTTTTTCAGCTTTTCTATAGTTGTTTAAAAAAAGCTAGATCTTCCATACTGGCGTCCTAAAAGTACATCTCGCAACATCTGAAACCTGCCCTGCCCCAACCGCGAACGCAGCGGTCATTCACCGGCCATTTATTTCGTTTTTTACCCGCATACAAACTAAACGCACGTATATACGCGTAACTAACTAAAGGCGCGAACACTGCGTCGTACTGAGACTTGCGACCACTTGTGAATTTGCGACACATTTTCTGAGAAAGCTGGCTTTGATAGAAGATTTTATTAAGTAGATTGCGATGATAGAGTTTTTATTGTCTTGTATTTTTATACCCACTTCATTTTCATAACATTTGCTGAGATAAAAGTATTGTCTCAGAACTGTCTTTGCATTAATTTTATTAGATCCAACTACGACATTACGGATGTTACAGTTTGACAGCTAGAGGCGAACAATGGTAATTTGCTTTCGTGAATAGCTAAATGCCGAATCTAATTAAATATTTTCCATTTAACAGCTGTCAAAAGACGTATGACATACAAACTGGTGTCAGATGTAAAATAACTAAAAAAAATTTATTCCAAGAAAAATGACACTTGAAATCCAGAGATTTTCTAATGCCGGTCGTTGTGCTATGCGAGACTGTCTAGCCGCGAGATATTTGACGTTGAATTTCCAATTACTTCTTAGTATAATGATTATGTACATAATAAATATATGCAATATCATTTCAGTTCATTTAAAAAACATTTTGTCGTGTGTCGCATGCTCCAGTGTGATCTCGCCCTCACAGCACGTGTATATACGAAGTAATAAGTGCGTTGATATAAATATAAAGCATAACTTGAAGATCTGACGTCTGAAACTGGTCCGTAACAGGATTCTTGGTTAGGGCTGGCGCGAGTCTTACATCGAACCCTGACCATGACACTATCAAATATACGTGAAGGGCTAACATCATTGAGGACAGAATTGAGATGAAATTGATGCAAGATAGATGCAAATTTTTAACCGACTTCAAAAAAGGAGGAGGTTATCAATTCGACTGTATGTTTTTTTTTTTTATTTTTTTTTTATGTTTGTTACCTCATAACTTTTGACTGGGTGAATCGATTTTGATGATTCTTTTTTTATTAGAAAGCTGACGCTTCCCATTTGGTCCCATTTCAATTTAGTCCAGTTCTGATAATGGTATCCATGAGAAAACTATATAAGTCTTAAATTTGCATTAAGTACGTGCGCGACAAATAGACGAATAACTCAATACTCGGTCTCTTGAAGTCGGTTTTTGTTTTTTATTTTGTAAAATAATGTTCTTGTGTATATTCATGTACATCAAATTTAAATAACGTACAAAAAATATGATTAAGTTGTTCTTTTAAAAACACTTCTCACCAATTTTTTTGGGAGATTTCGGAATTGGACTTATAGTAGCAACAATTGCGTTTGATGACACTGACATTTCTATTGTCATCAATAACCAATCACTTGGACAAATAAAGCTTACTATTTTCTTTTAGAAAAGGTTTTAAAAAAGCATATTATTAAAATAAAATTGGATATGAAGGTAGCTAGGTTAGATGGGTGCTAAACCAGTTTGATGGTTAGCGCTGCAACTATTATGAGGTAAGTTATACAAGGTGTAACGGAAAGCTGCAGTAATACATAGAGTGTTCTTCTACACGTCAAAGTGAACACTCCTAGAACACAAGTTTGTTAAATTCGAGAAAGAAAATATCGAATTTCCATGGAAAATTGATCACGTGACTAGACTATTTGGTGTGGAGACTCCATATTTTTTTTTTAATTTAGCCAAATTGTGTCACAAAAGTTGTTCACTTTGACGTGTAGAAGAACTACACCTTTCCGTTACACCTTGTATAACAAAAATAAATCATAGTTGTTATTTTGTTATTAAATCCAATGATATTTTATAAGAAATTGAGTAAATCTGGGATATTGTAAGAGATAGACAACCCTAAATAGATGAAGGAACGGCGCATCCAGTAGCTTTAGGCTCTCTAGCTAGAATCAACGTCGATTAACTTTAATGATTAGAATTTATTTACTTATATAAGAATGTTAATGCTTAAATAATTAATTTTGAGTCGAGTTTTATTACTGTCTCTTAGTTATACGGTTGTTTTAGAGATGCGTATTAATTAGCGGTTCGGTTAAGCTTAAGTTTGAATTTGCAAATCGATACGGTAACCCCAACGCGATATATATTGTAGTCACTAGCTGACTCGACAGACGTTGTCCTGTCAAAAGCCATTGCGTTAATTCTATGTCAAATGTCAAAAGTTAATGCTATTGCGTAACTATAGCAACCGTAGTATGTTGATGCTAACTTGTCAATTTATAGTAAAAATTATCAGTATAAATTTGCAATAAATTAAAATTGCGACTATAATTTGAGATTTAAACTATCCTATCTCTCAAGTTGGATCGAACTGCACATGGTGTGCGAATTTTATTATAATCGGTTAAGTGGTTTAGGAGTCCATTGAGGACAAACATTGTGACACGAGATTTATATATATTAAGATATCGCGATTTAGCCTTAAAGCGATCTAGTCATATCTACTGCCTAGTCAAATAGAGATGTAGTCGTAAACCTCCTAACCCCCTTAATTTGCAAACCTAATAACTCCACTTTTTCACGAAAATGTAATTTTGATATCGGCAGAAACTAGATTTTTTATACTTTCTGCCGGTATCAAAATTACATTTTCGTGAAAAATCGGAGTTATTAGGTTTGCAAAAGGTATCGAAATGTCAAATTTGATTTAGACAAATGACAGTTTAAATAAACGAAGATTATCTCACTTTCAGAGTAGCATTGATTACACAGCCAAGTCTGGCGATATAACATACTTTGCTTTCCAGCCCTCTTCACTGCGAGAATGATCTGGTCTCTAACTCTTTACAATACCATAACATTTCATTGGTATTATGTTGATACATGAAGTAATAACAAACTCTTGGTCTTATTGCTACGAGTATGTATGTCTAACAGACTGACTTTATTCTCATCATAGTGCTGAGCCAAGAGACTATTCAAGTAAGCCGATCCCAATTTTTAGTCACAAAAAAAAATTAAACGTCAGTCTGCTTTTGTTTGTAACTGTCATTGATGCACTTTTTTTGTTTTGTGGTTGTAGCATGCTTAGTTGGCTTGACTAGTCTGTTTGTTAAGCCTGCCAGTCTAAGTCGTCTATGGCTTCGAGAATCTTCTTAGCCTGTATATTTTCGATGCAAGTTGGAAAGTTTTCATTTATGCCACGTATTTAGAATTTTCTTGCTCTACATATCTATGAACGCGCTGTTTTATTGTTTAAAATTGTAAAGTTATTTGAAAATAAAAAGGTAAAAAGATAAAAGCAAAAGTGTGTGTTAAAATGAAAAAAACAAATATTTACATTTTTAAACAGTTTACATTTTGAGTGACAATTAAGTAAACGATTGAATGTCATTGCTTTTTCGACATTTACCCATTTCTTTAAAAATACGTAGCTGCATTAAATAAATTTAAGACCTAAAAGGAATGACCTCTAGATCAGAGGCCATTTGAATAAAAAAAACACCTAAACCATAAACAAAACAAAAATGGCGGTCATAAATGGCTGCCTTAGAACGCGCGGGAAAACGCGACGAACGTTTTTGTCAGGTTTTGTTTCTCCTGTTCTAAACTTGAGACGGATGAGCGCCATCGCTTCTTACTCGGAGGAATTTATTTAGTTTAGCCCGAGATGGGGTAGATGGCCAATGTTGCCATATTTTAAATGTACACTTTACCATACACAATGTTTTGTCTCGTTTACTTTTTATTTGGCTTTACAACTAATTAGAGCTGTTCTAGAATAGAAAAGGCATAATAAACAAATAGATTTAAATTAAACTTTTTACTCTACCACGTAAAACGGTAGGATATCTTGACAGTCTATAAATATAAACAGTATCTTCGTAAATATCTACTTATACAAGTTTTGATAACTCAATATTTCCATCGCACAAAGTCAGTCTATCACTTTTTACTCGGAATTTAACCACTCGCTTCTTAGATAACCTGATCTAAGGCCGCCATTTTGTTTTGATTTTAGTTTGCTACTAGAAATTATAGCTCGAGGTTCTGGCTCGTTGTTTTTTTTTGGCTTGGTTTATTTTCTTATTTCTCATTTAAATATGGTTTGATGAAGCGATAGTCTTTGAGAGCAGTCAAGTTTGAGTTCTTTTTTAACCCCTGATGGGAAATGAAGGGTCTTATAAGTTTAACCGCTGTGTGGTATCGTAGCTCTTAAACGGGGGAACCGATTTGGAAGCAATTGCATTTTTAAATTGAAAGCAGGTTGTCTAGTTATTTAAAACTAGCTGCGTCAGCGGCTTTACCCACATTTTTTCAGGAACTGGTAATTTGTCAGAGAACTCAGAGACTACGTGTTAATATAGAGTAGATACAAGTTACCTCTAAAAGTTTTAAACCATTGTGTCCAAGTGTGGAGGCTTTATTTGACAGATCTAACTAACTAAAATAGAAAATATGTCTTTGTCATTGCAACCTATAAGACAAGGACATCAATGGTTTTATTTATTAGACCTTTCTACTAAAGCTTTCAAAGTTGAGCCCTTTTTCAAGTTTGATAGACAAAGCACCATATTACAATCACCCAAAGGCGCTAAAGCTAATTTATAATATTATTTTTTTATTAATTTATTATGCTTTCGTATGACCGCCATCTTGCCTGACGATAACCTAATCATTATCCAGAGACAATAAAGCTGAAATCAGCGTCAACTTTCCATTTTACAACAGACCTCGTTCTAGGCCCACCAGCTCGTAAACTAAGCCGGGTCCCGCCGCAGAATAGCTAGCAGTATCTAGCGCAGGAATGCGCGGCAGGTGTTAACTGCTACGGCTGTTGTGGGAAATATGCCGATTCCGGAGGCTGAACTAATCCTAATTTGGGACTAAAAGTGCAATAGAGGCGTATGTTCAGCGGTGGACACGTATGTTTAACGCTATTTAGAACTAAAACTGAAACTTGCCGACGAAGAAATTTAATGGCGTTGAGTTTCAACCCGCACTTGGCCAGCGTGGTAGAATACAGCATAATCAGCCTTTGAGGGTAGACCTTAAAAGCTCTATTTTTGTATGAAATGGATTGTGTCATGTTTTTTATTGGTATTATGCAATTATTTTTATCATAGTGTAACTTGTTTAGTGTTACTCGTTGGGAAGTTTTTTCCTATCGAGTCACAGTCATGTAGGTAAAAATGGGACACTGATGATATGTGTAAAAAACTCTAACCATACACAAAGAAAAACCAACAACACCATCTCTGATCTCGTTCTTAATTTACACCGTATTTTTTACTTATTGCCGTTAAAAATAAGAAGTGTACATCATGCCTGCTGGAACCATATTCCACAAAAAAACTGTCACAAAACAAAGCACTCCCGCCAAAAAATGAGGTCACTCAATTTCGGCAGCAGACAGCGAAAACGGTCGTATTCTTTTTTTAATTTTTTGTTCATTTCATTACTTTCGTCTGGAGGCCAGTCATTGTTTTTTTTTTTTAAGTATTTTGGCTTGTCTCGTCTACTGGCAGATGTTTTGTGGTTTGGGAAGGGTTTTAATTTTAAGATGCAATTTCGATTTATTAACAACTAAAGGTTATAAATTAAAATGAAGTGGGTCGTTGTTATTTTACTAATTATTCAGTTGACCTCATGAATAAATGAATATATCTAACATAAAATTACAATACCTATGTACTTGGCAGCATATTAGGTAGTTTTCTGCTATGTTCATGATAAAAGTTGTTGAAGCAATCAAAATGCTATTAAAATAAATGTGAAACGAAATTAAATCCCCAAAATTATATTGTACTCAAATACAATATAATTTTGGGGATTTAATTTCGTTTATAATAAGAAAATTCTATTTTCTTATTATAAAAGAAATTAAATCTGATTTGTTTCTGCTTGTTATTATTTGGTTCTCGTCTTTATTAAGAAACTAAAACTCCACGGTACAATTTTCGTCAATCATGATTCTATTTTCGAATAAATTGCACTTCATCTCATTTCACTTATATCCGGCGACAAACTGGCACTAAGCCGTCATTGACTAGATCGTCGATCGCACAGATTAGGTAACAGTTTGTGCGCGCGCGACTTTCGCTACCACTGCTATGAGTACTGTGGCCTATCACACTATCTAGATCCTAGAACTTCGAGATTTGAAGGCGCGAACAAGAATTGGAACGTTTGAATTTAGAATTTACGTTTTTTTAAGATGTTTTTTTTTGTAACTTGGCAAAGGATTGTGGACAGGTGGACACGAACAAGAATTTATTGAAACGTTTGAATTTTAATTTTAATTTATTTTAACGTTTGAATTTAGAATTAACTTTTTTAAGAGAGTTTTTTAATAGTTGGCAAAGGATGATGTATTGAAATTGATTGAAACGTTTGAATTAATTTTTATTTTTAAGTATGGTTTATGTAGTTTTTTTTTTTTTTTTTTTTTTTTTTTTTTTTTATGTAATTGAGTGACAAGACGAGCAAATCGCTCGCCTCGCTCGCTCGTAGTTGTAAGAACATTAAGCACGTGTTAATATTGTTTTGTACTTTGAAAAGTTATCGTAGAAAATTGTTCATGTATATTTTAAAGAACTAGAATTAGGTCTTAAGTACGTATTACATAGCTCTGCCCATGTAAGAACTAGCTTAACTCGATGTTGAAGCGATTTTGTCGGCCATGACACAGGTTTGCGCTTAGTTTCTAGGTTTTGGCCTAGAATTTCGAATTTTAACTGGATAATTCCAGAGACAAACTCATTTTTTTTTCTAAACCTAAGTAATGGCTAACTTAACCTGTGTCACTTTAAAATGGAATCAAAGTGAACCAAATGTCAATCAAATAATAATAATTATGATCTTTCAGGCTGACTTTAACTTTCAAATTTTTTTTAATCTAAGTATGTTTTTAAACGTTAAATTGGCACAGTAAGAGAGAGGCCTATACTCAACATTAGGATAAAGGAGGCTGTTGATGATGATGATGAAACATTACATTAAAGGTTAACAAGAATTCAAACAAAAATTAAAATGCTCATTTTGAACATGTGTGCTCGTATTGTTTTAGTTATTCATTTATTTAATTAAATACAAAAGTCACAAAATATAATCTTTCCTTACAGGCTAGAACTAGAAAATTAAAACATGATTAACATACCTAGTTAAATAAATAAAAAAGTTAAATAGTTTAAAAAATGTAGGACCAAAAAGACTCCGCAAAACATAATATATTATTTGTTGCTAACAATTATTAATTTATTTGTGTCTAACATTTTTAAAATTTAATTTAATATTGGAAATAATTTATTTACAATATTTGACACGTGTCTTGTATCGTCTCTTGCAACTACACGACATGTTATTGTGTTTTATTGCAGATAAAACACGTGTTCGGTTGGTTAATAAACTTTTGTGTATTTTTTATGATAAAGTCTTGCTTTGTCATAAAAAAGTAAGCAAGTTTAAAGCGTATTGAATTATATTTAGGAACATAATATATTACAGCTAATTCTAAAGGATATTGTTTATAGATCAAATTGATTAAAAGTGTTGATGTCCTTGTCTAATAGACAATGCTTTGTTTTTAGTAAGTTTAGAACTGTTAAATAAAGCCAACCCATTGGTAAGATACTAAAATTCATCATTTTCTAAGATTGTTTAAATTAATTTTTAATACCAGGAACGCAATCTTATTATTTTTTTTTTTAATCACTGCGATAACACCTTTACAGTAAGTAGGTACTAGACCATGGCAGTGTTACCCTTAGAGCTGTCAAATCTGGTTTAAAAATAGAATATCATCTCATAAAACAACCTCTACTTATATTTTATCAAATACGTGAAATGGAACGTACCATGTGTAGTACAAACATAACATTCGACATCCTGCCTTAACATCCAAACTTAGCCATTTGCCCCTAATTAAAGCTAAGCCAAGTTCTCGCAATAAACAAGCCATCAACGCATGCAGCCTTCAAACGGCCGACTCTAAATCCAAGATGGCGTCGCGTCTAAGCTTTGTAGGTTATGTAGTAAGAGAGTAACATTGACAGTCGCCGGAGTTGTGTAAACGCTTGCCTTGGCCGAGCGCATGCGCGAGGACTGCGCTATTAGCGAATGGCGCGAGGGCGCGAACTTGAATTGAAATGTTTGAATTTAGAAATTGAAATTTGTTGGCTTTTTAATTGGAGTTTATGGTTTGTTTTTCTGCGATAGTGATTCAAGGAGGCCGAGCTATGAGTGTGAAACGTTTATTTCGATTTTGTTATAATTCATATGTGACTACTAACGTAGACTTATTATTACCTATGCCGGGTATTATCATTGACATCATATTATATTGTCTATTTATGATAAGTTGGTTTTATTTATTTAGTTTTAGCAGTAAAATTGAGACATGGATTTGGAGATGTTGAGTTATTATAGGATAATTTTGCCAGAACTGCGTTGTAGTCTTAATTGGAAAGCTTTTTTAAAGTAGGTTCTATACCCGACTAAAAAATTCTACTATTTCATTAAGGAGCTTTTAAAATTGACTAAAAAGTAAAACTGATATTTACTCACTTGGTAAAAGAAGTCTAAATGCAAACGACACAATCTTTTGTGCTTGAAAAGTAGATAAGATTGAGTCAAAAGCTCAGGCACGTTTAAAATTGTTCTTTAATGTTAAAATTTAAAATTTTAACAACCTTAAAATAAATTACAATTTTTTACTAGAAGGAGTAATTTTTTGCTTAAGTAAGTTATTGTATTGTTACTTCCGTTCAAAAGAGATCTATTATTTATAGTATGTTGACCTTTTCTCATCTTTTTATCGAAATAAAACCTTAAAATAAACAATAAAGTTCTGAATATAGCTAAACTAGGTATTTGCGTCTTGCACTTTCACCAGATTTTAAACTCTATAAATCTCTCTTTCTGTATGCGTATTAGAATTTATTGTGGAAATATCATAGCCTACCTATCTCAACAGCAGATTTAATCCAAATCAATTAACTCAAAGTGAAAACGTAAGAAACCCACACTGACCAACTCAAAAACTTTCTGTTATAATTAAACACGGGAATACTCACGTAGATAAAATTAAGTCGTTCCCGTGTTTAATTATAACAAAAATGTGTGAAAACCACGTTAGTTTCCATAGTCAAAAACTTTCGTACATATTTATAATAACATAATAGATACATTTAATACATTTAGCGACTTTTAGGGTTCTGAACCTTCTTCATGGAAGATCCCTTAAGGCGAGACTTCGGTGTCTGTATATATAAAGGTCATAGCCAATTATTTAAAATACCCCCCTGACCAACTCATAAACTTTCGTACCTACCTATTCATTATTTTAACATATTTAGTGATTTTATCTCAAAATACCTTTTTGGCATTTCATACAGAAATGATAAAGTCTCGCTTATAGGTCAAATTAAATGTAAAAATATAAATAAAACAAAGTAAGCAACTGATATCGCATTTCCTGAACTCTCGAGTAGGTACTGGCCAAAATAAAATTATTTCACTTAATTTATTTCGTCCCGGATAAATTTGACATTAAGTTTGTTGTTAACGTAGATAATATAAGTATTTGACCGGTTATTGCGGTTTATACATATAACTACATGCCTAAATCTAGAATTTGGATATGTTTGTCACTTTCTCGCAGGATAAAAAGAGTGCTATGTTTGTGTCTTTTTTGCGGGATAAAAACGGTGGAAAGACTATTTGTCCACGGTTCATGCCAAGTAAGTCTTGAGGAACCGTAAAACTTTCCAAGATAAAAAGTAGCCTATGTTAATCCAGGATTTAAGCTATCTTCGTGCTAAGTTTTTATCCAAATCTGTTTTGTCGTTTTTGCGTGCTTGAGTTTAAAACAAAGATCCAAATATTGATATTTATAATATTAGAAGGATTTATAATAACTGTTATTGTATGATCCTAAGATAATTATTATATTTAAGAACTCACGACCTTTATAACAACCCTTCGCTGATTTCACTCATATTCAAACTTTAAAAAAAATCAAGGAATCATCTAGGTATACCTACCTATATAAATCTAAATGTATCTTATCATTTACCAAAGCATTTTCGGTAAAATATAATATTTTAATTATAGGACCATGTTAATTAAAACTAAAAAAATGTCGAAAAAAAAATTAGTTTTTGAATAAAACTAAAAAAATATTAGCACACACAAAACATTTTGTTATTTTATTTAATATTTTGTTTTGTTATTGTTTTTAAAAGCTTTTATTTAACTTACAATGTATGTTAGTTTGTTTAGGCCATATCTTGCAACTGAATTTTGAATCACTTCCCGAATTCCGATTTAGCTGATTTTGTATATACCTATGTAACTTTGATACCAATGCAATGAAAATTTACATTTAAAATAATTTTAAGTTTCTTGCTTAAAAAATAGTGTACCTAACTAAAGCGTCTAAAAACGTTGAAAGTCAATTGATTTTTAAAACATGAAATCAACGACAAAATTTATTAATAGTTGATGTAAAAATTAAAAAGTGTTCTAATAACTTCTTCAAAACATAATTTTGTAACACATTTTTTTTGTCTACATACATTTTATAAGCCATAGTTAAGATAAAAAAAAATGTTTTTGAAACGATCAAGTGTCGTAACCATCTTATGGTCCGAAAAAATAATTGAATCGGATGAAATTCAAATGTTTCTTTTTAAAAAAACAAAGCGTAGGTACTACAATTTACATTATCGTTAGTAATTTCTATAAAGTCATATTACTTTGCCATGCTTTAACCGCGTGGCATACAAAATTTCAATAAATAGTCACACAAAATAACAATTTTATCTCATATAATAAATTCTCGTCAATTAAATAAAAACAAATAATTAAACAATTGAATATTCAAAGTTCAATTACCCAATTGAATATTCGAAGAAAAGCGCGCTATTTTTCCGTCGGCATTTTTTAGCCTACGATCCCGCGTAGCTTCGTAGCGCCGTCGCTAAAACGAATTAACTAATAAATCTACTAATTTTAATTATTTGAGAAAAAAACTTATTAATCTATTTCCTAAGTAAGTGATATTTCGTTATCGGAAAGCGAAGTTAAATAATCAAAAATGAAGAGATCAAAAAATTCCAAGTTTAAAAGTTGATATAAATAGTTGTAGGTACGTAAATGTGTCCTTTCAATTGTATTCTAGAATAATTAATGTGTTAGATGTTAATTAATACTAATAGCTCTTATTCTGTCGTCATTGGCCTTCGATCAAAATATAGGTTGTAATTATTACGCACACACGCACAAGGCACGCACACTAGCGCACCCAAGCAGCCCATAGAAAAAGAGTGGGATAACGATAACGGGTAGTGGGGAGCGGTGGAGGGGATATTAAGAAAACACAAAAAACGTGCGTGAACCCCACACAAACACCGTTACGCATGTACTTGTCACGCACACTGAGATATGTCAAAAGATTAAGGGCGCAAAAGTTTCGGTACTCACATGCGTCAGGGGTAGCCGCTTCTGCCTCGGTCCAGTTTGACACTTCGGTACTAATTTTGCAAAACAAAAAAGTTTCCCAATCACAAAATTCGTCACCTCATGAACACTAATCGCATCCAATCACAGCAGCACTGTCACAAAAAGCACACATCACGCAGTCACACAAAAATATTCTTCTCTCTTAATAATACCGGGTCCTAAGTTTCCATATGATATGTTCGCATTATAGAAAAATTTGCAAAAACACACTAAGTTCCGAAAAATACGAGATATTTGTTATAGTAGTCGCGGTTGATATGAATATTTTTTTTTGTAAAAATAGTTTTTTTGTGTTGTCCTGTTTTTGTTGTTACGTCGCGTGAGGCCGGGGTAGACGGCGCGCGGATATGCGACTCTCTACCGGTTGTGCATAGTCGGGACTGCACGGTCGCGGCGTACTACCCGCGTGCGTACTTACCCATTACCTTGTATTTACTGCGACCGAGCAGCGCGACTGCAGCTTCTTGGTACTTGCCGTTCTAATCTATGGGGCGCGCGAGTTTTTTTTTCGATGAAATTACAGTTTTTTTTAGTCAAATAGAACAAACACTAATCACGAGTGCTTTATTTTCTGTTACACTGAAATACTGCACGGTTTTTGAGTATTTTTTGAGCACACAAATGCTGTTTTTTTCTTTAATTGCGTTTTAGTTTTCACAGTCGTTCAGTACTTTTTTTGTGACGATTATCATTAATTCAGCATGTGACTTAAACAAGCTGAACTTCAACGCTCTTTTTATCAAAATAGAAATTTGACAACACTTGCTATATATTTACGATATTTTAACCAAGTACAATACCCAAATGAAAATATTTTCTAAAATTAGTAGTACGGTAGTAACGTCAACAAGACTTGAAGTTTGTCTTGTTTCTGAGATCATTTTGTTATTTTTCCTTATTCGGCTTCAAGGAAAACGTAAAAACAAACTAATATCAATTCGGATTGTAGACTGTAATAACGAATTGGGGGATAATATTTGTCCCAATAATTAAAATATAAACTACGCACGTTATATTATTTCCTTAATACATACAGTAAATAATTACGTCTCATAGTGACATGATTTCAGGAAAAACCCAAAACGCTAGATTCATAACGCACATGAGCGTGTCGAAAAATATCACATAAATCAATTTCAAACGTCTTTCACCTTCCCTCAATCGAAAGTATTTTCAAGTATCAAACTCAGTCAGGTGCAGTATTCACTACTACAGCGACAGAGTGCAGTGACGTATACACACCGCTCGTCTGTGTGAGTGGCAGCTCTTGTATGAACCTTGTGCATTTAAGATCTACTTGACTTATCTTACTTTGCCCTTGTATTAATCCGTACGACATCTCATATTCATCAAAACTATGACTTAAAAACGAAAAATTCAAATTTAAATTTAGAAAACCGTAATTTTTGAATATTAAAATATAGAACGATTCCTTCTCGCTCTAGCGTGCGCATAGGAAAAATTGAGTTTGTGTGCCTTTTTTATCGTTTTTTTCTCGGCGTGTGGGTGCGTTCGATTGTGTAGTCTTCTGCGTCTGTGTGGGTCATAACTCCATACGTTTTGCGCTAGTGTGAGTGTTCTTATAAGAAAATGGTTCAGTGAAAAATTTTGTTGGAATCCGTAGAGATGGCGTTGTGTTCCTATGATGAACTTGCACCATCAAAAATTGGTTACGGTGCGACTATCGCATTTTGACCGTTACTTCGTAGATTTTAAGAATCAAATTCGCTTGATTTAGTTTGTGCACTTTAAAATTAGGAATGCTTGGACTTTTTTGTATTTCCTAATTGCTTTGTTTGAAACAGTGTTCTGATGAAATTAGTTTTATTATAAAAGCTCTGGGGATGTAAAACACGGTTACATTTTTCTTGCAATGAAAAATCCACTGTTCTAGATTGTTCTGTTTCTCAAGGATATATAAACTCATTATTCTTCACACTAGAAATTAAACAAAAGGATAGTAACGCTTAAAACTTAGCGCAGCAATTGACGGTCTTATCGCTTAGAAATATATCTTCCAGACAACAGGACAACAGGACTTGGTACATTATGTTATTAAATTTATATTTTATGGCATAATTAAAATTCAGTTGCGAGATTTTTAAACCCAACTTATGTTGCATTGTCATCGGAATAACGCACGTATATCAAATTTCAGCTCAATGGAACATCGCGAAGTGGTTCAAAATTGAGTTGCGAGATTCCAACCGAACAAACATAGTCCCATAGTAGAGTACAAAGTATACATACCTACATTGCAAGTCAAATAAGCTTAAAGGAAAATTTAAGCAAGTAGGTAGTACTTTATTCATAAATATGATGATGATAAAACAGCTTTATACATCTAATTTGTAAATAACGATTCCGTCCGTCACGTGCAGAAATTAAAACAGTAATTGTTGAGGACCATTGAACGTCGCATTATAACGAAGGTTACAGAATGATTAGTTATACTTCCCTACTCGTTCAGAATTCTTTTAATCTAAGAAGATGTTACCTACATTAAATTTTGTCCGCAAACCCCAGCTTTCAAGCGGCTGTAGTGCTGTACACTGAGAAAAATATCCATCTAAATTCCGCTAAAAGAATGATGATCACTTCACTTCACACAATTCATCAAAATTCCGATGAATTCACCTAAAGTACCTACTGAGCGTACTGATATCACCAAAAAGTATGATGATTTACACCAGTTTTTAGGGTGACAATCATATTAGTGGTTGTCACCGTAAAAACGTGTTAATCATCGTACTTTTGGTGATTTCATTATGCTCCGACCTTTAGTTGAATTCATCGGCATTTTGATGGCCATTTTTCTCAGTGTACCTTTCATCAAACATAGCTAAGAACACTCCGGACTAATTCACCTTTCAAACAAAACAAAATCAAAATCGGGTCATCCGTTCGGGAGCAACGTTGCCACAGAAACACACAGATACGTCAAACTTTTAACCCCGTCGTTTTGCGTCGAGGGTTAATAAAAGAGATGTATTTTGTAGAGAGTTATAAAGAAAAGGTACGTTAAGCCAAGCGTAAGCCGACAAGGGCCTGAACAATGGAATCGCCGAAAATAATCGGCTGTTCCATACATTTTCGACCTGTTTGGCAGCGGTAGTGTATCCCCCTTATAAGTCAGAGGTCACGGGTCCGATTCCCGGGCAGGTGGTTGAATGATGAAATATCTGCTCTGGGTCTGGGTGTTAGTTGTCCTTGTCTTTGTGTGTGTCATTATATCTCCGACACAGAGTATCCTAGTGGGGAGTTATGAGTGTGAATCGTTTATTTATTTTATTTTTTTTGTCGAGTCATTGATATTTTTCTATGGAACAGCTGACTTTTTTTCGCGATTTTAGGGCTAGTCCTTTAAACGTTATTCATAATGACGTCCATTATGAGCTTTTTAGTTAAGTATTCCCTTTGTTTAAGTTATTATTGTTATATTGTTAAGTAGATAAACATTTTCACTAACGAAAGAGAAAAAGAAAATAGATTTTTTTTTTGTTTAATTAACATTTTTCCTTTTTATTTTTTTATCCTAAATATTACCTTTTTTAACAGACTCTACGAGCGATGAGTAAGTGACCACCGTACTCTGATGTAGGTAGTACAATGGAGTACTGTGAGCCCTTTACGCGAGCCTGAACTGAATCGCATTGGGTTTTGTCTCACTTTTTCTCTAACCGACCGCGAAACGAAAGCCACGGCGATCCAATTAAGGCTCGCGCTAAGAACTCATGCCACTGACTCTGAATAGCACAGATATGTACCATGTATATCGCTTGTCGGTGTTACAGGCTGTCTGGCAGAAATCGCTCTGAGCGATAAGACTGATTCATGATACAACTCTCGAGGAATTCTAGAAGCATTTTTAAACCTACAATACTCGGAATAAATCGAGAAGTTAGCTTGTAGGTGGTAACCTTTCAAACCGTGTGGTTAGGGGAAGTACCTCAAATTTGTCAGCACAACCGCTACAGTTCCTGTGGCCACAGAATATGTAACAGTAGGTACCTATACCAACAAACTGTATTGTCCAAATTGTACAAATGTATGCTAGGTATTCGTTATCTAGATAAGGTGCGATGCCCACTCGTATCTCATAGAGAGACAAATAGAAAACTCTATTGTTCACACCAAAAATCACAAACGAAAGGAATTATCACTAATATTGTATGTTTGTTGGTTTACGCAAAAACGGCTGAACGGATTTGGATGAAATTTGGTATGAAGGTAGCTTATCATCATATGCAACCTTTAATCCTCCCACTGCTGGGATACAGGTCTACCCTCGGGTGATTAGGCCGTATGCCACCACGCTGGCCAAGTGCGAATTGGTGGATTCACATACGACATTGAATTTCTTCTCCGGACATAATTATGCAGGTTTCCTCACGATGTTTTCCTTCACCGAAAAGCCAGTGGTTTGTAAATTCGTACATAAGTCCCAAAGAACTCATTGGTAGGAGTCGGGGTTTGAACCCGCCACCTCAAGAATACGAAGCGGCTGTTCTCCCACTGAGCTACCACGGCTTATACTAGGTATGAGTATAAGGTAGTTTATACTCTGGATTAACGCTAAAGCTATTTTTCATTACTGCAGGAGGTGACATCGCGGGACACAACCAGTAAATAATAAGCGCCTTACTTAACTATAAAACTTTAAACACCGAAAGGTCACGTTTGGCTGTAGCTAAAAATATGTTGTCACAGAATAGGTGACAGTAGCTTAGGGCTGGCATGACGTCACCACCCACCCTGCGCCGATAGATGGCGGGTAAAGGGTGGGACAGACATCTTGTGATACATGCAATGTTAATGTCAAAGTTTTAATGTTTGAATGATTACTCGTGTATATGTTAACTTGTGGATAGACACTCGTATGAAAATAGCTAACACCCTCGATTAACACAATTGTGGGCACAGAATTATCTCTTTTAAATTGAGCCTAGAAGAATAGTCTTTAAGCTAACATGATTTGCAGATGGGGCATTTCAGATCTGTCTATATATAAGACCTATTTAGGCTACTATTTATTTCGGAAACTGCAAATGAAGCTGTGGGCGAAGCTAAAATAAGCCATATTTGTTAAATTATTTTTTTATATTATTTACATGTATTTTGTATTCTAATTGTTTTTGCATAACCTTTGTCGATACGCCCAGCAGTTTTACGCGCAGTCTAAACCGAGCAATGTTCGTGTAGCATTGCTCGTAGCATTCTAACGTTGCATGTTACAGAATATCTGCAGTCCGTCTGTGGTAAGCTTTAGCCTCAAAAGCTGAAGTGGAATGGATGCTGCCAAGAAGTTTGAAGACTTCGGTTTGTGCTGATTTCAAGGTTGACACGATTTTTAAATTCATCGCTATAGCAATGTGTGGTAGATAGAGCTCTTTTGCAGAGCCCGCCTAGGGAAGTACCACACCTTTGCCAGTTATTCCACCGCCAAGCAGTAATGTCAAACATTACTGTGTTCCGGTTGGAAGGGCATTGTTTCCAGTGAAATTTCAGGGCAAATAGGAGATTAAACATCTTATAACTCCGGGTGACGAGCGCAGTGCTGTGCCGCGCAGGGTCTTGAATTCTGCGAGTTCAAAATTCTGGGTGGCGCAGACCTGCTATGGGCAAACGTGACGTTTAACATCAGGCGAGCAATATGCTCGTCTCGTCGCTTAATTACATAAAAAAAACATGTCTTTATTGTCTAAGTAATTCCACTTTGCCCCACCAAACGTCCCCCTACCTATGGGGTAAAATAGTTCCAACAGTTTGCCCCACTAAATGTCTTTGGTTGGGTATAAGTGACTACCAATATTATAAATTTAATGAGAAAGTATTTTTGTTTTCCCTTCACGCTGAAACGGCTGGACAATTACTAGATAGAGAGTTTATACCCTGGAAAACTGGACTAGACCACTTTTTATCATCATCATCATCATTGAGCTGATGAAACTGCGGGGCGAAGCTATACCGCGTTACCAACTGATTCGTGCGGCCATAAATCATTTCTCTATGTCTATCTCGCTCGCACTTGTGGGTCTTATGGAGCCGCATAGTGATGTGCGTAAGATGGTTATAGCCGCATATCGATAAGAATAAAATCAGATAGAAACATAGTAGATAGTATTGTGGCCCTGAAAAGGCTGACGTTTATGGCCCTACGACTCAGTTGGTAACGCGGTGACAATAGTGTTCGAGTTTTGATAGCAGCTTTGTCCCAAGAAAAATCGTGCAAGCAACTAGGTAAATGGGCAATAAGCTCCAGGTTGGTTTTGATGAAATTGGGAGTCAACTCGTTAAAGAGTGAAGCTTATAATGAAACAACTCGGAACGGGTTGTCAGCGACAGAATTCTCCTACCACATGGTTGTCACAGATGATACGATGATTTCCGCAGTTTTAAAACCTTACAATAAAAACTAGGTGTAGATGTATAGCATCTAGATGTGGCACATCATATCACATTAATTAATACAAGAGTACTTTGTCTCTTCAGTTGTTTGTTAATTTGTCAAAACGACTGAACAGATCTTGATGAAATTGTATGAATCATTACAGAGAACATGTTATCTAATGTTGAAAATGCGATGTAGGCTAAACACTTATCTAAGTCATTTAAAACTGGGTTTTTTTTGTAAAGATTTTTTCAGGATGCATAGTAATTTCTAGCCTCATCAAGATATGTTCAGCAGTTTACTCATAAATAAATAATTAATTACTTAATGTTATGGTTTTGTAATTCTCAGTAATAAAATTGTCTAATGTTTGTATGTTTGTTTTTTATACAATTGAGAGACAAGTCGAGTAAATTGTTAGTCTGAAGTTAAACGACACGTTTCCAGATAACAGCCTGCAGATAGGTAGGTACTGCGTCATCCAAAATTTGAGTCTAAGTCAAATATGTTTAAGTTAGTACTAAGTAGGAACGGTGTAGGTACGAGTAGGTATGTACTCGCCTTTACTTACATCAACGCTCAAAGGTGACCTTCCTCTCTACACAATTTACGCATATGTGTTACATGATGTAATACAGTCTACAAATAAACCAAGAGAAAGATGGAGCACTGTGCTAAATTTGGGTGAAGCCAAGAACTCGTCTACATTCACGTATACGTACACAAGACGCACACGTTGAGAAATCAATACTCTCCTACTCGTGACGCTGTGGAGCTTGTGTACGTCCGCGCGTAAGTAGAGAAGTTTTTGGCTTCACCCAAATCAAACACTGTGCTCCATCTTTCTTTCTTGGTTTATCTGAGAATACAGTCAAAGTCAATTTTGAAATGACCTTAAAATGCGTTAACCTACTTTATCTAAGTCTCATTGGCTGCGATGTTTATGAAATGTTCAAGATATTATTTTGTGTGAAATAAATTAATTTATCTTACTACTTACTATGAAAACTAATGCGGTTTTGACATATCTTACTGATATTATGAGTGTGAATAGTTTGTCTGTACACCTACAATCTAATCTACAACCTTTGACATTTATAACACTAAATTACTAGTAGCATCTCGCGGTTTCACCTGCATTTTCTGGAATAAAAATTCGAATATTATCATATAAAAGAAATTATGATCTTTCAAAGACCGTAGCGCCACATTTCACCCATCGGAAAATTGAGGAACTAAAATCAATCAAATCCGATTGTCTTTTCCAGCACAACTTTTGCTACATCTTTGTACAATCATGTAGTTTCGATGCTAAAGTATGAAAACAAGCTCTAGAACATGGCTGGGAAATCAAGGCATAAATATGCCTAGAATCTAGGCATATGCCTATAATCTAGGCATATGCCTACGTATTCTAGACCTTTATAGAGGCTAATAGGGCAATTACGTAATAATAGTTGCATCTCAGATGTTTGAGGAGCAACTAGAAGGAATCAAGTTTCAGTGTATACATTAATCACTATGTAGGTTGTGGCAGTGATCTGCGGTTTTACACGGACGATGATGGAAAACGATGGCGATGATGATGATAACTAGCCTATGTCTTAGTAAAAAGTAAAGTAAAAAAAAGCAAAAATTCTATGAAAAGTAAAAGAGTCTTGTTTTAAAGTCTTGGTCATATCATTTCAGTTCCATAATTTGGATCATATCGTATTGTTTTTTGATTTGTATTGTCTTAGGTGCGATTTTAGGGTTCCGCGCTCATTTAAAATACGATAGTTCAGAACCCTCGACATGTGAGTTTTCGTTTTGGCAGTTTTTACTTTTGTTCTTGTCAAATGTTCGAAATCAAAACTAAAAATTTATTTACACAATCGTATCGTTGTCGCAAGCTGACGCATGGCTTCTCTTCTAAAAATAAACCGAATCAATAAAACTTCAATTGGAAGACTTCAAACAGTTTGTAATTGGTTGGATCCTCGGAACTTTGCTTTATTCCTAATTGTACGTGCTGTCGATCATTTTTGAATGATTTATTTAACGTTGTTTGGGTCACATGTCAATGTTTTGAGCCACTTTCGATGTCTGACTGAGCTGGAACTTGGAAATGGTATCAGTGTAACTCCGATGACAATGCAATACAATTGTTATACCTACTAAGAATTTTTTTTCGTCTTAAATAATACAAAAAATTAAAGATGAATTAAAAACAGCATTTTTTTTCAGTTTTGAAAATAATAGTTTCTCCACCATTTTTTTCGTGTAAGTATAAGTACTTTTAAGTTTTATCATTCTATGTCCCTAATTTTGTGTTTGGTTCTAAGTTTTTTCATGTGATCTTCTTTCTATCTAGCGATTTAGGTAGGTGTACTTCTAAAAATAGTGACAGATTATAATACTACGGCCAACTAACAAAACTATTCGTATACGAAAAACAACATCACTCTTCTCAGACAGTCGGTAAAACACAGTCATAACAAACTGGCTTCAGTATCCTTCAGGAAAACAATGTAACTACCTAATGATTACCTATTTTTCAGGATGTCACCAGCACGCCTGCCCACACGAAACCCACGTATTTCGGCTGTACCTCGAAATGTCACTGTCAAACGCAACTGACACCTGTCAAACTAAATTTTCCGCATAAAAAAATTCGATACTGATGACGGTTTTCACGTCACGACTGAATGGACTCGACCTATACCTACTCGAATTCTTTTATTCAACTTTTTGCTTGTGAATGCGATACATTTTTGCATTCGGGCATTTTTGTAGCTGAGATTATTTTGTAATTGACAAAAGTTGTAAATGGTTTTGTGTAAAAAGTATTGTGATTTTAAACTTATTTATTGACTTTAAAATGTAGTTAGACATTGGTTTCAAATATGAAGATAATATTATATTAAATTAATGTTTTCTTAAAACGTTTTAGTAGTAACCAGCAATTTTAGAATTTGTAATAGATACCTTTTCCCAAAACTATAAAGGGGATTTTTTTGTGGTTTACCCACCGTAGTTAGCATTTTAATCTACCATTTAGGTACTTACGTCATACATCTGGTTGTGATAAAATATAATATGTTAATAACCCGTTAGCAAAAATGTTAACAAAAACAAAGGACGTGGGGCCGTGGGCGTCTAAATTTAAAATTACGTACCTCCTAACGCCCCGCGGTTTCATCCGAATTCCTACGGGAACTGTCAAATTTTCCGGGATAAAAAGTAACCTGTCGGGGGCGATCTGGGGGTCGACTGTCCGGGGGCCACTCTGGGTATAAAAAATTGTCAAAAGGTATAAAATACAAAAGGTATAAACAAAGGTCTCCCCCAAAAAATTGGGGGAGACCTTTGCCCAGCAGTGGGACAGCATAGGTTAACTAAAAAAAAGGAACCTATATGTTGATCTAGGGTATAAGCTACTTGCATACCAAATATTATCTAAATTAGCTCAGCCGTTTTTGCGTGATTGAGCAACAAATGTCCAACCATCCAAACACTGACATTATTAATATTAGTAGATATAATTTTAAATTGGGTATTTACCATGACACGCCAACTGGTATTATTAAGTGGTCCAGCACATTAAAACCTATCCTGAGATCATTGATATATCCCAAAATAAATTTCGGTATGTTTACCTCATTAGTGAGACCACAGACTAAATAATAAAACTTGTTATTTTTGATTGAGGATATTTTGAAATAATTACCTACTGAATGTACTAAAATAATGTATTAAAATTGAATTTAAGTTAGATGCTGTGTATTACGATACGAATTTAAGAATTGAGTTATTTTGTTTAAACACTGATCAATACCTCTTAATTGTAAATGAGAAATTGTTTGTCTGTTTGTTATTCCTTTATGCTGAAACTGCTGAACGGATTTCCATGAAATTTGGTATGTAGGTAGATATCCTAGATTTTCACATTACTTTCTTTTTTTCTCGGAAAAGTTAATAGTTTTGTAGCATAGTAGGTGAAACCGCAAGCTAAAAAATTTTTTTTTGTAGGAATTTGTAGAGCCGAAAATTGCTTGGTTTAGAAAAGGCTTATCACCTGACTCTTATCTACGAGTATAATTAGCTAATGTGGGTAAATCAGCTTAAATACCAATTAAGTTTATACTTATGGAGGCTAAGTTAGCTTTTTATTAAGTTCTCAATAGTTTTTTTTATAGCAGATTGTTTTGGCTTAAAATATTTTTGCGTAAGAAATGTATGAAAAGTAGCTGAGGAAAAAGATTGTGTTAATTGGCAAGTAAACTTTATAGTTAAGTCACCCAGATGTAGATTAAGTCTGCTTTAAGCTAAGCTTAAAAATTGCAATATTTTTAATTTCAAACTTTTACACAAATAAAAGTTTCCTCTCCTTTCCTAATTAGAAAAGAAAGTTAAAACTAATAATAGACAAAAAAATCAAAATGTCTCTATTACGTAAGCGGAAAAATTTCAGCCACAAAAACTAGAACAAAAACTTCTATTAGGGCCGCCATGACACTTTTTTTGTCGCGATCTAAGATGGCGCGTGGCGTCGGAAGTCTAAAACAAAAGACGCCCCACCCACACTGGCACACAAGAAAAAAACAAAAGCTAGTTGCAGGTGTAAAAGATAGCTCGATTAAGCGTGAAGTGGCGAGTAAACAGGAGGATTGCAAATCAACAAACAGAGCACCGAATTCCGAATTTCCCGGCCCGGGACGGGTGCACGTACGAAATGCAACATAATCTCTGCAAAAGCGAGCATGCAAAGTCGAATAACAGTGGCACGTTTACCCGGCTAGGCATCAGCCGAACACTTGTTGCTTGCAACTTCCAACTTTGCTTCACGTCGGCGTCGCCTAAACTTCTGCTAACCACTCGACCAATTAATTCCCGCACAGTCTGCCCGATCTAATCGAAACTCGAATTTAGAATGTCAGATTTAGAACTACGAACTTTTTTTAATAGTTTTTGGCTACGCAAAGCTTTAAGCAGCGTAAACTTTACAGGAACTTTATTATAAACTTTTGCAACGCGGTAGCAATAACAATTACTATTTAAATACACTAATACCGATACACTTTGAAGCACCTATTTTCTTATCAATTCCCACTACACTCACTGAAAGTCTCAAGTCAAAGACACAACGCACTTACAAGAAATTGGATGACGCGTGACCGAAAATGGCAATTTTAAATCGTTCTCTTCCGTTTTGACGTTTCGTGCACTTGCCAGTTAACTTTTACGTTTTCTTTTTTAATTTTTGTGGCTTATGCCGTCGAATTCGGTGGAATATTAGATGATTACGACGGAGAGAAGTTGCATCGGTGCACGTCGGTCTAGTTGCAACAGGTTGTTTGGCTGAAGCGGCGCGGGGCGCATGCGTCAACCCCTACCGATGCAGGCCGCCACAGTGGCAGCAAAACTTAATGGGAAAACATGGCGCTTATCTGATAACGATTAAATGTCGTTTTTTTAAGACTCGTAGACGAAGTTTCGTAGTTTTCTTTGGCGAAAATGTCTTTACAGCTCATCTACGTAAGTACACGGTAGTTAAGGATAAAGACAGTCATAAGTCCAGTCATGTAGTCAAAACACAAGTCATAGTTAAGAGAAAACTTCAGTTCTGTTCCACGTTTAACAGGCAAAATGGCAGTCAAAAATTTGTTATCACGTATCTCAGCAACTACTAAACCGATTTGGATAAGAAATAGAGATAATTCATGCAGTGGATTAGCCCAGGCAACTTTTCATCATCAACAATAAAACCGCGTCGCACAGCTAAAAAAAGTATCAAAATTAAAAAAAGGATTTAAGTAAAAAATGTCCGGAACTCAACACGCAACTGCGCCCACTGTAGAGCGGCCACCATACACCTACACACAAGTACTAGGTATAGTACAGGGCGCCTTATCTCCCGAATTGCTATCAGCTAGGGCGGAGTATTAAGGCGGAATCACGACAAATTAGACTTCCGCCCTGGCAGGATGAAATTTCGTAAACTATGCCATCGACAAGTAGAGAACTAGGTAAATGGCCTGCCACTTGATAAGCCAAAAAAAATGTAAGTAGAATTTTTTAGCTGACCCAGTTAAAAGAAACATATTGAAAAGGTATCACAGTACCTCTACCTACGTAACTTATTTTTACGGTTAAAAAAAAGTACGCTGAAAAAATTCTTATTATTAGTACTCACTATTATGACCTCGACAAAATGTATATGGAACAGCTGATTTCGTAAACGCAAACGACAATGGGTAAACGACCCCAGAATCTTTCATTCACCCTCCCAGCCCTTTGAACCTTTACTAAAAAACCAACGATAAAAGGTTTAAAAAGTCTCCCGACTACGGAAAAAAGTGGCCTACAGCCCCGAGCATAATAACGAACGGATTGTCACTTCGAGCGTCAAAATCGGATGAATAGCTTACGTCACAACATACATAGAGAGCTAAAAGAGACAAAGATACAAAACACTGAGCTAAACATGAACCTTCCTTGGGTCACTTCTACAGTCGGGTATTTCTTTTTACTCTACTAGTTCCAGTAATTAAGTTCATTTACAATTTACAATTACAACTTATAAACTAGAACCTAAACCTTTTAGATTAGAGTAGCCCTTAGAGTCCTGAATGCCTTCAATGTGCTAGTAAATAATAAATCGTTTATTAGGCATATTTAATCAAGAACATAACTTTGATAAGGCTCATAGGCTTCCAAACTATAAAAAAAAAAATATAGTCATATGTACCTATGTCGGCAGCCGGTTTATAGCAAACTAGCTGACCCTGCCACGCTTTGCTGTGGATAAAAAAAAAATTAATAAAAAAATAGCCTATGTTACTTTGGGATAATGTAGCATTTGAAATCGGTCCAGTAGTTTTTGAGTTTAATCCACACAAACATCCAAAAATACAAAATACAAATCTTTCCTCTTTATAATATTAGTATAGATAGATACTAATTTACACGAAAAAAAGAATAATAACAATTAATTTAGAATTTCAATATTCAACAATTGCTTATTAAATTAATCACCAAAACAAGATAACAATAACAGCGAAGAGAATAGTTATAAGGTTGGTTAGATTCATATGCCCAAACTTTCTACAGCCTAATCCGTTTAGCCCCAGTATCCGCCAGTATCCAGTGTATATCGTCCCCTCGTGTAACAGTGCCATGGCGGATCGATGCGGCCGCCTTATCTATGCAGCCCGGTACACCGTTTGATAACAGGCTTGGAGGTTTAGTCATAGATAAATAGATATAGATCATGCTTTGATATTGTATGGGGAAGTTTTTGAGTGAGAGGGTGTGTTCGTTTCTTCTTTTTAAAAGCTTTTATTTAACTTGCAATGTATGTATAACCCGGTCACAATATCTGTGCACCTCGCTGGAATGCGTATAGCCTTATATAGTCGAATATATCGAATATATATATCGAATAGGGAATAGCGGGAGCGCCTCTCCCGCTTCCCCTGTCACCTCTCCGCGCACTCCCCGGTGCGACAGTGCGACTATATAAGGCTATACGCATTCCAGCGAGGTGCACAGATATTGTGACCGGGTTGTATGTAAATATGTTTGTTCATCGCCATCGCTTACCATCAGGCTGACCATCTGCCTGTTTGCCGCTCTTTCTATAATTAAACGTCATAGTTCGTAAAACCTTTTTGATAAAAAATTTGCTGTACTTACAAAGAAGCTGTTCTTTTTGTTGTAATTACAAAAACTGTCAGAGAGAAAGAGTGGAAGAGTTTTAAGCGTTTTTATCTCTTTGCTTGTAATTTTTGGTCTCAACAGTAAAGAGTCTATAAACCTATTTACCAGTCGCAGTTATATTCGGCCGATCTTTAGAAAACTCTAGCCCAGAAACTCGGCCAATACAATCTTGCTTTTTTACCAACACTGAAAAAAAATTTTAACCTTCGTTGCAAACCCTACCCTGATTCAAATTCCGAACTAAAACGGCTGCAAACAGTTGAAGGTATTAATATTTTAGTTACGCTACCATAACTTTAACTGATACCAGTTTCCACACAAACAAAAGTTACCTCTCCAAAATGTTAACAGTAAAAAAGAGCAAACCTCCTGTACTGTTACTAATAAATACAGAGGAATATAAGCATTGTTGGTGAGCTGTAGAGTTCAAAATAGCGTGAGATGGGAAGCTTGAAATCGCATAAAACTTCTCAAAAAGGTTAGTTGGAGAGTCAGGTCACGAATTTAATAAGGTGCGTTTGGTAAAAAAGACATGAATTTGTAATCCAAACGTGCTATGTGCTATTTGAAATTAATAGTTATTAATAGTTATGAATAACTTTTACTGAAGCTTCATTCTTGAAACTACGAAAATAACAGCAGTTATTTTTCACACAGTTCGTCAAGTGGACTGAAGATAGTACCTAATTTACAAATGTATTGGAAAATGTGGTAATAAAAATAAAACTTACTTCCAGACTAGCATTGGAAGGTAATGAAATGACAAAGCCTTTGTGAACGATATGTAGAAAAATAACTTTCAAGTATGTATTTATTTTATTTCGAGTTTCTTTGTGAAACAAACGCGGACACCTCTCGACATTGACACCAAACAAAGGCCACGTTTTCACAAACAGGTACAGATCTAAACCAGTCCACCTTAGACGAAACACCGTTAGCTCTTCGACTATGTTTTCCTTCATACAAAAGTTTTGTTATCCACGCATCCCTAAAACTCGACTCGAGGTGCAATAAGGCCGTACCGACAAACAAACTAAAATTTTGAAAACATTTTTCATCAGTGTAGACGCAGAATATGTGGAAGTTCTAACATACGCCAATAAAAAAAAATAAATTTAATTTCTAAGCAAACAAATTAAAATATGTACTTTTAAAACTCGACTATTTTTAAGTACATATAAGTAAAAATTGAATTATTATTTGTAAAATTCTACTATAATAACAGTTTAGTTTAAAAATGCAAATGAATGTTTCAAACAAAATTTTTAAATTGAAAAAAGTAAGTCTAACCTCATTATTCTTTGAATTCTCTTTTGAACACTAACTACCTCATTCGATAGGGGTTGGTAAAAAGTTTGTCCCCCAGCTTTATATGGGGAAACAAGTGCGTGTGTATTTTTCCTCAAAATACACAACACAATTTCACATTAATTATCCACCAACCAAAACCAACTCACCAAAAAAAAATCAAAAATCACCAACCAACCACAAAAAATCAACCAACCAAAAACCAAATCATCTATCTATACTATCTAACCAAAAATCACTTAAACGGCGGCTGTAAAGATCGTATCTACTAGTTAAAATCCAATACGAAACTAATCCCTAAATATGTACATATGTGCTTACATCGCCCACGACCCCTAATATTTATTTTTCGGAGGGTACTGTCAATTTAAAAGCTCCCCCGAGGCGAGGGTGCATACCTAAGTCAAGTTTATTACGTTTGCCAAATCAAAAGTCATATCAGTTATCATTTTTTAACCCAAAGGGTCATATTTATTGGTATACTAGCGGCCCGTCCCGGCTTCGCACGGGTAGACTTTGGGATAAACGTAGAGTAAATTGAAATCGGTCCAGTCGTTCACGCGTGATGGCGTGACCAAAGGTGTTGAGAATAATTATAGGAACTCTTTGTTATAACCTCTATTCTCATGCTATTGCGTAACTATAGCAACCGTAGTTTGTTGATGCTAACTTGTCAATTTATATTTGTTGTTAGAAAACGTTTGTATGGGAAAAAGAAAAGGGCTATTTTTAGGGTTTTTCAATATTTCTGAGAGATTTTCTTAATATTTTTTTCCGTAAGAACCTTCTCCTAATAATAACAAATACAACAAAAAAAGAATTAGTGAAATCGGTCCAGCCATTCACGCGTGAGGCCGTGACCAAGGAAAACGGGTTTCATTTTTATATATATAGATGTTTATAAACTTTCGCGGCTTAAAATTTCTCCATCTTGTTTTTACGCGTGACATTTCACGTCAGTGAGAAGTTGTGAGAGCTTGGTAAGCAGTAATTTAATTTAGGCGGGATTTATAAGACAGTCAGCATAATCAAGTTATAAGTGTTATACAATAAACTATAGTTTATTAAACATAAACAAAATCGAGATTTTTTTTTAGTCCGCATTTGACCACCAACTCGCCTGATGGTACGCGACGATGTGGTCGAAGATGAAGCACGCATACTTAGAAGATACCTATTCCCTCTGACCTTGAAAAGCCCAAGTTTGTATCTCTCTGGAAACAAGGAAGCCGGCAGTCTGATTCATTCCCTGGCTATACGAATCAGAAACGTAGATTCGAAACGTTTTGTACGAATCCAAGGAAACGGTGTAAGGTTGGTAGAAAGGCGTCTTTTTAACCGACTTCAAAAAAGGAGGAGGTTGTCAATTCGTCTGTATGTTTTTTTTTTTTTCTTTTTTAATTTTTTTTTTATGTTTGTTACCTCATAACTTTTGACTGGGTGAATCGATTTTGATGATTCTATTTTTATTAGAAAGCTGACGCTTCCCATTTGGTCCCATTTCAATTTGGTCCAGTTCTGATAATGGTATCCATGAGAAAACCATATGTCTTAAATTTTCATTAAGTACGTGCGCGACAAATAGATGAATAACTCAATAGTCGGCCTTTTGAAGTCGGTTTTTGTTTTTTGTTTTGTAAAAATAATGTTCTTGTTACTTGTCCTGTAGTGGATAGGGGATGGCAGAATAAAAGTATTTTGGATCTTTTATTTACATATACCAAATCTTCCTGTTTATGTCTTATGCTATTTCTGCCACAATAAATGTGTAACAGTCGTAATTCAATTATTTAATTAGTTGCATTTGACTTCATTTAACGCAATTCTAAAATAACTTTGTAAACATGAGTTACCTGCAACATTCGATGTTATTTAAGGTCAATTAATATTTCTGATTTACTCTGTATTTTCCTCCTGAAGTCTCAGTTTTTATACACAGAATTGATACCGAAGTCTCTTACTTGTGCTAAAAGAAGTATGGAAAGAAACAATAAAAAATGTGATGTGAAAAGTGTGATTAGTGAAAAATATGATTAGTGAAAAGTGTGATGAGTGAAAAGTGTGATTAGTGAAAAATGTGATGAGTGAAAAGTGTGATAAGTGAAAAGTGTGATAAGTGAAAAGTGTGATAAGTGAAAAGTGTGATGAGTGAAAAGTGTTATGAGTGAAAAGTGTGATTAGTGAAAAGTGTGATAAGTCAAAAGTGTGATGAGTAAGCAAGCCTATTAATCAATAAAAAAAAAAAAAATGAGTGAAAAGTGTGATGAGTGAAAAGTGTGATGAGTAAAATATGTGACTCACCGAGTATGTATACCATGTTCTTGGTCCAGCGCTGCAGCTCCTTGCGAATGGCGCGACGTTCCTGCTGGCAGCGCGAGAATGAGCACTCCGCCATTGCACACGAACGACCCTAAGGACAAAGACATAAAGTTCAATTTCGATCGCAATTCTGTACTGAAAAAAAATCGAAACAACCTATGGAATACTTTAATGTGTCATCAGTGTGATAATGTGTCGGTCACTCTTACTCTTATGACTTTTCTAACGAGAAAGAGTAAAAGAATATCGCACTAGAATAAAAACTTAACCTGAGTAAGTGTAGACAAGTGATGCTAACTTAGATCAAAAGATTGTCATTATACTAAAACGTTTTATTGTTATCAATAGATATAGAGATACATTATACATAAGCTAATGATAATTACGTGATATTGTGTGTGTTACCGGCAAATTCATCAAAAACATAACAAGAGAAGAAGAAGAAGATAATAATAAGGAAAAGGGTCAGGCGACGGCAAACGATAGCACTGCAAACGTAGACCAAATAAAGGAAACGGTGAATGAAGTCGAACAAAAAAGCCCAATACAATATGGCAGCGATTTATTGCAAGATTTTTAAGTAATGACTTGTTTAGTATTATTAGTCAGTCTAAGGTGCAGTTTCCGATTAGTTTTCCACCGCCTGCATTGATGGTCGAATGACATGATTATGATGTCATCTAAATATAACTATGCTTATTACTTATGCTATAAGTTAAAGTTCAGGTTAAGTTGAATCATTTTAATTACTGGTGCATTAATTTATGAAAATAAGGTACGAATTATGTGTCATAACGGAAATAAAACGCAGTTAAGAAGCCAAAATGTTTTTATACATATTTGGGTGAAATTGTTACACGAAACATTAAGATGGGTATTTTATGATTAGATAAAAAGAACCCAAATGATAGAATAAAACTGCCTACGAAAATCAAACTTAGCGAAGAAACGAAAATCAAAGCGCATTTCGTAGCTTATAATAGACTAACCATGGTATGAAGACCGATTAAACCCTTTTCCAGCAACCAGTCACCCCTGCATTTTACTTCCAAACCAAATTAGTCCGTGACGCTATGTGATAAGGACTATAATTCTTGCAGCTTCCGCGTATCCAGCTCGAAACCTAATTTCATTCACCTACGCCCTTTATAAAAGCGGACACGTCTCTCAAACTGAAATTTCATTACATCTCGTTTACGGATCCTCTTCAGGCCAGTGATATCTCGTCTCTAAACTTAAATCGATACTATTGGGTCATTTCTAAACTAAAAAAAAAATAGAACTAAAAATGCTACTTACTGGCGTTCGTTTTCATTTCGATATGTGAGAAAAAGATGATGATGATTTTAGACCTGTCAAATTCAGTTTATTGTAATAATGGCACAACAAATAAAGAAATATCAACGTTTACTTTAAAATCAGCGTTAAGATTATCACTACTTTTGATGATGTAAAATTGTATACATAGATTGATAGCTCTATTAAAAACTTAAAC
Organism: Alcis repandata; assembly: GCA_949125135.1. NCBI lineage: Eukaryota > Metazoa > Arthropoda > Insecta > Lepidoptera > Geometridae > Alcis > Alcis repandata. The sequence goes on along the minus strand of OX421246.1, from coordinate 2,359,671 downwards.
ACTTGTAAACCAAACTTTACACCAATCGGTTCACTAATAGCTTTCCGACCGACGAACGATTAGAGATTATTAAACGAAGAGTAATGTATCTAATGTTTCCATGAATCAGCAAATACACCGTAAGTCGCTCTGCGACGAAGTGAGGATATATATGGAAGATACTGGCTACCGACTGGAAGTGAAAAATTAAAGAACTGAATGGCGTCTTTCAAACTCCCTTGTCTCAAAGACTTATCAAAACAGAGACTGTAACGAAGTGCAATGACTTGTAAATCAATTTCGCCTTATTATTCATGAATGACATGCAATTAATTTGGACTATACTTTGAGTATTTTCTTGATCTTTATTCATATTTGCATCGTAATTACTTAAAAGTTTCAAAAGATCAAAGCGTATGTGAAAATTTTAATGTTTCAGAAAATGGAAAATTGTGCTCTTTATTTCCGTTCCTTTAGTGTTTACGCTCAAGCTTCGAGTCTCTCCAATTACTGTAACATTCATCGAACAAGTATCGACTCGACGGTCAATGCCCCCGGCGAAGGAGCTAACGAAATTCTACGAAAAACCTCCTTTCTCATCAAGGAACACCCCGACACCCACCGAATATGCCCGACCCACCCGAATCTGGCCCCCGAATTCTTATTTCAAACTCCAGACGGGGGCCAAGGGGGGTATCGCGAAACTATTCTTATTTTAAAATCTCTCTCCACGGAATATGCCACGAAAGAGGTTCTTATTTTAAAAATATCACGCTCCACCGAAATTTTCTTATTTTAAAAACTTGAAAGGGGGGTGCGAACGTTCTTCCGAAATCCACCTCCCTCCCAGTGGCCAGTTATGATATTCTTATTTTAAAATCGCTCGAAGCGTTCGGATTCTGTTATTAAGATGTTGGTGTGTGCAGCTTTATGAAGGCTTGAACGAGAGAGCGGAGCGAGACTAAGATCAGTAAGATAGAACACAAAGGAGGTTTCCGAAAGAAAGGCTTCAGCTGTATACTCAAACTTTAATAATGTACACTTTTAGCCGTAATGAAATTTCTAATAACGTCGCAAAACGCATCTCCGTTCGGCATCCCTGACCTACGTGACCTACTTCGGAAGCTTTACACCGCTCCGACAATGTAATTCTTAATTTAGGTAAAATGGTTGCTGCTTTCAGATTTTTTGCGATTCTCTACTCACTTTCAACACCATCTACTTCGTAATGTTAGTGAAATACATAGATAGTGTTTTTGGTTTTGTCTAAGCCATATTCATTTAAAAAATGAACTGTCAAAAAAATAGTACAGCACAAAACCAGCCAGTGCCAAAATCAATTCTATACGAAATTAGTGAGTATTCGAATTTTAAACCCGTCTGTCGAAAATAAAAAGATAGAAAAAGCAACCAATAATCTTTCCCGCCAATTTCCATCGCTGTCAAATTTGGAACCACGTCGCACCCGCCTCCCCCTAGCCCAGATCAATTTACGATAACTCGGTTGGTGTTCCGTCTCGTTCCATCTTAAGACGGTCCACTATACCCGTCTCTAGGATAAGTTTTAGATCGTAGCTGTTCATTATTAAAACCGGATATCTGTCCTTTGGTGGGAGGAAATTAACATTTTCTTTGAAGAATATTAATATTTCTTATAAACATGTAGATTATTGTTACAAAGGTATGTGGACTTTAGAACCTAGGTTGATGGTAGATGCATATTTTAACATTTATTCTGAATCATCATTAACATTTTAGAGACTCTAACAGTTATTCACAGCACAATTTTCCACCTTGATGTTTTTTTTTTGTTTGGTCAAACTCTATCAATGCAATAAGATTTTCAGTCTACCGAATTTTATGAGTTAGAAAAAAATATCTTATACTTTTTCTAAGATGCTCTTTTTCTTAAATATCTAGTTCTAAGCGGCCAGTGTCTACTTTCAAGTTGACCGATACCCCGTTCCACTTTACCCCAGCCGATACCATTCTCTCGAATATGGCCCGGGACTTATTTTTAACTGTTGTGTGCGTGCTTCCCATGTGTGTGTGTGGGGGTGGCGTGCGTGAGTGTGCGTGCGTTTGAAATATTCCCCCGTGCGGCGCTCGGAATTGATGTTTTTAATTAGTTTGCAACGGTTTTCGTCGGTGGCCAGTATCAAGTTTTTATTATTATTTATTTAATTAATTAAGATTATTGTTGCAAGTTTTTTGCTCTTGGCTAGTTTTTTTCTGAGCTTTGTTTATTGCTACAACGTGTTGCAATTCTAAAAACTGTTTATATTAAGGACTCGTGCTCCGTTAGACAATGGGGATGAAAAACACCCTTAAATTCGCCCGTGACTCGTCTAGCCAGTTTCTACAGACAGACAGCCAAATCAATCTAGATCAGTTTTGAATGGGCTACCGAGAATGCTATTTGCATTTCAAATAACGCTACAGCAATTCGGAAGGCACAATAAGACCTTGTTCGTCTTAGAAAGCTTCAGGATATAAAACCTTTGAACAGCATAAAACCTCCGTCAAGCATTAGCTAGATACTTGACACTGGCTAAATAAACAAAAGCGATACGCCAAAAAAAGAAATGAAAAGTGGCGCGAATCCACAGCCTCCGTAGGCCAAGGCAAACTTTAATTGAATGCTAGTTGGCTACATTTTCGTCAAAGTTGTTGTAAAATACGGGCGCGTCGGTAACCCGTAGTAGCTATTATTTATTCTGTGACCCGGCCGTTTCCTGAAAGTTTCCTTTGTCGGATGTTGTATAAGCGGGAAGCTGGGCCGCTCATTGTTATAGGAACACGTGTTTTTGAATTCGGAACGGTTTTGAATTCGGAATGTTTTGTGATAGGCATTGGAGATCGTTCATGGTTTTAAATTAAGACTTCAAAGGACTCGTACCTATTTCTGAAAAAAGGTTAAGTACTAAAACAAATTGTAAAGGCAATAGTTTAACCGTTCCTTGAATTTGGAACGGTTTTGAATTCGGAATGTTTTGTGATAGTCATTGGAGTCTTGGAGATCGTTCAAGGTTAAGAATTAAAAAATCAATGGAATTATATTTCTGAAAAAAGGTTAATTACTACAACAAAATAAGAAGGGAAAAGTATAACAGTTCTGTGAATAAGGAACGGTTTTGAGTTCGGAATGTTTTGTGATAGACATTGGAGATCGTTCAATGTTTCAAATTAAGAATTCAAAGGAATCACGTTTCTGAAAAAAGGTTAAGTAGGTAAGTGCCTACTACAACAAAATGGGAAAGGCAAAAGTTTTACATTTCCTTGAATTTGGAATGGTTTGTTACGAATTACACCAATGATTACACCAACGATCATTTCGGTTTATTTCGACGATCAATTATTTGAATATGGAATCTAAGTTATTCAAACCATTTTACATTCTGTGGCAAGAACTAAATTGGATTTGGTCGAAATAGCAATCTCCGAATTTACTGTTTGTACGAGCCGGCGGAAAGCGAGCCGAAGTAACTATTACTTAACCTGTACCGTATGTTTGTTGTGCAGACCTGTTGCGGAACATTTGTTGTAGTTGACAGATAAGGTGCTGTTTCTACGAGCGTTTTGACGCGGCGGTTGAGACGCTTGTGGATTTGATTTTTATTTTTTTACCCACGACAAAAAGGAGAAGGTGTATATGTTTAGAGTGAGATGTTGTTTGTTTGTAACTCTAGTTTTAATGATTAAACAAATATAAATAATTTATTGTTTAAATCAAAGAAACGAAAGAATAAACTTCAAAATGCAGTTTTATGACGCTTTAGTACCGAACTAGCTGTAACCCGCGGTTTCACGCGCGCTGTAATGAGAAATGGCGATGATGAAAACCCATGATAAAACCAGAGCAAAAGCTATCTCTTGCCAAAATTTTATCAAAATCGGTTAAGTAATTACAGAGATACACAGAAAACATTCATACACATAATTTCGAAATATAGTTTAATATTAGTAGGATATATAATGATAAATAAACATAACCCTTCTTTTAGTGCAGTCGGTAAAGTCGTCACGTTTATCTAATAAAAATGGAATATTCAACTTCAAAGGTATTTCAGAAAACTGTACGATAGGGATATAAGGTGATAAAGCTTTATCCCCGTAATTAACCAAAAAACGTGTATTATAAAAAAAGTGTTGTATAAAAACATAATAAAGAAATATAGCCTCTGCACAAGGTCTCTTGGAAAATATCTGTTATAAAATTTGCTCATAATGATGAGCACTATAAGCCCTTTTTACCTTAGCATACCCTTTTCTTAAAACCCTGTAAATGTTATAGATAAGACCGCCTTTTGCATACTTAGTTTGTGAGTCTTCATTTTTCGTAACTTTTTTTTATATGCAAACAAGAACATTATTTTTACAAAACAAAAAACAAAAACCGACTTCAAAAGACCGACTATTGAGCTATTCATCTATTTGTCGCGCACGTACTTAATGCAAATTTAAGACTTATATGGTTTTCTCGTGGATACCATTATCAGAACTGGACTAAATTGAAATGGGACCAAATGGGAAGCGTCAGCTTTGTAATAAAAAAATAATCATCAAAATCGATTCACCCAGTCAAAAGTTATGAGGTAACAAACATAAAAAAAAAAAAAAAAAAACATACAGTCGAATTGATAACCTCCTCCTTTTTTGAAGTTGGTTAAAAAAGTTTCTGTCTATCTAATTTTACATTGCTTTTTTGGAATACAAATAATGTTAATTATACCACATTTTATGAGAAAGAAAACAGATTTCAAACTTTAAAGTTATGCCATTTAGTCTTTCTTATATTTAGAACAAAACAATGACGCGTTGGTGCTCAATTTGAACCGCGCGACCAACATATCTTCAAACTCGAGTGAGAGCGTCACTGCCGTTTTTGCAGAACAAATCTGACTGGTTTTCTATGAAAAACTTTAGTTCCATCATTTGGCCATCTGCACAGATTCTGGTTACGTTTGTACGAGTTCTCGAGCCTTTTGACGTGGATCGTGTTGGGTGCGAAAGTTAGCACTTGTACCGACCTAAGTTTCGTATTGTGGTTCCGTACAGTATTTTTGGTGCTTTTGTCGTTTTTGTGAATGTTGTGAAGCTTTTCTATCCTTGGGTAATCTATTTCTTTTTAACGTTACGAGAATAAAAATAGTTTGAAAATGAAATATTAATATTAATTTAGCTGTACTTCTAACTCCAGGCCTATGCAGAAAGGGTATGCTAACACGAAAAAGCCTCATAGTACTTATCATTATGAACAACTTTTACTATGGGACCAAACCGGAATTCGCGAAAAAAAATATCTGTTCTATAGAAAAATGTCAATGACACTCGACAAAATGTATGGAACAGCTGATATTTTTTTCGCGAATTCTGGGTTGGTCCCATAGTAAAAGTTGTTCATAGTGATGAGTACTATGAGCCTTTTTCGGCTTAGCATATCCTTTCTGGATAACCCTGTACCTATACCTACTTGATGTCATAGGACACACTCTATGGCGAACCACTAACCGGCTCAGTTATTTAGTCTGTGGAATGTTATTAGGGACTTTTTTTAGCAAAACTCTGCTGAGGTTTGTTTGAAAACTGTAGTTTTTCTTGCGTCTGATAGGGAGTTGTCCGATTATTCCATACATTATATCGAATAATGTTTTGCACGCTGAGGTAGTCGAATAATGTTTTGCAGAAGTCACGCTGAGGTACTATTATAGTACCGACCATTAATGCCATCGAAAATAAAAATTTAGAAACCTCCCAACCGATTTTTATAAATCACTAGCTGACCCAGCAGACTTCGTACTGCCATACACAGTACTTCTACAGTACTTCTCTATGGTACTGCCTAATTAAATTGCAATAACTTTATAAACTTACAACCTACATTGCTTAAACAACAGTGAGTGCTTGCAATTCAATATGAACTTTATACAATAGCAATAAAGCTCGTTTTAGTTAGAAAACGTTTGTATGGGAAAAAGAAAAGGGCTGTTCTTAGGGTTTTTCAATATTTCTGAGAGATTTTCTTAATATTTTTTTCCGTAAGAACCTTCTCCTAATAATAACAAATACAACAAAAAAAGAATTAGTGAAATCGGTCCAGCCATTCACGCGTGATGCCGTGACCAAGGAAAACGGGTTTCATTTTTATATATTATATAGATGTCAGAACCACCGCCAGAAAACCTGCAGTCAAATAAAAAAACCGCATCCAAATTTGTATATTGTTTAAGAGCTTATGTCACAGACAGACACACATACCTACATAGCAGTTAAAGTAACAACCTTTATTTTTGAGGTTAAAAAATATTTGTACCTAATTAAATACATAGGGTTATTCATAAAGGGTATGCTAAGCCAAAAAGGGCTCATAGTACTCATCATTATAAACAACTTTTACTATAGGACCAACCCGGAATTCGCGAAAAAAAAATCTGCTGTTCCATTCATTTTGTTGAGTGTCATTGACATTCGAATTTCGAGTTTGTCCCATAGTAAAAATTGTTCTTAATGATGAGTAGTGAGCCCTTTTCGGCATAGCATACCCTTTATGAATAACACTGTATACAATTTGTAATATTTTAATATTATAAATAATAGTTTTTAACAGAGATAATCAATGAATAGCAAATGGTTTTTCATACACTTTTCTATAAAAAAGTACCATATATTTTTCGACAAAAGTTGCGGGTAGTTCGATATTTATAAACAAAGCAAGTTGAGCACATTATTATGTTCCACTCGACCTGTTGCGCGACAACTCGACAGCGCGACTTATTGTTTATGTTATTTCTTCAACTTACTAACTTCCGTCCCGGTTTGCTGAGAATATTCCTTTCCGGGAGATGTGGATTTTTCCGGGATAAGGTTAGTTTTTCCGGAACAAGTGTAGTTTTTCCGGGACTAGTGTGGTTTTCCAGGATAAGTTTGTTTATGTGAGGTATAAAAGAAAATTAAAAAGATTAGAAAAAGTTAGTAGCTGTATTGAAAAAAGGAAAAAAAGAGTTTTGGCATTTAGTTTTTATTCAAATCTTCTCAGACATTACGAAAATGACGTGGCAATAGTCTTTTAGCGCTCATAGCTTAATTCGACTATCTATTTGTAACCAATCACCGATTTTAAGCAACGAACAACATTACAGTCTTCGGATGGGTGATCGCGAGTGACATTTACAACTGACCTCAACCAAAGATCTTGTCATTTATCTTACAAAAATCACTGTGATGTGGCGGGAGCGGGGAAGAAATAATACGAGTTGTGTTGTTCGGCCAAGAGCCGTATATTGACTGACTAACTTAAATCTAGTTACACCGTAGCGCCTTATATTTACATCTTTTCAACTATCATTTAGTCATTTCATCGTCTTTCGGCAGCCTTAATATTCTGACGCTAGGGCTGGTCACTTACCCTGTACGAGCCTAATTGCACTTCCATCCCCTATCCAACATATTGATAGCATAATCAACGCTCTCCGAAAAATTCTTATCCCCGTTTATCCCAAGTTTCTAGGGGGTGGATTTCCCCACCCCCGGGGGGGTAGCGTCTCGCGCGCCTGTGTGAAAGAATGCCGAGAATCAATACAGTGGTGCACATTAAATTGGTCGAGGGTGGTAGCCATCCCCTTTGCACCCCCTTTTTTTCGGTGATTCTCCACAGGGGTTTAAATATGTTATTAGTTTTTGAATTTAAAAGTCTAGGGTTTTAATTAGTTTGGGTGAAGCTTTGTAGGAATTTATATTATTTATATTAAGTTTATTTATTCATGATAATATGTAAAACTGAAAGGAATAATAAAATATAATTAACAAAAATAATCAACAAAAAGAACTTTAGTTATCAAAATTTCTTACAACTCCAATATTCTGAGACTGCCAATTAATTTAGTTTGTCTTGCTTTTTCATTTTACCCAACTACCTAAAAGAGGGCAAAGTTATTTCGGTGTATGTTTGTCTGTTTGTGTATGACTTTCTACCGCCTGAGCAGCTTGACCAATTTTGATTGCGAGTTATCGTTAGATTAGTTATCGTATCTGAAATGTTTGGACATTTTGTTATTTTTTACTACATTTTTTACAGTAAATTAAGTAATTATGTATGGATGTCTTGCATTTTATTCCGGTATAAACAATTAGAGTTTTTCTGTCTATCTACTCTCTGTCATGTATACCTCTATATTACCTATCTATAAAAATATAAGGACTATCCTAAAGAAATGAAATAAACGTATGCAAAATTCTAAGAATAATTTTCAACCTCCTCGAGTCAGTTCATTTCGTTTTAGGTTAAAGATGTACTAGGAACAAACCACATTACATTTAAAATAAAGAACAGGTAGATAAACAGATATACATACAGACAGACACCGTACTCTCACCATAAGGGTTCTTTTTACTATTTTGGTACGTAACTCTAAAACAGTGGTATAGAAAACAGACGAGCGACGGCATTCTATTAAAGTCAAACCTACATAAATCTATAACGACAATAAACAAAGTATGGTTGATTAAGTCTACATGAAATTTTGATGGCAAGTAGTTCATTTCAATACAATTTTTAAGTTCAAATATGAGCAAAATCGGTCATGATGCTGTGGAGATAGGGTCGCGAGGTTCAGTGCGCTGCGAACCACGAGTTGCGTTTAATGACAACAGAATATACTCGTAGAATAATAGGCAATAAAGTGAACGACCAAAACTTTTTATTTTTTGCGCTTTCCTAGGCGTTTTAATTTACAATGTGCAACCGCCCTATCCGTCCAACTCCACATTTTTGTCTTCTCCAGGGCTTCAATTTAAAATTTTATTTCCCCGCTTGACCCAAAGGGGAAAGAGACGACAGAAGGGGGAGAAAGGGGGGGACCTCAGAAGACACTCATTATAACCAATTTCATCGCTTTTTAAAAGTTTTTTTAACCATTGTTTTACTGATGGCTCATTTCGCGCCTTTATTCAGGTTTTGTTTTTTTTTGTTGGGTCTTGAAAGAGGTTTTAGTTTGTTTTCGCGGCACAATTACGGTTGGCCAGCCTGCGCTGCCTGAGGTGAAATAGGTCGGGGTTTTTGTGGACGGTTGGCAATACTGAAAACGTAATAAGGTTTTGCAAAAAACTGTGCATGGACATTTTTATTACGTGGTAATTAACTTCCTAAATGTTTTAAAGGATCCGCTGCAAAATGGAGCCCTTGTATTCACTTCACTTCACTTTTATTTCACAGTGGTTTTTAAGATATTTGAAAACTACAAAAAAAAAAACGAATCTGACAGAGCTACAAAACCTTTCTTCATTCATGCTGCGAGTCACACTGTCATATCATGATATCACCAATTTTAACATTAATTATAAGTATTTTTTGTCATTTTAATCAACTGAAATTTGGTCAGTAGGCCTTTAGGTTTGGCTCATTAGTGATGCTAAACTCATTTTTTTAGTTTTCTCAAATTAATATTTTAAAATTTCGTAGGTTTTTAGAATCCAGGATAACTATGTTCCAGAAGAGCCTAGTATTTGTAAACATGGCGCGTCGGCTCAACAAGTAGCCGAGACAAGACGGTACTAGGCTCGTATTACGAGTACCTACTCCTTCAATCCTTGTGTCGCTATAACTTTGTTGGTTCAACGCCCTTTTTAGTTTCAAACCAAACATTAAGAAGCACTAGGTTTAGGTTTCCATTTAAAGAAAGCTAATTGATGATCTTTCGAAAGTAAGTAGCAGGCGTGTTCAAAATTAGAGAAAATGAGAGGTATCATTTATCATTGTTTTGGGAAAACGAGTGAAATTAAAAAAAAGTCATTTATTATCAACCCCTGGTAGTACCTAATGGCTCGATTACACGTAACGAGTACAGTGGCGCGACAGTAAATGGACATGCTCGGCCGAGCAAACAAGTCATGGTTCACGGTCTCGCCTCGTCAAACTGTTTATACAAACCGAGTACGCAGCCGTGGGCACTGTCTCGCCACTTTACTTTTTACCTGTAATCAATCCTTAGGTCGACGACAATGGTTTTTGTTACATTTTTAAAGGTTTTTTGTCTTCATACTACTGACTTTTTTTGTCTACTAACATTTCTTGACATGCAGAACAATTCTTATATGTATTGTGAAATTTTATCTAAGAAACGTTTGTAAGTATTTGTGACCTATTCCAATACTTAGGTACCTATTTATTTTACGTTTCAAACACATTTTCAGTCCAAAAATACATTAATTTCACCCTCATATTTAAACCGAACAAACTAGTATAAGGTAACATGTAATTTATAAAAACACCCCCCGATCGGACCCCCCATCCCCACAAAACACTATCTTTGGAACACACACAAACTAATAATTAATCATCCAGCTTCCAACGTCTTTCCACCCCGGGGGAGTTTCTCCCCCAACTTTAATTCCTCTGTACAAAACACCCAGTTTTTTTCACCCCCTCATTTTGTTTCGCAAGAAATGTAGGTAGTTTGTAAATTGAATTTTGTGGTTTTTTTCAGTGAATATTTTGTGGTGTTTCACTATACTTCAAGGCGATTCGTTTAAAGTTCAGGATATTGGATTTCTGAGGTTGTTTTGATTTATTTGCGTTGTGCTTTTAAATTAAAACTGGTTGTAGAACTTAAATAATATTAGTTAGACGATTGCACTAGGTATTTACTTGGATATATTATTTATTTTATGTTAAAGACTTAAAATTTTAAACATACCATTTAGCCGTTTCTTTTTTGGATCACAGGCTAAGCATTTGACTACAGCTAACCCGACATGTAACCTCTAACCTAACCTCTAACCTCTAACCTCTAAGTAAGGAAGAAGCCGTTTAAAAGACTTTTTCGTTGTCTACGCCTAATTTTTAATTTCACTCTTGCAAATTATATTTCGAGTTGAAACACAAGATTTCTGTTTTCTTATCATAGTCTTTTACTTACCTGTTAAACCATTTGTTATACCTATCTATCGTCGTGTCAAATAAAAACTCTACATCTCTGTCTATCTTCTAATAAAAGCTACCTACTTATTGCGTATGAATATGTCTATATAACTACTGTTGAAATACAAAGAAATGTTTCCCTGAGACTCCCGCCGCCCACCAGCAGCTGTGACAGTAGTTGCCTGTTTCCTCCGATTTTCACGAAACTGCTCGCCCACCATCAGATCTACTCGTATTTCTATATTTTCTATCCTTTACCGTCGTGACATAGGTCAGTTATTTAGGTCAAATCGGGAATCGGAAATTTTGTTATCGATAACGAAATTATGATTACACTTTTTTTATGGCACGCGCCATTTTCTATCACGTCTATATGTACCTATAGAAGGCATAGAACTTCCTAAAACTGCTTGGAAGGGATCACCATCATCATTATCCAAAGCCTTCTCTATCCCACTGCCTCATTCCTGTTATACCATCTGCCTCAGTCACATGTCAATCGGGTCCAGCTTCGATCCCCGATTTTGACAAAGTCGTCGACCCATCTCGCCACCAGACGACAAACGCTTCGCTTATTGGGTTAAACACGTAACGAGTACCGAGGCGAGACAGTAAATGGGCACAATCGGCAGCAAACAAACCATGGTTCTAGCGACTGTCTCGCCTCGTCAAACTGTTTATACAAACCAAGTACTCGGTCGAGGGCACTGTCTCGCCACTGTACTCGTCATGTGTAATCATGTGGCCTGGTAAAGATAAGGCCTCCAAAAACCAAACGGTATTTCTCCTTATCATTCCTGATTTGAAAGTTTCAACTCAACCTATACTCATCCCACTACTGGGATTGATTAATGCCAGATTAATGCCCTTGAAGGGTGAATTGTATTTCATAAAGTCGTAGTAATATTCTATTTAGTCAATACTGCACACCCTTGCCACTAAAATTGGCATTGTACTGTACCTACCCTACGAATAGTTATTCGTATCCGCCAGCATGCTACGCGGTCACTCCGAATCTATTCGTAGAGTATCTGCGTAGATGCAATGCAAAAGATGCGATGCAAAAAGCTTGCAAACTTAGCAATATGGAAGATCTGTACTAAGAATGTAGGTACTTAAGTGACGAACGTGTCCTCGGAGTTATACAAGAATACCAAAATTCAGCTCCATCGGACAAAGGGAAGTTAGTTCAAAATTCAGTCGCAAGATCTTCTTATCAAACAAACATAAAATATTATGTAAATTGCAAGTTAAATAAAAGCTAGTAAAAGTATCAGACGAGTTTTTATTTTTCTCAGGTTCTACGAATATCCGTTACTGTTCCTTCACAAAAGAATCACATTCAACAAAAGCTAAAAAGTTTTCAAAAAGAAATGGAATCATTATTCCGATCGCAACAGCCATGCTGAAGTGATTGTAGAAAACCGAAGATATTCTTAAAACCAAGGCCCTCTTTGCATTAGAAACATAGAAACTCTCAAAACCTTCCCAGAAAACAAACGCATGGCCACGCCTTATTAATAATCATTGCAACTCAATAAAATTAAAAACAACGAACAAAGGAATTACATTCTACCTCTACAGTCCGCCATTTTATAAAAAGAGAAACTGATCATATCATCCATAATAATTAAACTGCAAGTTCCGTATAATAAGGAAAAAAAGTTGAGAGCACGAAAAATTGATAAGGGGTGGCTCTGATAAGGGTGGAACCCCCTATCGATCGGGGTGGCTCACCCCCGAGCATAAGTATAAAAAGCGTAACAAATTTTCGTCTTAAGAAAAGGAAAAGAAAAAATGTATACACCACCCCGAGCCCCGAGGGTGGGTGGGCGGTGGGAGATGCATTTTTCTCGTGGTGCCTCTCTTTCTTTCTTGGATACGTAAGATGCTACAAGCGTTCTTTGTTAGTGGTTCGAGTTAATTAGATTTTGGCTTTTTTCGGTTTTCATATTCTCAGTCTGGGAACGACGTACCTTTACCTTAAAGCAATCTTGGTATGATGTTTACTTTGGAAGTACGTTTTGCTTGTCTTTGCGACATGGAAGCTTCCTGACTTTATTAGTTTTGTACGAGGAAAATTCGTACCTATGCCTTTTAAATCTTGTTGTTGTGCTTTTTTGTCTACGAAATTCGAATACTCTAGACCTTTTTATAACAACAGTCGATCCTACTAAAATAAATGGGAAAATGGATTTGTTTGTTTTGCTTTCACGCCTTAACTAAGTATACGCAACCGAGTGTCATGGAATTTGCATAATATGTCCGGTTCCCGTTGTCAGGGGTACAGAAAAGATCATACTCGTAGGTTGTAGGTTATCATGATAATTGTCACCTCGCGGTCTAACTAATTAAGTAATTAATAAGCAAGTATTTTTATCTTACCGTTTGTAAGCATGCTCGTAAATTGGCTGACCCTAATTGACTTTGGTAAGTTTGTGCTATTAGAATTTATCGATAGCGTACATTATGCAAATGCAGTAAGAACATACAAAAATCATAGCGCATAGTAATCATAGCGTTAAAATGTTAGGATTGTGTGTATGCCCCGAGCATTCATGCTCACCATCGAAGGCTCCTTCTTGCAGCGGCGTCATGTGTCGGGTCGTTCTCTTCCCTCAAATATGGTTGAGGAGGGCGATGGCTGGCACATGCGTCACACTCGTGACCGGGTGCTGCTTGCGGGTCGCTGGTCTGCTCGAGGCAAACACACAATTCTTTTGTAGTTGTAAATATTTAATTTTATAAATAACTCTTCTTGTTGCACTGCCTAAAGTAAATTAAATTGTAAAAAATTGTAAATGTTAATAAATTAAATTATAATAGTAAAACTCACGGACCGTGGAGTCTGTGGTGTTTAATAAACTTTATAAAAATAAAAAAAGAACATACAAAAAAAGGAATAAACATTACAACTTTTACTATGGGACCAACTCTGAAATTGCGAAAAATATCAGCGGCTAGTCCATAGAAGAATGTCAATGACACTCGACAAAATGTTTGAAACAGCTGATATTTTTTCGCGATTATAGGGTTGGTCCCATAGTAAAAGTTTTTCATATTGACGAGTATTATGAGCCCTTTTCGGCTAAGCATACCCTTTCCGTATAACCCTGTATAATTAGGTACACACAATGTATTTAAATAAGGAATGCAGGAAGTAAAAATTACGAGAACATTCGACTTTGGAACGAGACTTGTTTTTGACGAATTTCTTAGAACTCATTACTGAAAAATTATCCTGTTAGTTTCAAAAGTATTGTTTTAAATATTTAAATTAACAGGAAAATAATCAAAATCACGTAGGTAACGTAAGTCTGGTTAACGAAACTACTAAAATAAGATTTTTTAAACAATATCTAATTAGCGATAAACGCAGTGGTTAGTGTAAAATTAAATCATAATTATCTTGACATTTGCTAAATATACTGCGTGTTAAGCCGAAATTGAACATAAAAAACAAACAATGTATCTAAGGGTTATTATAAATAGGTATGGTAAACCAAAAAGCATCATTGTTAACAACTTTAACTACGGCACCGACCCGGAAATCGTTAAATACATTTTGTCGACTTTCATTGACATTTTTCTATAATATTTAACAGCTGATTTTTTTCTCGATTTCAGTATTGATCCCATAGTAAAACTGGTTCACAATGATTCAAAAAATTCAAATTCGGAAATGCAAAAACTTACTGGCTAAAAACAAGAAAAAACGATGCTACCTGCAGTAGTTAAATAACTGTGTCGCGGGTAGCAACGCCCACCTCCGATGTAAGAATTTACAAAAATTATACTATTTTATTTAAATAAACAAATTGTTAAATTTAGAAACAAAAAAGAAAGAAAAAACACTTAAAAACGAAAAGAAAGCTAAAGACTCTATGACAAGTTGTGTTTGTGTGGTATATGTGTTGAGTGTATACCGGCTGACTGGTTAGACACTTGACATATTCTAGGTTATCATAGTACTCATCATTATGAACAACTTTTACTATGGGACCAACCCGGAATTCGCGAAAAAAAAATCAGCTGTTCCATACATTTTGTCAAGTGTCATTGACATTTTTCTATGGAACAGCTGATTTTTTTTTCGCGAATTTCGTGTTGGTCCCATAGTAAAAGTTGTTCATAATAATGAGTACTATGATAACCTAGAATATGTCAAGTGTCTAACCAGTCAGCCGGTATATTTATAAGTGTGCATGTAGGTATGTAAGTGTGTGAGTATTACACAGTAGTAGTATATTACACAATGATGAGTACTGTGACCCCTTTTCGGCTTAGCATACTTTTTCCTTATAACCCTGAATAGGTAACAGTGAGTGTCAGTCCCAATCATCCACTTGACCAATCCCCAGATTTGATCACACCATCCGTTGCTAAACTTCCTGATGGTTGGCAATGGCCTCTGCCTTGAAATGTTTTCCTTCTTGAGAAATGATAGAACATTCTATTGATTGCAAAATTAAAACGGTTGTGATAATTAAAACGGTGAAGGTTAAATTGAACTATTTAGGATCTATTTCGAACGAATATTACTTATTAAAACTGATTTCAATAGAAATGTAAATAAGGAAACGGTATGGAAAGCCGAAAACCGGTTATTACTCATCATTATGAACAACTTTTACTAATAATTATGACGAACCACAAAATCGCGAAAAAAAAATCAGCTGTTCGATACATTTTGTCGAGTGTTAATAATTGGGTGGGGGGGGGGGGGGGGCAACTCGTCCACGACCAAAACTCGTCCAATGGACCAGTCGTTCCTTTACCTTTTTTCTGCGACATAGCTTTTTTTTCGCCTTTATCATCACACGTCCCACACTACCTCTATTGTACAAGCTTTTATTTAACTTGCAATGTAGGTATGTAACTCTGTTTGTTCGGGTGAAATCTTGCAACTCAATTTTGAACCACTTCCCGATGTCCGATTCAGCTGAAATTTTGTATATGTGTCTAACTCCGATGACAATGCAATAAAAGCTTTTTTTTAAATATTTTTTTATATTAACTTGTTAGCTGTCTTGTGGTGACGATTATAGCCAAACCGTTTATCTTAGACCTCGCCTGCGCGGTACAGAGGCGCGGGCGGCGGGAGCGCTTAGTGTGATACACACGCGCCCACCGCCCGCACCTCTCTCAGTCCCCTTTGTCGTCATACCCCGCGCCTCTGTACCGCGCAGGCGAGGACTAAGATGAACGGTTTGGCTATAGTAGCTATCGTGTGACATTCCATGCATAGAGCATTATTATGTCATGTTTAGAACACCTGCCCTTAGTTCCGATCCGATAGTAGAACTTGCTCCGTAAGAACTGGTGACTTTTAATGAATGCCGGTTTTGGTGAAATAGGCGTGTTTCCCTAACGCGCCTATTTCTCCAAAACCGGCACAGATTTCGATTTGCTACACTCAGAAAATTCGATGATGGTTTGGTTTTTGTTTGTACAGAACAGTTGGTCAATTTGTTATCCTAAGATTAAATTACTTGCTTAGTAAATTACAGTCATTCAGGCCATTACTTTTAGGCTATATTTAACAGAGCCTACCGGTGACGTCAACAAAAGTTATGACAAAACTAAAAATTTGCGTGTTTTTTAATGTGTGAAAAAAAATGGCAACTATTTCAGTGCTGTCAAAATTAGTGTATTTTACCTCGTGTTCGTTTTGGAATCGGTGGCAAAAATAACAGTTTATATGATAAAATCGTTTGCATGTGTGTTCTTATGTCACACATGCAAACGATTGTGAAGAAATGTTTTCGATTCCAAAACGAACGGGGCCTTATTTATAGGTACAACAAAAAACTGGATTGACAACATTTTTTCTGTCAACGGAAATATACCTTCCAGATTATCAAAACTTATAATTCCGTTAGTTGTCCGTTTGTACAATTATGGGTCGCTTTGAGGTGAAGAGTGGCGCGCCATCTTCCTCCCTACCTCACTAGAGGTGACTGGGACTATTTGTGACGGATTGCCGGATGCCGGCAAAGTGATTCGCAAATAAAATTGCCGATTATAATATAGAGAAACAAAACCTTTTCATGTTTTTCGCAGCATTTTACTTGTTCCACATTTTTTTAATCCAAATTAATGTTGTTGTTCTTTATGTTCAAAATGTGTCAGAAATAAATAAATGACACGAAAATGAAATGTGTTTATAAATTTTTTTTTAAGTATTTTTAAATTTACATAAATAAGTACCTAAAAGCCGTTACTTGATTACATAAATGATTTTTAGAGTATAATTTTGGCTGTCACTACGAAAACAAACTTGGATTTGACAGTCATTTTGTTTTACGTAAGATTGAGTCAGTTTGATTGAGATACTCCTGGGTCGTAGATCAAATCCGGAGGAGCTGCAAAAATGTTAAATAACATTCGAATTTCGAAAAGTTAACAAAGTCATTAATAGCTTGGACATGTCACATAATTTCGAAAAGTAGCCGGAAACTCATCTCATCCCTACATCTTACCCTTTACCATTCGCCATTAAAAAGTCCCTGAGTTGAATTAATTATTAAGAGATATTTCTTTTTCTGACCACTCTCGAGAATATAAGTTTTTGCGAGCCGTAGTTTTGGTTTTTTTAATGAATTTGTACAATTTTTCGACGATAAAATGTTTTAATTTCAGCGTTTTGCTGTTGGCTGTCTAGCAAACTTTAAAGTTTATGTTTGTAACTTTGTATAGCGCTTGTTGATTGGTCGTCTAGTCGGTCTTAATAGATCACTGAAGCAACCTCATACATAAGTAGGTATAAGGTTAATGCCACTCGCGGTCTCCAATCTATAAAGATTGGTGACTGCCAGTGGCATTTACTACTGAGCGTTGACGTAGTTAGGGTGCGTAGGTTTTCTAAATTAAATTACTTGTCATATATAAGAAAAGGCTACTCATCGTAAGGAACAATTTTAATTACGTGGTCAACTCAGAAATCTCTAAAACATAATCAGCTGTTCCATACTTTACATGAGTGTTTTTGATATTTTTCACGAAACTTTTTTTTTTCGAGGGTTGGTCCCTCAGTAAAAGTTGTTCATACTGAGTACAATGAACCCTTTTCGGGTAGGCATTCCCTTTCTTTTCTTATTAATCCAGAAATTTTGTTTATTTTTTTTTTAAATTTGAATTTCAGAGAATTTGATTCAAAGCCGCACACTTGCCGTCGAGTTGCAGTGCTACAAACGACATCTGCGTCTTGTTGCTGCGACAAAAGACAAACGCACAGTTTTCCCTCACTCTAAGAATGCTATTACTAGTTCGAACTATCGTTTATTCTGTGTCATTGATTCACAATAGGTTACACTTACATTGTAACTGTTTACAAGTTATTTAGACTATAGCTAACCATGAATGAACAGCGTACAGACAAACAGTTAGCAACACGTTTGTATAGATGTAGGCGGTATAACGCTGGTTACTTGAGGTTACCTTCCAGCTATGAGGTTTTCTCAGGGAATAGGTAGTATTTCTGTCGCTGTTGCTCTTGTTGAGTAAGATATAGGAGTAACGAAGACAGAAAATGATGGTCACGTCTGAAACTCGTCAAAAGGACCAGTTGTCCCTTTTGACGAGGGGTCAACTCGTCCATGGGTAGGTTCCCAGTCTTTGGGAGTTAGGGGGCAACTGGTCCACGTCAAAAGAACTCTTGAGGACCAGTTAGGTATCCCTTTTAAAAAGCCTAGTATTCGATTCGTCTGTTAGTAGATATAGGTTAGTTTTAGTGAAGTGGTAGAGGTGTTCAGATTTCATGCTGCTGGCGTGAGTTCAATTCCAAGAATGAACTTTAGCTGTTGCTTTAGGAACATTGTTAGGATATCAAAGCATGTTGACGGTATTTCCTACATTTGAATATAATAATGGTGCTCGGCTGGCTAGCAGTGTGTTCGTACAGCCTCATTATTCAATTTAAAAAAATTAAATTAAAAGTAAGAATACAGTTTTTGTTCGATCAAAGTACTAGATATACTTAATTACTTAGTTATTACGTAGGTAAAGGGTAATGTCTCCCCACAGTTCTTCCGCGTAGCTAACCCTTCTGAATATTAATTTCTGACTAGATATTGCAGATACAAAGACAACATAGCTCTAACGCGTACGTTAAATTCCTCGAATGCAGGTGTCACAGCCATATAGGTACTATTACTATATACGGCATTAGCAAGAATTTGAATAAAAAAATAGTTTCAGAACCGGTCTTCTAATTGATAGAAACAATGAGTTGCGCGGGCGCTGGACGCCATTTTGGAATTCCGGCCAATAGCAACGCTTCCCGCGCTGCCAAGGTCGGGCGCAATGTCAAAACGCGGAGTTAGAACCTGCGCAGATGTAAGACTTTAGTTTGTTAAAATATATTGACTTGACAGCGAGCACCTGGGTGACGACAAGTTGTCTTTGCCGCCAACACACAATGTCAATTACAGAATTTGAATAAATCAATAATTTATTATTTTTAAATACTATTTTTATTCCAATTATTTGTCTAATATCATGATAAATACAACAGTTTAAGAGTACGGCATACAAAATCTACTGAAGTCTACGGAAGATACCGTCTGGTAAGCTATGGTTGTGTAAAAGTTCACAACGAATAACTAACAAACCCGCTTAGGAAACCATCGAAACCATGATTTCGTAACCAGTTACGAACAAAACCAACCCAAGGAATCTAGGACATACACACCCATTCCGTTCCTAAAAGCAAACGATTGCACAAATGTACCTAACCATTTTCTAAACTAAGAGCTCGAAAATGGTTGCCATCGCTTTCTTACATATTGAAAAGATAATTTAATTTTATCCCTGTCAGACTAGTTTACTTTCATCAGTGGTACATCACAATTGACACCATTAATCGTACAGTTTTAGACGCCCGCGAACTAAAGTCCGCCGTCAGCGCCTTCCCTTATTATTATCTATTCAGCGTCGCGTCGCTTCCTAGTGAATTCTCTAGGCCATTGGTCGTTACTATGACAGATAACACTTTGGCAGCCATTTTGGTTTAGATATTAGCTATCGGGGTTTCGATAGCGGGACTAGATAACTGAATTGCGATGATAAAAATGTTAAATGGGGGTTTTGGAGTGGATGCATATTGGAATGTTTTACAGGCGGTCGTAGATAGGTAGGTAGTTGTAGGGAGTGACTTTTTAAATTAAATACTAGGTTATTATTGCTAACCTTTTTTTGTTTTTTTTTTTTCGTTTATCCAGATTCAACACAGTTACTGTGCAGAGTCTAGGTCTAAGCTAAAAAATAGATTCAAATTCCTAATTTTGTCTTTTTAAAGTGTATTTTGTCAATTTAAACAATTTCAACCTACCTACTAAGTTTTCGAATATTTTTTTTTATGAAAACGGCAAAAATTTGCATAAAAATTCAAAATTAATTTAAATTTAGGCTTACGACACCCATAATTACCTATAATAAACATAAAAATAAATTAAATTATTCATAATTCAATAAATTATATAATCACTTAACACATTAAATTAGAAATGGAAACATTCAATCCAGGAAGAACTTTCTCTTGCTTAGGTACATCCTACTCAACTGATGAATCAAAACAGGTCAAGCTAAATAAAACCGTTAAAAAACCAAACTGACATTAAAATGCACTGGGATTTTGGGTAGATCTCCAGATAAGTAGTACTTACTATTATAATAGTAAGTAGGACCTCTTTCCTCAAATCATTTATTTGCAATACAATTTCATTACATTCTTTGAGTAATTGTAACTAGCCTGCAAGCAGACGTGCAAATATTCAATCGTATTAGTATTATTTTAATTATAATATTTATTTAGGGTTGATCTTTAAAATTCATAAATTCATTTACCTACACTATAAAAACATTTGCGAAGAAGCCAGTCTGTCAATGATTTTTTAAATTCATGTCCGTTAAGCAATTTTATGTCATTTGGTACATTGTTATAAATAGAAATACACATATTATAAACGTATATGTACATACGATAGCGTGCCTATACCTGCTTGGCATCCAAAAACACGGTCGACAAAACAAGCCGGGGAAAGCTGACCCCGCGACCTCAGAAACCGGCGCGGGCGCATCCGTAATTCGTAAACTATGATACTATAAACGAGCTGCGTCTTTCGGTTTCACTTGGGTAATTTCATGAGAAACTTAGGTTGGTTCACTCCGATAACTTTATCATAATTTTACTACGAAAACTCACGCTTGTAACTCGCCTGATAAAGGTCACCGAATGTGATCGAAACTAGTCGTAGTAATTGACTTAATTTTTACGCGAGCATTCCCGTGTTGATTCCTTTAATGAATCCACTTAGATCTTATCTTATCTAATCCACTTAGACCCAGCCCCCTCGTGTTAGGGTAGAATCAGTTTAAATCGAAAACCTCCATTTTTTTTTTTTTAATTTCGGGAGAGCATATAACACTCGTATCCTAACCTTAGTGTCATGTACTATTAATACTCGTATGCAAAGTTAAAGATTTTTTTTTAAACACACCGAAAAACCCTTCCCTTTTTTATGTCGGTCAAAGCTACATGAATACGAGCGGGTACTTACAAACTACACTGCCTTTAAACCTACATGAATGAACAAACAGACAAACACAGTCACATCTTCGATATAGTGATTTTTGTCTATGGGACCTTCCGTTGTCTGGCGAGCTCGTTTTCGGTTACGGTATGGGGTCACGAGAAATCTATTGAATTATCGAAAGGAGTGGTTGGGTTGTGACGCATAAATTATCGCAAACGGCACATCTTATCGATTTACGTACTTTCTAACGAAATAATTATGGAATCTATGGAAACTAACGTGGTTGACACATTTTGTTATAATTGACGCGAGAATTCTCACGTAAAACGCCACGCCAAACGAGATTCAACCGCAAGCGCGTCACGCTTGTGACTCACCTGATGAAGGTCACCGAATGTGATCGACACTAGTCGTAGTGAACGACTTAATTTTTACGTGAGTATTCAGTGTTGTAAAACAAAATTATGGAATCGATTTTGAAGACTGTAACGAGTCACCTGTTACGATCATTTTTTACTACGATAAAGTAAAGTTCGACAGTTCAAAGTGACTCTATTTTAAATAGTAAATTTGATTAAAATTAAAAAAATAATTTTATTTAAAAAAAATATTCTTATTATGAAAAAAAATTAATAGGTATGAATTTTAATAATTTTTTTTTTTAATTATTTCAAAAATATTAATATTTTTAATAATAAGTAATTTTTTTTTTATTATTTTTTTAATTTAATTGGTCAAGTGTTTTTTTTTTATTTATATTTATTATTATTTAATTAATTTATTTTACAAAACTTACTTTTTTACTATCAAAGCTACATTCCGAATTTCATCAAAATTGGTTTAGCAGTTACCAAGACAGGTAGGTAACAAATATTCACGCACAAACTTTTACATTTACAATATTTGTTAAAAAGGCCAGTGCGTCCTAAAACCAGCTTTGGCCGGACAAACATCGATAAAGCTACATCACTAACCGTCGGCTGTAGGCTCAATGTCCATAAAGCTGACCGTAGTCCGGCTAATCCGGGCCGTTTCAGCGATTCATGGCCGTACCCGAATAACTGTGTTACTGGAACACTAATAGATATACGAATAAGTGCTGTAAAAAGTCCGGCCAATGTTTTTGTATCGATGTTTTATAGTTATGATTTCAGAGCTTTGCATTTTTAAAATATGTGATTAATAAATGTAAAGAGTAAAAGAAGTATAAAAAAAAATTAACTTAACTTGTTCTTTCTTCTTCTTTTAAGCTTAGAAAACAGAAGCAGTAAAATGTTTGGCCATCTTGTACGATATGATCAACTAATACCATCATAGAAGAAAAAGTAGAGTAAGAGAGGATTGGGAAGACCAGAGACAACATTCTTGGACTGCTTAAAAGAGAAGGCATGCGTTATGTCGTACAAGGAGGTCACACACTAGCAAAAGATCGACAAGCCTGTAAATTACTGAGCATGTGAGCGAGCCAACCAAATTTTTAACCGACTTCAAAAAAGGAGGAGGTTATCAATTCGTCTGTATGTTTTTTTTTTTATGTTTGTTACCTCATAACTTTTGACTGGGTGAATCGATTTTGATGATTCTTTTTTTATTAGAAAGCTGACGCTTCCCATTTGGTCCCATTTCAATTTAGTCCAGTTCTGATAATGGTATCCATGAGAAAACCATATAAGTCTTAAATTTGCATTAAGTACGTGCGCGACAAATAGATGAATAACTCAATAGTCGGTCTTTTGAAGTCGGTTTTTGTTTTTTGTTTTGTAAAAATAATGTTCTTGTTATCAACCTACAGTAATAATAAGTGCTTAAGTTTCATACAAGGTTATAAGGTATGCTAAGCCGAAAAGGGCTCACAAAACTCATCGTTATGGATCACTTTTACTACGAGAATAACCATGAAATCGCGAATAAAATCAGCTGTTCCATAGAAAGATGTCAATGACGCTCGACAAATGCATGGAAAAGCTATTTTTTATGAGTCCTTTTTAGCTTAGCAAAGCTTTTTTTCATAATGCTGTATAGATATAAAAATAGACCGAGAGGCTATTCCAAATGTCAGAGGGATACGAGTAGATCGAGTCGCACTTTATTTATGTACTAGATGCGCCCCGCAGTTTAACTCGCGTTTTCCGGGAATAAAAGTAGCCTATGTGTTAATCCAGATGATGAACAACCTTCATTCCAAATTTCATGTAAATCCGATCAACCGTCAAAGAGCAACAAACACACTCACAAACTTTCGCGTTTATAATATTAGTAGGATAGGAGTTGAGGAGGATTGAGTTGCCAGCCTGATGTGAAAAAGCTACCTAGAGCTACAAAGCACTTTATTCATTCACATTCAGAAACAACCAGATCACAGTACATACATCGTAAACTGTAAATTAAACGAATATTTGCTTTTACCGTACCCAAATTGAGGGAGCTGCGAAACTGCACGTTCCGGGATTAGCCGCGCAGTTACGCCGCCACGAATAAATGTCACCCGGCCACCCGGACTACTAGTGAGGCGAAACTATCGATAGACGGCGAAACTATCGATATACATGAGCAAACATTGGTTGGCCACTGATGATAGCTAGTGGGATAAAACTATCGATAGAAGGCGAAACTATCGATATTCATGAGCAAACTTTGGTTGGCCACGGACAGCTAGTGGAGCAAAGGCATCGATAGACGGCAAAGCTATCGACATCCAAAAGCAAACTTTAGTTGGTCACTGATAGCTAGTGGATCAAAACTATCGATAGACGGCAAAACTATCGAAATCCATGAGCAAACTTTGGTTGGCCACTGATAGCTAGTAAACGAAACTATCGATACTTACGGAATCTAGGACTTATCGATATCGATAAAAATATCGATGCAGACGACATCTGCAGACTTACTCGTATTGATCAAAAGGGACGACTGCGACGAGACTGGCCGATGGAAGAGATCGTTCTCAAAAGTAAGGCAGCGAGTAGCTGCACAATTTTTTTAAGCGTCATAATTTTTTTTTCATTTCTAGTGTAAACAATAAAGAACAGATACGAGAAAGGCTTGTGCTACATACACTGTTTAAAAGTACTTACTACATTTTTGTATTGCAAGTTGAATGACATATGTCAATCTACGAAACGTTTATAAGTAAGTATATAGGTAACTTGAGCTTTGAGAAAGGGTGGGGCGCGTCATCTTAGATTCAACATTTTTTTTTTTGTATACTTTTTCCTATTTTTTTTTCTTTTTTACCGCTAAATAGACTCTTATATCGACACTACAGCACATCACTATTTATTTTAAATCGCATTATATTACAATCAGAGAATACAACGTGCCGGTGAATTTCCTACCAGACTGAAACTTCGGCTAACAAAGAATTTTCAGCCGTCCATTCAACAACCCAAAACACACCTTATTAACTACACCCAAGATTCAAAATCGCACAACTTCTTCAAGAGGTTTTCTATGTTGTTTTCGAATCCAACTTATTTGTGAAAACAGGATAGAAAGAGAGCGGTATAGGACTTCTGTTTGAGTGGGAAAGAGATAAAAATACACTAAATTTACGAAGCCACAGGTGGTGCACCTCGGGTACTGGCGCAGGTGATACTGGAAGGCGACTATTAACATTTTTAAATTATATAATTATGCTATGGTAATTATTTACTAGGGATAATTATTTTTTATGAAATGGCTCTAGATAATATCTATCCAGTAATAATAATAACTTACTGATCGCCTTTTCCGTTTTACTATAGGTACAGGGTTTTAAGGAAAGGGTATGCTAATCCAAAAAAGGCTTGTAGTCCTCATCATTATGAACAACTTTTACTATGAAATAACAAAAAATAATAATCAGCTGTTCCATACATTTTGTCGAGTGTCATTGACATTTTTCTATCAAACAGCAGATTTATTTTTTCGTTTATTCTGGATTGGTTCCATAATAAAAGTTGTTCATAATAATGAGCCCTATTCGGCTTAGCATACCCTTTTCTTATAGCCCTGTAGATAAAATCTTGGGTCTTTATTTTCTAGTCCATGCAGATGGCCAGTTAGTTACCTGTACCTAATCTAGATACCTTTATTTAGACTTAATGTTAATGACGTTGTAGTCCTACTAATAATTATAAAGAAAGTTTGTATGTTTCGATGTTTCTCACTTAATCACACAAAAACATTTGAGAGACTTAGAGACGAAACGGTTAAACCGAATTTGATAAAACATGAGAATCATATTATTATGAACCACCGCTAAAAACTTGCTTTCAAATTAAAACCAGTAAGATTCAAAATGATTTACGAACTACAACACACATAAATACAAACACATACATACACATAGCGGTCAAACATATATCACCCCTATTTTTACGTCAGTGATCAAAAACAATAACGTCCGGTTTTCATTCCAATTAGATTCCTTTTCATTATTTTACCCTGTCATTGGTTTTCAATCAGCATTCACAAAGGCAAAAAACCATAAAAACCCGACAGACATTTGAAAAATCGATAATTTTCACGTTTTAGTCCACGATAACTATGGGAAAAATCGCAAATGCCGGCAATTTTTACCGCAATTAGAGGCCTTTATTTTATAATTCTTTAATCACATTTCAATAGAAATATTATTAGTAGTTCGAAAAGGAACTGGTTAAATGGTCATTATCCAGTTATAGTTTAGTCTGATTAAGCATTTAGCAGTTAGCGTCAAGCAATGGTAGGTACGGTCAGTCTTTGGATGGGTGACCGCGAGCGGCTAGATATACGATTAAAGGGAAAGTATGCTAAGCCGAAAAGGGCTCATGGTACTCATCATTATGAACAACTTTTACTATGGGAATGGGACCAAACCGGAATTCGCGAAAAAAATCAGCTGATCCATAACATTTTGTCGAGTGTCATTGACATTTTTCTATGGAATAGGTATAACCCGGTCACAATATCTGCACCTCGCGGAGAGGCTCCCGCTTCCCCTGTCACCTCTCCGCGCACTCCCCGGTGCGACAGTGCGACTATATAAGGCTATACGCATTCCAGCGAGGTGCACAGATATTGTGACCGGGTTATACTTAGCTGTTTTTTTTCGCGAATTTTGGGTTGGTCCCAAAAAGTTGTTCAAAACGATGAGTACTATGAGCCTTTTGCGATTTAGCATACCTTTTCCTTATAACTCTGAATAGACTCGCCCACACTTAACTTACAAACATCTCAAACATTATTTATTTCATTAAAATTTATAAACAGTATCCATTTTAAAATTTGCTTCATTATACAAAACACAAAGTCATGTTCCAGCGAGACCTTGGCAACCTAAAATGTGACGTATTTATAATGAAGGGTGCTCCACTTACATGATTCTAGTCTATGAATAAAAATTACTAAATATTCTACAGAGTGTTTCTCAAACGACGGCCATTCAAATTGAAAATCTTTTTTTTCTTTTCTTTTTCATTATTACAAGCTTTACAGTTGACACCAAGGTTTAACTTGAATTAACTTTAAGCTAAAATAAAATAAGTAACACATAGGTATACCATGACAAAAAATCAACTAATAAAGATAAAACAAATTCTACGATATCATTTTGCTGATCAATAACCAACTTTTACTATGAGAACAACCCTGAAATTCGCAAAAAACAGCCATTCCATACATTTTTTTGAAATTCAATAAATTTTTTGTAAGGCCCCAGCTAGTTCTTTTTCGTCATGTCAGACTTGGTACTATACCTCTAGTAAAAGTTGGTCATAATGGTAAGAAAGAGAACCTACAATAACATCCTAAAACATGGACAGGACATTGTATTTAACGGCATGTTTTTGTCTATGGCCTCATTAAACATTTCTTTAGAAAAATTGGCACGTTAATCCATAAAGGTACCTTTCTGTCCTAGATTAGGTATGTCTGATGTTTAAAAACACGCTGTATGTGTAACATTGACGCAAGGAAGATGTGTCTAGGTTTTACTGTTGCTTGGTGCAAATATATGTAAGTATGTCTGTAATATAATGCATAAAACGTAGTCGCGAAATATGCAGGCTAAATGCATAAACCGTGCAGAGCCAATGTTAAAAAATTGATTGGTAATGTTAACGATGATGTTAACGAGCCGTCAAAACAAGAATCTCTTTTCAATGAATAAATGACGACGGCACCATTTTAAGAGCTGTAAATTTTATAATAGAAAAAAATCAATAGGTACGTAAAAATAGATATTTATTTTCTATTTAAGTCCATGCGCTGGGCATGTGCAGGTTGGTGGATTAACCATTGAATTACTTTTTCTAGCGTATGTAAATAAATAAATAAATAACGTTTCACACTCATAGCTCCCCACTAGGATAAATTCCTGTGTCGGGGATGCCATGGAACATACACAAAGACAAGGACAACTAACACCCAGACCCAGAACAGATATTTAAATTCATCATTCAAACATCTGCCCGGCCGGGAATCGAACCCGGGACCTCTGGCTTATAAGGCGGATATTACTACCGCTGAGCCAAACAGGCCGTCGTGTTTTCGTAGGTTTCTTCATGATGTTTTTCTTTACCAAAAGCCAGTGCTAAGATTCGTACATAAGTTCCATATAACCCTTTGGTACGAGTTGAGGTATGAAGTATGACCCGCCCTAATAAATTGAGGTTGCATTGGCATCTACTAGTAACTATTCTGTTGTTTGATTATGCAGTAACCACAGAATTATTCCTGCGACATAAGGTAAAGAGAGTTAGTCGTGAAACTAACACAATTTTCAGATGGGGCACAAAATATTTGTTCACCTTTTTTGTGGAGATGCTGTCGCAGCGCGATGACGTTAACGACTTATCACAGAATTGGTTGACTTGACAGAGGTAGTTAAAACTGGTTGACCTCTTTGGGGATATTCGATTTACTGCATTTGGCTTTTTTTATATATAGTAACTAGCTGACTCGACAGACGTTGCCCTGTCAAAAGCCATTGCGTCAATTCTATGTCAAATGTCATATTGCGTAACTATAGCAACCGTAGTATGTTGATGCTAAAGAAAAAATTATCAGTATATATATAATTTGCAATAAATTAAAATTGCGACTATAACTTGAGATTTAAACTATCCTATCTCTCAAGTTGGATCGAACTGCACCCGGTGTGCAAATTTTATTATAATCGGTTAAGTGGTTTAGGAGTCCATTGAGGACAAACATTGTGACACGAGATTTATATATATTAAGATATATTAAGATAGGCCTGCGTTTGACCTCCATCTCGCCTGATGGTAAGCAACGTTGCGGTCTGCGATGGAGCACGCTTGCCTTGAAGAAACCGATTCACTCGCGACTTGAAGACACCCAGGCTTTCTAAGTCTGGGAGTATAAAAATAAAATAAAATAAGCCTTTATTGCTGAGTTACAATTTTTAACTTTCCTTAATTATCACTAGCGGTCGGTACTGTTTCCCCAGCTTGTCCTTCGACATAGGCCTCCTCTTAAGCTCTCCACTTTTCTCTATCTCTCGCAATCCTCATCCATTCTGGACCAGCTGTTCTCTTGAGGTCATCTTTCCAGCATTTTGTTTGTCTGGGAGTAACTAACATTAAATCTATGTCCTGTTTCAGTAGTCTCAACGCAGTTGTGCGATAAACACGGCAACCTTGGATGTTACATTGGAGAAATGATAATGGCCTGAAACTAGGCCTAATTAAATTTCAATGCGGTCTACGCAGTAGCAGTCGAGTTTAATTCAATGATGTGTGACAAGTTGCTGGGTAAATCAAGGTAAAGTAGGAATACGTAACGCTAGCGCTCCATAGAAAAATGTCAATGACACTCAACAAAATGTATGGAACAGCTGACTTTTTTTCGTGAATTTTGGATTGGTCCCATCGTAAAAGTTGTTCATTATGATGAGTAGTATGAGCCCTTTTTGGCTTAGGATACCTTTTTTGTATGACCCTGTATTTGTCTGATAAAAACTTGAATTTAGTAACTTTGATCAGTTTGATCTTTATGAAACTTTTCAAACTTTCAACTTCTTTTTCTTGTAGGAAAGTAATTCATTCCAATGCAATGTTTGGGCTCGAATATGAACCAGATCGGTCAAGAAGATAGATCTCGGATTGACATCTCGCGAGAAGTGCATTGTCCGTTTTTCCTCACCCAGCGGTCACCCGAGCCAACCCAGCTCCTTGAAATAACAGAGTGAGGCTTTGGGTCGCTAGCACAACTACACCAGTGGCATTGATGATTGGTTGACTACACGTAACGAGTGCAGCGGCAAGACAGTGCCCCCAGCCGAGAACTCGTTTTGTATAAACAGTTTGACGAGGCGAGGCAGTCACTAGAACCATGATTTCTTTGCACAGCCGAGTGTGCCCATTTACTGTCTCCCCACTGCACTCGTTACGTAATCAACGCATAATGATCAGCACTCAAAGTCAAGAGACTGTCGAGATATAGGGATCGAGAGGTTCAGTTTGATGATGATTGATATGCAGCAGTCAAAGTCAAGAGGTTGTGGAGATTTAGGTAGGTGGGGATCACGAAGTACAGTCCGCCTCAAACTTGTAGTTCTAACTTCATTGCTTCTTTGTTTCTTTTCTTTGCTATCTCTGTTGTTACAACCACTTCTTCTTCTTCTTCACTTCTTGTTGCTCTCTCTCGTGTCTTGTTGTTGTTGTTACTCTTGGCTTAGTTAAAGTATTAAATTCCAGTGTCCCCAGCGGCGCTGCGCTAACTGTTGCTCTCGGCAGACGAGTAAACTTGCATTGTATCGATTTTATTCGATCCGTCTCGACTCGGACACGGCAGCGTTTGTCGCGAGCTTTTGTAATGGAGCTCTACTTGGAAGAACGATTTAGAAGAACAAGAAGGTTTTTTAAACACATCTAGAATCCTAATTTTGAGAGAAAGCTGGTTGGTGATATGTGTTAGAGCTTCTACAACTAATATTAGGCCCAATCCTGAAAACTCAATTTAACAGATCAAAGTTTTCTAAAAGTATTGATGTCCTTGTCTTATAGATCGCAATGACAAAGACAGTATTATTTTCAGTTACTTTAGATATGTCATATAAAGCCTTCAAAGTTAGGCCCAATGATGGGAACAGTAGCTGGATAAAGAAAAGCCAAACGTGGAAGGAAATGATTACGTAACATCAGAGAATGGACGGGTATAATATTACGAGTGCCTCAGAACTCTATTGCCTAGCCAAGGCAAAACCCAATATGCAGAGCTGACTGCCAACCTTCACTAGTTGGAAAGGTATCCTAATCAGTTGATTACACGTGTCGTAACGAGTGCAGTGGCGAGGCAGTAAATGGCATACTCGGCCGAGAAAACAAATCAAAACTGTTTATACAAACTAAGTTTTGGCCGAGGGCACTGTCTTGCCACTGTACTCATTACGAGTAATCGGGTGGATTAAAAAGAAGAAGACAAAATTTAATTGTCGTCGAAGTCCTGCTCTATTGCAAACACTTTTTTGCTAACAAGTCCGCATTTGACTACCAATTCGCCTGTTGGTATGCGATGATGTGGTTGATGATAAAGAACGCAGACTTAGAAGATATCTTCACCCTGATAAAGCCGCCCAACACTATATTTCCAAGCTTTTAAAATATAAAATTATGTTACAATTCCAACTGCACGACTTTACAACTGCTGCCTCTATGAAAGGAGGAAGAAATTCACTTTCACGACAAAATTTAACTACAGCAATATAACTGTCAGGAAAGGGTAAGTTAAGCCGAAAAGGTCTCACAGTACTCATCATTATTAACAACTTTTACAATGGGACCAACCCTAAAGTCGAAATAAAAAATTATTATTTATTTATTATTATTATTATTTTTATTTTCTAGTTTTTAGTTTTTATTTTATATAGTACATTGTATTATACTGGTTGAGCACTTTCATTTGATACCCATATTGATGGGATCGATAAAACCTACGTTATCCGCCATTTTGTAGCGGCCGCCATCTTGTATTTCAATTTTTTATAGTATATTGTATTCTGCTTGTTGAGCCCTTTCATTTGATACCCATATTGATGGGATCGATAAAACCTACGTTATCCGCCATTTTGTAGCGGCCGCCATCTTGAATTTCAATTTTTTATAGTATATTGTATTCTGCTTGTTGAGCCCTTTCATTTGATACCCATATTGATGGGATTGATAAAACCTACGTTATCCGCCATTTTGTAGCGGCGTCTTGAATTTATAATGATAATGAATAAACATAATTGTATTGTCACCAAAATCCAAAGTGTATACAAAATTTCAGATTAATCGGTTGACAGGAAGAGGGTGAAATTTGAATTACTAAATTTGACCCAAGAAAGAAAAAAGAAAACGTGAGCTAAATAAAACCGTTTAAAAACAGCAGTTCCATAGAAAGGCGTCAATGACACTCGACAAAATGTATAAAGGTATAAAAGCTATGAGTGCTACGCTTTCAGGCGGCCTGACAACTCTAACATTAATACAGAGTTATAAGGAAAGGGTATGCTAAACCGAGAAGTACTGATAGTCCTCATCATTATGACCAACTTTTACTATGGGACCAACCCGGAATTTTTAGAAAGCTGTTCCATACATTTTGTTGAGTGTTAAGACCTTTTTCTATGAAACAGCTGATAAAACTTTCGCGAATTCCTGGTTGGTCCCGTAGTAAAGTTGTTCATAATTAGGGTTACTATGAGCCTTTTTCATTTAACATACCCTTTCCTTATATATTATTCGACCTTTAAAAACTAATCACAACTGAACAATAGACAAAAAATCTCCAGAATGTCTCACCCTACCGAGACAAATATCTCTACGAACGAAGCCAAACTCCGCTCTACCCCTCAAGGTTACCCTAAAATCTATAAACAGCAGTATCATTCACCCCTGCCGACCTTCCCCAATAAGATTTCCTTTGCCTATAAGAGTTACAAATATAAATATAGCTACGGTACGTGTAGCGGTGAGCGTCCCTTTGTGAGCGGCCGGGAGGATGGTTACGTCAAATTAGGGGAAGGGAAGTTTTGGGGCTTACGTAAGTATTTACGTTAGTGGACGGTTTGTACGTTTACTGTTTTAAATTGTAAGTTTTTTTATTTACGAGTATAAACTATTATCATGTTTTAATTGGTATAAGCGCCTTAAAAGCTGATTAATTAATATTTCATATAGTAAGTTTGCATGGCCCGTTTGCCGTAGTGGCTGGCCCTGGTGTCAGTTTTTAGGCTACCTTAATACCTCTGAAACTATGGTTAAATAAAATAGACAAAAACTCTTTGTACAAAAAAATAAATTAAAAATATAAAAGACTTGCAAACTAGTGTTGCAAATTAAATTGGCAGAATTTTTACCAATTATTTAAAAATCGACAAAAAAAAATAAAGCAAAAAAATTGCCGCTAACTAGCAACCGCTAAGCCGTGTCAGGCGGCCTAAAATCTCTGACACCAGGGCCGACCACTCGCCAATACAAGCTCACCAAAAACGTTCAAAAAACAACAGCAAACACCCAAGAACAAGATACCTATAGGTGTCCGCTAGACGTTTTGTCCAGCGATCTGTTTCACTCGTTTAGCCCCCTCAGCCACCCCGCCACCCCCTATCACCCCTTATTGATTCCGTCGCCCCACTTCTGGCACACTCAACCCCCTTTTAAAACTGACGAGACAAAGAATTGTCGAAATCGGAACGTCTTGATTCGAGTTTGATGCTTTCAATCCGCTGAACGTTACATATCAAATTATGGCTATTTCAAGAAAAGCTCTAGCTTTTTTTAAAGCTTTTATTTAACTTGCAATGTATGTAACTATGTCTGTTCGGGTGGAATCTTAAAACTTAATTTTGAACCACTTCCCGATGTCTGATTGAGCTGAAATTCGGTATACGTGTGTTATTCCGATGGCAATGCAATAAAAGCTTGTTTTTTTAAATATGTTAACATTATCTCCATTATTGCACACCCCGTCTTTCTATCTCTTTTATGCATCCTATCCATCCTAAGGTTATCCGGAAGAGATCGCTCTAAGCGATAAGTCAGTGATTGCAATAGTTTTAAGCGTTTTTATTCTTTTGCTTGTAATTTCTCGTGTGAACAATAAAGAGGTCCATCTAAATAGATCCATCTATATATGTACTGTACTCGTATATACTCGTATCTATCTAGGAAAAAATGCCGCAAAGACATCGACATAAATACGAACCTACACCTGAAAAATGCAAAGGAAAGAAAGCAGGTCAAAGGTGAAATAAAGGGGAGAGGGCAGGCCTTTGCCCTACGCTAGTGACTTAATTCGTATCCTAACTTACCACTATAAATTTGTAAGTTTCTTTGTTTCTTACGCATTCACGCCTCAACTACTCAATCGAACATCATTAAATTTTGCATACACGTCAGGTGTTCAGAAAAGGACTTTTCTCCATTACCATCCTCAACGTTTTTCATTACCTTCGATTGTTTTAACCAAATGCAGCCTGTTGTAACCTACCGACAGTAGTTGTAACCAGCCGCCAGTTGGTAGTAACCAACCGCCACCGTTGTATCCATCCGCCAGTTGTCATAACCGCCCACCATTGACGTAACCAACCAACAGCAATAGGCATGACGACAGTATCAAAAAATCGCCGATTCAATGCTTTCAGGGGACTAGCCAGATTAAAAAAAATATAAAACACATGTTTAGTTTTATTTTTAAAAAACATATTATTAAGATTTTCAATAAATTAAAACATTAAAATACAGCAATCGGCCATCTTGTCAGAAACAACAATCACAGCGTATGACGTCACGCCTCAGTGATCTCAGGTCGTCCGCCGCTCATCACGCATAGACACAATGACATGTTTACTAGCCGTGACGTCAAATCGACGCCATGACACAAGTAAGCTGTTTTCGGGCACTGTTGAAAAAATATGTGAAAAATGGCTTAAGTTTATTACCGAAATAAAGGCTTTTTTGTAAATAGTAAATGTGTACTCACATTATGGAAGAGGATTTTAAAATCTTTCGTCACGCCTATTGTAACCAACCATCAGCAGTCGCCAGTTCTTGTAACCATCCAGGTAGTTGTTACACTTTAAAAACAGTTTGAATTTACATAAAGTTAAATCAAGTCGGTATGAGTAACAAAACAAGCTGCGCGGCTCCGAGCTCCTAATCTCGTATCCATACGAATCCGATAATTAGCAAATCTGCTTACCTCTGTCGTTACTGATTAAATAAATTCACAGAGGGATAGCTTGGGGCAGAAGTTGTAATAATGCATGAAGGATGATATGATAAGTAAGTTTCTAAGCAAGCGTGTTACATCTGCGACCACATTGTCGCGTCGCTTCCCATTAGGTGAAATTATGGTCTAACGAAAGCTACGCTGTGCTGTTCACGAACTAACTGTCGTAAAAATAATTGGCTACGACATATAGACAGACAGTCAGACTGGCACCGGACTCTCAGCATAAGGGGTTCTTATATTTCTTTTTGGTATGAAACTCTCAAAAAGAAATTGTCGTAAGCGATCTAAGTCGAATCACACTAATATTATGCATGCGAAAGTTTGTGAGATTGTCATTGTAATTGTGCATGTTTGTTACGTCCGCGGAAATGTTAAACACCCTTACTTACACGTTCCATAGATTGACAAATTTGCGCAATACAAAATTCCAGTTAATTTTATGCAGTGTTTATAAGTAAGTTCCAATGGTTTTGTTCGTGTTCAAATAGGTATAATGTAGATACGCTAAAGACACTGCACTACCTAGAGACTACACTACGTAGCTGTTATGCATGTTGAGCTAACAGTCTGCAGTTTCCTAATCTCTCGCAGAAGGTGTGTGCCGAAGAGAAGCCATTTTGTATAAACAAAATCCAATAGAGTTGGGCATGTGTGTGTGACGCGCCTGCAGCCAAGGGTGAAAAGCCTTAGCTATAGTACGGGGACGGAACTACACATGGCTATTTTAAAATATTACAAATATAATACATAAAACAGGCCGAGAGAGATCGGAGGATGAAAAGTTAAAATCGTCGGCTTAGCGCAAGAAGTCATTAAACTACAAAAAGTCACTAACTGGTTTGCTATGAGAACTAACGTGGTTTAGACACATTTTGGCTAGGTATAATTAACACGGGAATTAAATAAAATAAAATAAATAAATAAAAAAGCCTTTATTCAAGGTATCTACATTACAATTCTTACACTATCATTAAATCTAAAGTAGAGCTATGTCTCGGTAGCTGTTGCCTCTGCGGCATAGGCCTCCCCCAAATCGCGCCATACGTCTCTGTCTCGCGCTTTCCTCATCCACTCCGGTCCACATTTTTTGGTAAAAATATCTCTCCATCTCATTTTGGGCCTTCCTTGTTTTCTTTTACACTCTAGTGGTATCCACTCTGTCGTGAGTTTAGTCCATCTTGAGTCGTTAAGTCTACATAATATGTCCAGCCCATTTCCACTTTAATTGTTTTATTCTTTTCTTTAAATCTATTACTTTCGTTGTTTCCCTTATGGTTTCGTTTCTTATTTTATCTGATATTTTAAGTCCAAGCATACTTCTTTCCATTTTCCTTTGACAAATTGCTAATTTTAACACTTAACACGGGAATTACTCAAGTTTTATTGAGTAGGATACTGCAACTAGTTTTTATCACATTCGAGGATATTTTTCAAGGAATGATTAAATAAATAAATAATAAATAAACGTTTCACACTCATAGCTCCCCACTAGGAATAAATCCTGTGTCGGGGATGCCATGGAACACACACAAAGACAAGGATAACTAACACCCAGACTCAGAACAGATATTTTAAATTCATCATTCAAATATCTACCCGGCCGGGAATCGAACCCGGGACCTCTGGCTTATAAGTCGGCTACACTACCGCTAAGCCAAACAGGCAGACAAGAGTGATGCGATTACAATTACAAGCGATTACAAGCGTGATGCGCTCGAAGTTGCGAGCCTGGCACTGATTTTTCAGTTTATTTCTTCCAGTGAGCCGACGAGAGGCTATATTAGGTCAATATGGACCCGTTCAGCGAAAGACGGGGAAGAAATGGAAAAAATAGAGCAAGCTGTGACGGAATAATCGTTTACCGATGTTAGAAATTGTTGATTTTAGTCATTTTAAAATGAAATGTAATACTTAATAGTAACAGCAACAAGAACATTATTTTTACAAAACAAAAAACAAAAAAGGAGGAGGCTATCAATTCGTCTGTATGTTTTTTTTTTTTATGTTTGTTACCTCATAACTTTTGACTGGGTGAATCGATTTTGATGATTCTTTTTTTATTAGAAAGCTGACGCTTCCCATTTGGTCCCATTTCAATTTAGTCCAGTTCTGATAATGGTATCCATAAGAAAACCATATAAGTCTTAAATTTGCATTAAGTACGTGCGCGACAAATAGATGAATAACTCAATAGTCGGTCTTTTGAAGTCGGTTTTTGTTTTTTGTTTTGTAAAAATAATGTTCTTGTATTATTTTCATGTCTTTTTTTACACGGTTTATCCATACTTTCTTTTTTCGTCCTTATAAAGAAAAGATTATTCTAAACCGAGAAGGACACAGTAATCTTGTTTTTTAAAGTCTTGCAAGTCCCGCACTATAGCTGAGTCCCGAAGTAGATCCATACTTGTTGATTCAGAAGGCTTCGCAAACGCTACGTGTAATGTAACCCATATTGGTACTGTTTTGCTAAATATACGGACTTACTTCCTGAGTAGAAGTAGTTTTGTTATTTCGTTGTATAAGAAGGTATACCTACAGGGTTATTCATAAAGGGTATGCTAAGCCGAAAAACGCTTATAGTACTCATCATTATGAACAACTTTTACTATGGGACCAAACCGAAATTCGCGAAAAAAAATCAGCTGTTCCATACATTTTGTCGAGTGTCATTGACATTTTTCTATGGAACAGCTGATTTTTTTTTCGTGAATTTCGGGTTGGTCCCATAGTAAAAGTTGTTCATAATAATGAATAGGTATGAGACCTTATCGGCTTAGCATACCCTTTATGAATAAACCTGTATATACAATGTAGAGTACAGGGTAGGTATAAGTTTTTATGGCCTGTAAAGTTCCTAGATAGATAACCTTTTTACTGTTCACACAAAAAGGATCATAAGCATAACACATAAACTAGTGAAACAACTGGCAGCCTTATAGCTCAGAGCGCTCTCTTCGAGGCTGTCTCTTCCTATAGGGTATACAATCCTGCAACTGGTTTTTTTTTCTAGCAGCGCCCAGCATTTTCACCCGCAGTTCTAAGTTTTCCGGGATGAAATGATGGACGGGACATCCACACCATATCGAAATCGGTTACGCTATTTTTAACCGACTTAAAAAAAAGAGGAGGTTCTCAGTTCGACTGTATGTTTTTTTTTTGTTATTCAGCTGTTTTTAATTATAACAAAACTAGCTGTTCCCTGCCACGCTTCGCTGTGGATAAAAAAAAAATATAGCCTATGGTACTTTGGGATAATGTAGCATTCGAATGGTGAAAGAATTTTTGAAATCGGTCCAGTAGTTTTTGAGTTTATTCCACACAAACATACAAAAATACAAATCTTTCCTCTTTTTAATATTAGTATAGATGTGCCAAAATCACGTAGTTTTCACAGTACAATTTTAGAATTCTCAGATTAAGCTTTATTTAAAACTAGCTGCGCCCCGCGGTTTCACTCGCGGTCAAAAAGTTAACACGAGTTTTCTGAGATAAAAAGTAGCCTATATGTTAATCCAGACCATGAACAACCTTCATTCCAAATTTCATGTAAATCCGTTCAGCCGTTTTTGCGTGAAAGAGCAGCAAACAAACTTTCGCGTTTATAATATTAGTAGATTTGGTGTTATACAATTTACGTCATTATATAATACTTACTATCTTAGTGAGTATGTATCTAAGTAGGTACTACTAAATAGAAACTCCAAGCTTAAAAATACAGTAATGATTTGAAAATTATTCGTCGGGTATGCAGAGCATAGTTATTATTCGTCTAGACAAGACTAAACTGCATTTGGCAAGGTGACACCAATGTCAACCAACTAGCTGCAACTGGCAAGGATTTTTCCCGGATATTTTGTAGTTTTCGTTCGATTACTGTAATAAATATTGATGTTTTATTTGACTAATAAACTAACTTAATCTAAATGGGATGGACAAAAGATTGATTGTCTCAGTCACTTAACATTTCAATCGCAAACATTTGGATTCGTCGAAAAACTCGTACATTCAGCCTAAAAAAAATACAGCACAAATATTATCTTTTTTTTAATCAAATTAAGTGACAAGACGTGCACTTGCCTGATGTTAAACGTAACGTTTAACATTGCTGTGCCGTGCAGGGGCTTGAATCTAAGAGTTAAAAATTCTGGGTGGCGCATATTTGTTATCGGCAACCGTGACGTTTAACATCAGGCGAGCGATTTGCTAGCCTCGTCACTCAATAGCATAAAAAAAATTTTACACCCGAAAAACATAACCCTTTTTTCTTAAGTCTTCAGTCGAATAAAAATAGTTGATGCAATGCACATTTTAGGTACCTATTTTTATTTGAATAATGACATCGCTACGAAAATGAAAACATTACGTCACACAAAAATGCGGTAAAAATTAAATTAAATCACTTTCAAAACAGCTAAATCATTGTATTAGTAAATTGTTATACTTACAATGTGAAACCGTTTGTACATTAAAATATTCTTTTTACCTAAATTATAGTGAATTATCTACCCACATAAACTAACCAAATATTCCTTTTAAAATCCAAGTCATGAACTCATAACCACAACAAAGAAAATGTATTGAAGTAAACAATTTTAAAAGTCATACTTTTAGTATTGTTTTACCTAAAAACAACCGAATAAAATTGATCACCACGTTGTTTAGTATATTGATGCCGAAGTAGGTAAGGTAAGGTAGGTAAGTTTAATTCTGAGTCACCGAAATGAATTATCTACTCTGTATCGATAGACACTAGAACAACGCACCGGTGACGTTTAAAACGATGTGTCATGAAACCTTTTACAATAAATATTATAAATACCTACCTATAGTTACTCTTTGGTTGTCCTTAGCTAGATTTGTAGGTATGTTTTAGTTAATTTTGTTTTTTTTTTTGTTTCCAGTGTTTCAGAGCAATTATGAGATTAAACATCTTATATCTCGGGATGACGAGCGCAGTGCTGTGCCGCGCAGGGTCTTGAATTCTGTAAATTCAAAATTCTGGGTGATGCAGACCTGTTTATGGGCAAGCGTGACGTTTAACATCAGGCGAGCGATTTGCTCGTCTCATCACTCAATATCATTAAAAAATCTTTAATTTTTCATTAAAATGTCCCGTACCATCTCATATGTACACGATGTGCTGCGATATCGCAAGCGGCGCGCGGCGGCGCGGCAGTGCGTTTTCGCCGCGTTGCAGCCTTGCAGCTTGCAGCACAAGGACTACGTAGAGCGCGACGTCGCAACCGCTTTTTAAACAAAATATGATGTTGCTTTAGTATTCAGGAGGTTCCTCCAGCGTCCAGCCTGAGCAAGGAGGGAAACGTCCAGGCCAATTACTCACGTCCCTGACATTGCGTTGAGGATTCTCTCTTATCTACTACTTCTAATATTAGTGTGCCTGCTTCTCTACTCGACTTGTTCCGCCGCGTGCCAGTCTGAATCATTTCAGTGTGTAGGTACGAGCCATACCGCATCGTGTGACAGACCATTGCGTTTTGTATTTAGGACGCCCGCAGCCGCAGTGACGCTGTCCAAGCGCCACACATCGCGTGACCTGGCCCTTACAGATAAAACAAAATGTCCACGCCGGAAAACCCACGAGAACATCGTAACAATATCGTTTAAAGTTTAAACAATTAAATGGTTCCAACTTCCAACAATTGCTATTATAACTAGCTAGCCATGAAAACACGGTTTCAACTGGACTTCATTGAAATCTAGAATTCAAACTACAATGCCTTATTCAGTTTTATTCATAACATCATTGAATAGAAGG
This sequence comes from Alcis repandata, assembly GCA_949125135.1. Classification (NCBI taxonomy): domain Eukaryota; kingdom Metazoa; phylum Arthropoda; class Insecta; order Lepidoptera; family Geometridae; genus Alcis; species Alcis repandata. The sequence goes on along the minus strand of OX421246.1, from coordinate 2,319,263 downwards.
TCACATAGACAAAAGTATTTGTTTTAAATCTAGGTGATAATGGGCTAGGTTTTGATTGGGAGCCTAGCCTGCCCTTTAATCTAGGCATAATAGTGTTTTGAAAATCGTATCCGCTTCGCTTAGTCGGTGATGTCATCGGACTTATTCTTGGGGGTTTTAATTTGGTTTTTGTGAACGTTAGTTGTGACTTTTATATGGATTCATAGCAATGGTGTGTAACTTACCACAATGACAATTCATAAAGCACACCTTTCCCTCTATGATGGTTTGTATTAGTTTGTCATGTCGTACCTGGTGGTCAGACTTCTTGCCCTGCTGTTTTCCTTTCAGGACTTTTATTTTTTTCATTTACATCTAATATATACTTATAATATAGTAACTGCCAGATCTAATGTTTCAGTCTGATGTCCTTGTCTATTATGTTGCAATTTGCAATTAATAAAGGAATATAAATTTCTAGTCCTTTATTTAGATCTTTCAAATAAAGCCTTCAAACTTGGGCCTAATACCAATGTTATGTTTAATAATTTGTAATAAACATAAAGAACATAAATTACATTTATGTTGACATGTAAGTCTTAGTACCTATATAAAGAAGATACCTATTATGAGTGGTAGAAACCTACTTATGCATTACATCTACCTATACATTAGTGGTAGACTTGTTTAACTTATAGATTTTTTTGTGTCCGGTGTTTTGTTTCATAGAAATTTGACACTAGACTAGATGACTAACAAAATAGGTGTAAAACCATTAGTCATTTTGATAGTCTGCCTTTCATAATGGTACCCTGAGACCCTGATTCAAAAAAGATGTAAGAAATATTTCTAGGAAAAAAATTGTCAAAAAATCTACAACACAGAAAATGGTATTAATGGATTGTTATGTAACAAAAGTAGTTATAAGGCCAATAAATGATTCTATTCTATTTTATGGACAAACGTGACGTTTAACATTTGGCGAGTAGGTAATTCGCTCGTCTCGTAACTCAATTGCAAAAAAAATAAAAAAAATATATCTATAATTCTCATTGCTACTAAAGCTATTGTTTTTATTAGCAATTTTATCGTTTACCTACATCGGCATTTTTTCTCTGCTAAAACACAAAAAAATGCCTACTGAACAAAAAAATTCACATCACGGTAAAAATGATAGAGGTCAAAATTAGATTGCTCAGGTCGAATCAAAACCCATTGTATCACAGATATACAAAAGTTACTACGATCAAAACTTCAAATTTCCCAGAATTTTAACGACGATTACAAACAAAATAAAACAGTCATATATTATTTCAAGTACTTCACAATCTATATATAAAACGGGTCTGTGACAGACAAACAAGCTACCTTAAACAGCCTTCGCAGACTTGCGTTAGTGAATGCAGAAGACGGGTTAAATAATTGACGTGAAAAAAACTTTGGATTTAAATCTCAAATCGAAGGACCAGATAAAGTAACCGGCAGACAAGTAGCGTGCACAGGCTGTTAAAGCTGATAAAGTGTAACGAACTTATTCCGAAGGGTGACATCCTTGGGAACGAAAATAGAGCGACAACTGGGAATTACCCCTTGTTTTTAGAAAGATGCTGTTGTTGAAATACTAAGAAAGAAGCTATTAAAAAACGATCCCTACCTGTATTGATGTTATTGACACATAAAGAATATGCTAAACCTAAAAAGACTTAAGTACTCATGATCATGAACAACCTTTAACTATGGGAAGGATGGGACCAACCCTGAAATCACGAAAAAAATTAACAGTTTCACAACCCTGTGCTGATGATAAGTTGGGGTAAAATTGGGCCAAGAATTGTTGAGGCAACATATTTGTTCCACATTTTATGTCATAAATAAACATAAATTGTGGTCATTAGACTTGGATTCAAACTGTCCTAGCACTTACAAGCCAGAGGTCCCAGGTTCGATTCCCGGCCGGTCAGATGTTTGAACGATGAATTTAAATATTGGCTCAGGGTCTGGGTCTGGTCGTCCTTGTCTTTGTGTTCCATGGCATCCCCGACACAGGGTATCCTAGTGGGGAGCTATAACATAGATATATGGATAAACTCTTTATTGTTCACACCAAAAATTACAGACAAAAAGGCGGCCTTATCGCTAAGAGTGACCTCTTCCAGACAACCTATAGATAGCTTAGCTATGAGTGTGAAACGTTATTGTTATTATAACTTTTTATTAACAGCGACGCCAGGAGGCACAGCTAGTCATCACATTCGTGGCTCTACGTGAATCTCGACAAAATGTAGAGCAGTGTTAAATAACGACAGGTAAGCGAAACCGTGGGAAACAAAACGAAAATATTTCACCGGAATGCGAGTAGGTTTTTATTTTAGTTCTTTATCTAACTTGATACTGGCTGCGGAAAAAGTGACTAGCTTAGCGGTTGTGACCGTTTTTTAAACAACTACTAGACTTTTTTATTTTTTTATGCTATCGAGTGACGAAATTAACAAATCGCTCGCCTGATGTTAAGCGTCACGTTTGCCCATAACAGCCTGCGTTACCCAGTTTGAACTTTGAATTTTGCTAAAAGAAAGGCAATGTTTTTCCTGTATATGTTTGGGTGTTTGTTGACTATAGACAGAATTCCGGAGCAGTGACCCCTTAGCACGAGACTTAACTGAATTATGTGCTTCTAGTCAACATATAGGCACCAAAACACGTGCCCTAATCATTTAGCCACCGGCGGTCACCCATCCAAAGACAGACCGTCCCGTCCCTTGCTGAACATCAGTTCAGTTAGAAACACTTAATCGAGCTACGCTAATAAGTCGCTAGAGCTATCGTAAGTACCTATATAGTTAGGTATAGGCACCGAAACGCGTGCCCTAGTCACGTAGCCAGCGGTCACCCATCCATAAACCGACCGTCTCGTCCCTTTGCTGAACATCAGTTCAGTTACATTCAATCGAGCTACGCTAAAGTCGCTAGAGCTATCGTAAGTACCTATATAGTTAGGTATAGGCACCGAAACGCGTGCCCTAATCATTTAGCCACCGGCGGTCACCCATCCATAAACCGACCGTCTCGTCCCTTTGCTGAACATCAGTTCAGTTACATTCAATCGAGCTACGCTAAAGTCGCTAGAGCTATCGTAAGTACCTATATAGTTAGGTATAGGCACCGAAACGCGTGCCCTAGTCACGTAGCCAGCGGTCACCCATCCATAAACCGACCGTCTCGTCCCTTTTCTGAACATCAGTTCAGTTACATTCAATTCAAGTACAAGTAGCTAGAATCAAATAATCATTTTGTTACAATTAACATGAGAATACTCACTCTTTATATACAAAAATTAAGTCTACTACGACTAGATGATCAGTTCCAAACACTCTACGCTACGATTATATGTTTCTAGAGCTATCGTAGTACGTATATAGTTAGGTACTCGTATAGGCACCAAAACGCGTGCCCTAGATATCTGAAGCCGACCTTGCGCCCGATAGTCTAGGCATTAGCATCGCACCGCGAAAGGACGCGGTTCGTTATCTAATGTTTTGTTACATATTGAGACTGTTTAAACACGTAGGTTGGATTTATTAAACTACCTTTGGCACAGAATATGTAATAGTGAACATAGGGCAGTAATAATAGTACACTATATAAGGTAAGGAATAGTACAGTTTGGGTTAGTTTTTGTTTTGAGAAATTTGATAAGTTGGGATGGTGACTTTAAAACACAATATATTTAAAATTATTTTTGACTGACTGACTGACGGTAAGCGACGATGTGGTCGAAGATAAAGCACGTAAACCTAGAAGATAACTATTCACTCTGACCTTGAAAAGCCCAAGGTTGTATCTCTCAGGGAACGAGGAAGTCGGCAGTCTGTTCAATTCCTTGGCTGTACGAATCAGAAACGTAGATTCGAAACGTTTATCGTATTATTTATTGCTATACCTATTCACACTCAAGTGTATCATCATTTTTGTGATGTGGTTCTCTTACTTTTTATACTAGTACTTTTATCTTTACTTTACTTGGCAAACAAGCGACAGGCCACCCGATGGTAAATCGTCACCGCCGCCCATGGACACTTCCAATAGCCAAGGCATCTTCAAGGCATTGCCTATCTCTGAGGACTCTTCCCTTCGTTATTAACCCTTCGTTTAAAGTACTTACGTAGCTGACCTAAATAAAAGCATATTTACTAACCCAAAAGGCACATTTTCAACTTTACACGCAGCACTAGTCGATAAGCCACAAAATCCTACGAATTTTCGTTTTACAAAAAGCAGTAATGTAGGTAAATGCTTACTCCACTTTCACACGCGACGGTTATTTTGAATGTAACCAAACCCAACAAGGCAGGAATTTTGGAAGTAAATTATGGGAAAAGCGGCGAGGTTCCGTAGGAAATTACTAAGAAAAACGCTAATGTAATTTTGTATGTAAGTTTTGCGTAATGTAGGATAAAATATTAGAGTCTAAAGGGACTTACAATTAGAGGGGATAAGTAAAAAAACATTATTTTATTAAGCTTAAATGTAAAAAAAAACAGATGTTTTAAAACAAAAAAATATTAGGTACAAGGTCTCATTTTATTTTATGAGTTCAAAACGAAACAATTAGAGGGGAGGGGATAAGTAAAAAAAAATGTACCCCATGGAAAAAAGTACGGAGATAACATACTTCATAACAGTAGGTAATCGTGAAAACACAAGCAATTAATAAATTAGTCCTTCATTAGTCAATGGGTCAACATCCAACTGTTTTTTGTGTAGGTATCTAGTTAATTAAGTAAATCGATATAATAATTTAATGAATTGCATCGAAAGGAACGTGTACAAAAACAACTGATTTCATATTTTGAGGGTTAGATAAGAAAACGATCATGACATAAGCAGGATTCAATCAACAACAAACAATCAATCTATTCAGATTGATTGTTTGTTCTTTTTAAAATAAATTAACTAACTTATTAGATCACGACCTGAATTGTTCTTAGCCTCTGATTGTAACATACTTTGTAAAAAAATAATAGCACCTTAAATTTTAAAAATGTTTTTGTCACAACCGAAAGACACTGAACCCTAAAACTGTTAAAAAACAAAGCTTCGTCGTTTGAATAGCGCCCGCGGTGAACGTACGGCGCGGCGACACGATCCCGGCTAGTGTTCGTTTTTCCTCAATCCAGCTCGTTGTTTTTCCCGTTTTCCCGTTCTTCTCGTTTTTCCCATATTTCGACTTATTTTGTGGCCGTTTTTCCGTCTCGAAGGTAGATTCTGATAATGGCAAGTTTTCAAGTTTTATTATATATATTTTAAGGCTATATTTCATGTCAAAGAAACAATTTAAACACTTTGATATTTTTTATTTTATCTAAGTGTTGTTGGTTTGTACTTTATCTTTTTTTCGTCTCAGTTTTTGTTTCTTAATTAAAAATACAACCAAAAATTCAACATCGACGAAAAATAAAAATCTGCCAGTTATATGAAACGGTTATGCGTGTTTTTTTTGTAACTTTCGATTTTAAGTTTAGAATTAGACGACCGGTTTAGTTCAAGGATAGCATATCTGCCGTATAAGCAAGAGGTCCGGGGATCGATTCCCGACCGTGCAATCGATCTGCGTGATAATTAATTGTCCTTGTCTTGTTTTTGTTGTTCCATGGCATCCCCGACACCGTATCTTAGTGCGTAACAAAAAAAATATATAAAAAAACGTATGAAACTATCACAAACTTGGATATCTACCCAGCCGATGTCCCACCTCTCGTTTATTTGGCGAGCCCGCG